>UESW01004263.1:538221-624194 GCA_900491605.1 Calamus simplicifolius
ACAAAGATAAGAACTGATCGAAACCAACCTGAGATCCGAAAAATTGAAAACGGAAAACATGCGGCATAAATTGCTTGAAAAGAGAAACTTGATAGAAATCTTCGCAAAATAAGGCAGAGGTTTTAACCTCGCTCTGATACCAAATGTAGACTTAATTTGCTTAAACATAATTACCTCCAGCCATTATTATTTAATGGTGGTAAGGAATCCGATCTTCCTGGTTTTCTTTGGACTGCACGGGAGATCTTCCTTTCTTTAGGGATCTCGATTGATCTTCCCTTTCTCTTCTCGATGGATCGGTCTTCTAATCAACGAGCTCTCGCATTCAGATGGTGTATGCCTTCAGGATTGCTCTTGATCAGGGACTCAATTCCAATGCCTCCGCTTTAGGTTTCTCTCTCGAGAATCTTAGGATCTCTCTCGAGAACCCTGTTCTAAAACCTTAGGATCTCTCTCGAGAACCATGTTCTAAAACCTTAGGATTTCTCTCGAGAACCATGTTGTAAAACCTTAGGATGGGTCCCCTTTTATACCCATTCCTTCACCGCATGCCCCATCAAGCGAGCGTTCAGGTATTAAGGGAGGGGGGCTGTTATCACTTTAATAGGAGAAACATTAGTCAATAAAATAGGACCATTAATAAGACGGGTTATTACAATCGAGACTTTGGATTTTCTTTTCACGTTTCTGCCTGATATAGTTGTAGTTTCACTTGTAAAGCATTAGAGCAGTAATTCTTATGAAGTTTCACACTATATTGCTAATGGTGTTTGGACTTGATAGATGAAAAGGATGACAAAACTATTTGACTCTTTTCTTTCAAGTCTCAAGTACATGTAGTTGTATTATTATGGATCATCAGCATAAAGGGGAAAAAAAGCATTGCCCAGAAGTTCAGAATTTTTGGAGATTAAAAATTTTGAACCTGTCAGCAAATGGCCTAAAGTTTGAAGCATATGAATTGTCAGCTCCACTCTCATTTTTCAACTTGCTAACATGGAAAGAGACAAACTTTGTCAGGCCTTGGTATTGAACTCCACATCATCAGAAGCGAAAAAACAAAAGTGACTTGAGTTTTTTTTTTTTTTTAAGAAAACTAATATGGAGATTTCAGAAGCTTATTCTTCCATGAAAGGTCACAAAATTTTTGTTGCCTCAATTAGCTAAAATTGATGGAAATCAAACAATCCTTCACAAATAGCTAAAATTGCCCAACTCTACTTTTGTTGGCTTTAACCTAATTAGAGGGGTTCTTAAGAATGCTAGTGGGGTGATGTGTATTGGACATAAAAAAGTCTGAAGTGCAGACTTTGGCTTGGTGAATTGCTTTCCACATAAAATGATGAAGTAAGTTTGCTCAAAAGATACAGTTTAATGGGTTAAGAGAGGCAAAGAACTGTGGAAACTCACTTTATATTCATCCAAGTCGTGAAAATTACTTCTTTTGAAGGATTCTAATTTTAAGAATATAGAATTGATTCTTTTTACTAAGGTGGTGTGTACAGGAGAATTATGTTGTAAATAGGACCCTCATTGCCTTGACCATTTTAGAATTAGGGTGGCTATGCACCAATATTCTTCCTTATCCAAACCTTATCTGGAAAAAGTTTGTCTGCAAGGTAAAAAAAAAAGGATAGACTCATTCTAACAATCTTTTACAATTGACTTTTTTTTCTATTTTAGTGACATGTGCGTGCTCATGTTTGCATGTAGACACACATCTCAAAGAACATTTTTGAAAGTTCATTAAGTTACCATTGGTAAGCTTTAGTAAGGTTTTAAATCTTGTGGAATGGTGCTGTCCTAGTCTCAATTAGGCTGTCAAAATTGAGATTTTACTCAAGTTTGGTAGAGGATCAACAAAATCGAATTGTAAAATAATAAGATTTTATCCTCTATAAAAAATAAATATTAAAAATATACATATATACTAAGAAATCCTAGAACTAAGATCAAGGTTCAAGCCCTTGCATTCCACTTATTAACAATAAATTAGTATTTATAAATTAATCATTAATTATAATATTAATATGAAAATAAATAAATCATAATTAGAAAAATTTTACAGCAACAATAACAAAAAAGTTTTAATATAGCAATAATATATCATCATAGTCATAAAAATTATCAAATTTTTGTTCTATTTTTATAAACAATAATCTAAAAAATAAGAATTTAAACTAGACTTAAATAAAAAATAAATGCTGCTTATCAACTTGCCAATTCCAGAGATGGTTTCTAGCCTTTTATTTGGTTATGCTGCGATACGAAGTTAAAGGTAGAAAAGCTAGAAAATTATTTTCAGTTTTTTTTTTTTCTCTTTTTGCTTCATGCTAGTTAGGATTCTCATGATGATGATTTACTCTTTGTTTTTCATCTAACAACAGGATAACATGGATTACGATATATATATATATATATATGAAAGAACATGGAGTGTATCTTTTTATATATTTTAAAATTTAAACATCCAACTAAGCATTTATGATTTAACTTTTAAAAGTGATTTGAGTACATATTCTTCTTTTTTGAAATCATAAAATCTTTTTTTTAATATCATGATCTTAGCAATTTTAGGATCTAAATCAAGATTTTAAATGAACTTGCGATTTTATGGATGCATGATTTGAATCGTTGAGACATAAAATCATACAATTTTACGATTAAAATTAATATTTTGACAATCATGTCCAATTTTTTATAAATAGGATGCATTGCTATCCCGTTCTATTCTAACACTTCAGACAGCATGTTTCCAAAAGCACTAATTAGGAGTTTGGGATGTTGGCAGGACAGTCTTGTTCCGTCTCAGCACTGGAGACAACAATCTGTCCAGGCATCCCACAGGATGTCCCATGGAGCCTAAAACCCTGAGTTTAAGAACATCCTAGCTGCAAGAGAATTGTATGACAATGAGCAATCTTTTAGAAGTAGATTATTAGTGATGGAAAAATGGGTTGCTTTAAGTTGTTAATTGAAAATACTGAGATTTTTTTGAGGGGGACAGTGTTTGTTTCCATGTAGAGGCATAGAGAAGATTATATTTTCAGGGATGGAGACCATCTTGAGATCTTTCCATAGTCAAGCATCCTTCTGCGATTGTCGTCGCAAATGGAAGAATTATATTTTTAAAAAAAAATCATTTGCGTTCAAGCCTTTGCATTATAGATTCTTCTAAGATCCTTGCTACTAACATCCTTGCCAAGGCAGGGATCAATATAAAAAGAAAGTGCAACCTTTGTAGGGTGGAACATGAGTCCGTTGATCATATGCACCTTTGTGCATTTTTGGAAGCAAGTTGCGGCAGCAACTTTGCAGTTGGTTAATCTATTTTTGCCTTTGTCCAGTAATCCCTTATTTGTCACTGAATAAGGCTCTAGAACATGATAGATCAATTGCAGCATCTTGTTTGATGAAACATCAGGAAGTAAAAATATAATAGAATTTTATGAAGGCACTTCAAGACAGGCTCCAAGTCTTCAAATATATAAGAAGCATCAAGGATTATCCCTTCTGCAATTTTCTATAGTTCTGGGAGGATGCATATTTACCAGGAGGTTGAGGTATAGTGTCATTATCTCTGCAATTTTTTAACCTTTTGGTTTTTTTTTTACCTTTCAAAGTTTTAAAAGGAATTTTAGGAATTGCCCTTCACCTCATGAGCTTAACCGGCACCAAGTAATAACTACTAATTGCTCTGCTTGGTTTTATAGGCAGACTCCCCTCTCTTCTGTAATGTGGCCTTGACCAGGAATATGGCTCCGAGTCCGGAAAGGTCAATGCCAGTTCTACAGTCAGTTGTGAAAACATACAAAATCCATTCATAGAGTCTTCTTGTCCTAGAGCTGTGTTTTATGTTCTATAGCTAGCACATTTCAATAAGAAGAGGCTTGGATGATGATAAGGGGCTATGAGCTTTTCCTATGCAATAGAGCTCGAATAATTGCATGATACTATAAAAACAGAATCTTGTATGTGTTTAAAATGTTCATAGGTATTATACTCACCCCCATGAAGAGGTTGCACTCTATGTTTCATTCATTAAATTCTATATTATCATGTTTCAGACATTGTGAATTGCTCACAAATGGTATCCCTTTATACCTCATAGAAGGCATTTTTTTCTTTCTTAAATGATGTCTATTTTGCTTTCTCAGCATTCTTTTGTAAAACAATTTTATGGATCTGTGAACAAATCAGATTACACAACAATGAGGCTGAGCTTCATCATGGTAAAGAATCTGGGTTGAAGCTTAGTACATAATTTCATATGATTTGGTTTCTTTTACATCATAAATGATTAGTTATATTTTTTTCATGCTTCTGTTACAGCGCATTGCAGAGGAAACACAAATTCAATTTTTACAGGTACATGGCACGAGCTCTGGAAGCTGATTTTAAAAAGGTTGTTGGTGTCAGGTAAACCTTTTCTTGTAGCTTTTAGCTGCTTTTCTTTTAACTTCTTAATCTTTTCTTTTGTACTACACCTCACAGACAACAAAAAAGAAAAGGAGGGAAAGAAAAAGAAAGAAAAGAGGTTGTAGGATGTTGATATCACACTATAAATTGTCACTTTTAGCTGTAATTGACCATAATAATTACTTTGATCCTCAACTTTTCTGTCTTTCATTGCAGTTGGTATTTTTGGTTTTTTGTGGTCATCTTCTTCTTGCTGAATATTCATGGTGAGCACAACCTCAAGCCTCTTATTTCATAAATTTGAATCAGCTGAATTGCACCCTTTTCCACCTAATGTTCTTCATTTTCTACACAAGGCAATAAAATTTCTCTCCAACATCTGTAAAGAAATGGAATAGAAAATATTACACGGAAAATTCCTCATCCACATAGACCAATTAACCCTTTCAATTATTGCTATTAAAGCACATAATCAAGAATCCACCTACACAGCTGCTCTTCATATAACTCTAAATTATAATGCTTCTTCTTTTGTTCTTCTACCAAGAATTTAACTACTCATGAGCAATAAGTCGTGGAAATTTGTTGACAATTATTGAATGATGCTTACTTAAGAGAACAATTTTGCTTATTGCCGTAATAGGAAGTTTGATTGTGTGGTCGATAGATCAGCTTGTATCACAACCGATCATTGTGACATGCCATATCTTGGTACACAGTGTCATTGGTGGTGCTCAACCTATTTTATGCAGTTAGTTTATTGACATTATCATTCATATTGATTATCACTTCAACCCGTGTCATCTATTTTTGAAGAGTTTTGCAATTTACCATATTATTTGAATTAAAAATTTGACTTCTTATTGGCCTAATATATAGTTCCTTCACCTGACCTTATTTTTGGGCTTGTTTGGATAGTTTCACACTTGGAACAGTTTTCTTGGTAAGATTGAGTAATAAATTTTCTTTTTTTTTTTTTTTTTTGCAAAACAATGTACTTCAGAAAATCTACTGACATTAAGCTCTTGAAGTGTAATATCCCCATGCATAAATAGTCCCATATCGGATGAGAAAAAATGGTTTGAAGAAAAGAATGGTTTGATGAATTATAACTCAAGGTCACCTATTAGCAATTAACTTGTACTCAAGTTTTTAAGGACATGTTGATCTAGCCATGGTTAATAGGTTGATTGGACCAGTAGGTGGACTAAGGATATTATAAATGGTATTAGATCTAATCTGAATGTGTGAAAGTTGATGGGCAAAAGGAAAGGGCTACTCATCGAATGGTGGTATATAGAGTCCAACCATGGTATGGAACCACCACTATAGCACCAATGACTTTGGGTAGAAGGAAAGGCTACTTATGAGACGATGGTATAAAGAGTCCCACCATAACATGGAGCCACCCTTATAGCATGAATGACTCTTCTTGGTATAGATTCTGGTTAGCTTGTATGCAATGAGGGCATTGGCAGATAATAAAAGAAGAAGATTATAACACCCCTATGCATGCATAGTCCCACATTGGACGGCAAAAGAATGATTTAAAGAATTATTAATCCAGCTCACCTACTTCTAATTAACTTGCACCCGAGTTTTTAAGGCCATATAAATTAGGTCCGTTAACAAGTTAATTGGACCAGTAGATAGGCTTGAGACATTACAGGAGGTCCCAATGAGACCTACTATTCTGATTTTTTTCTGAACCACTGGAGTTGATTAGCCTTTTCAATCTCTCCAAATATTGTTTCATGACTTTATGGTTATTTTGTTTCTAATTCTTTTACAATTCATTACTGTTTTAATATTGTTCTGTTTATTTTCTTTGTGCAGGTTGGCAAACATATTTTTACGTAGCTTTAGTCCATTGCTTGTAAGTTTATGCAACATTAGATCTCCAACAAGTATGGATCATAATAAAAATTCTCATTCTTAAGTTTTTGCTGGAGTTTGATTTTGTCAAGTTTTTTTTTTTCTGTTAACTTCTTGGAAATGATAATTAACAATTTAGGTGGTGAACTATCTTGGTATTGCTTTCTTAGTTGGATTAACAGTGTCAATGTTCAGGCCAAAAATTACATTTTCGTCAATTATTTCACCATGATATTGCCATAATATGGCAATTAATTCTTTTGATGAAATGTTTGGTCATAATGTAAAAATATTTACTTGCTATAAAGAAAAATGCATTTTTAGTGCAAAATTGTCCGGATATATTGGGACACATTCAACTACACTGGAGAGATTTCTTACCATGCATGGCTGTGTGCATGCATGCATGCATGCATTTGCTAAAACATACATAATGCGATCATACATCATGCAAGCCTTTGATTCTTTCTGATAATACATCATGTAAAGGTTTGATTATTTTCTCTTTGTTCTTCCTGATACGAAAATATGGTCGAACAATTGGAATGTTTTCTCTATTCATGAAATGGTTGTCTTCAAGTTATAGATTTTTGGCATTAGATTAGATGATGTCATGTATGGCAGGAGCAGTTGTAACAAGTTAACTGAGCTTATTACTGTAGAGAATGTATCGAGGTTTTTATTTATTGCAGATGATATATGTGAATCTGTGAGATGGGCAACAGGATTAAGTAACTGAATAAAATTATAAAAAAAATAATTTTGATGCTAAAGCTCCAAAAATAAATGTATTAATAAACAGACATCTATAGTTACACTCTAGTGGAAATAATATGAAAGTCAGTAGAGTTGATGGCAATGATATTCCATAATCTGATAGTATCATTGCAAATATAATATATAGTATGAGAGGATAGATGAAAGCATATTTGAAATATCAGGAGTTAACAGATAATACCATTGTGACCTAAGGAAGAAGTTCATGGGACAACATGGCTTGCATTTTGTATGAGCCAGAATATTGGAAGAGTGGAGTTCCAAGCACAAAGGTGACTCGAAAACATGAACATGAGGTGGTCATGAGCAAAACTCAGGGGACAAGTCAAGAAATTAACTATGCGCATCTGGTTGCACCGAGAGAGATGATATGTCTAATAAAAAATGAGGAATGAGAATGTTAGAGTATGTATAACAAAAATTGAACGACGCCACAAGCAGAGGGGCTGTTGATGGTCAAGAAAGGAGGGAAGACCTAGATACACATTGAAGCCATAAGAAAGAAAAGGTTGAAGTAACAGTTGACTGATAAAACAACCCTAAATAATTGGGAAATTGCTTTGTGGTTATGACTATTGTTTTTTAAATGGATTTCATGGATTGGCTTCTTTCTGTTTATCACCACATGCGTTTTTATAAATCTGTAAATGATATGGATGTTCAATACAGCATGTTGAAACAAAAAGAGATCGAGTTTTGCCATGTTTTTCCATTGCAATTTGTCCTAGATTCATCTAATGAACATGTGTTCAAGCATTGTTAATTGTATGTGTATGCATGTCTGCATCTGACTAAATATACAAATGTGTGTTGTTAAGAGATGGACTTGCTATAGCCTACAAGTTAATCACTCTAGTCTCATCAACTTGTTGCAGATTCTACTGGCTGTGGGCACTAAGCTGACACATGTCATGACTCAGTTAGCCAAGGAAGTTGTCGAAAAGCATTCAGCCATTGAAGGGGATTTAGTTATCAAGCCATCTGATAATCTCTTCTGGTTTCACCGACCACGGATCATGCTCACCTTTATTCATTTTGTTCTCTTCCAAAATGCCCTTGAGATGGCATTGTTCTTCTGGATATGGGTAGGTACCCATAAAAATAAAAATAATAAAAAAAAAAGACCTATGGATACCAGTCACCTGTTTCTATGGACTTCTAAGAATGATGAGCAGAATAAATTATAGGTCCATGAAGTATGGAACATGTGTGAAATCAAATGCTCTTACACCTAGTGACTATGTTATAAAATCCAAATATCAAAATTTCTTCTCAACCATTTTTTATTTTTTTAAACATAAGTTAAATTTCCAGATTTTTATAACAACTTGATAAGGAATACCATCTTTGTCTTTTTTTTCTTAACATTTGGAAATTATGTAAAATAATTCCTATTTTTTATAATTTATTACTTATTTATCTTTTATGAGTATGATAATTATTTCCCTTTTCAGGAGCTAATCAGGATATTTAAAATTCCTTTGAATGATCCCTCCTTGATTTTTTTTTTTTCTTCAGTCCAAAATATCTCTTATGATTTTCTCCAGAATTTGCCAAGTTTCATGCTTTGTTTCTTGGTGATCCAATCTGAATCCCATCTCTGTGACCAGAATCTAGAATCCTGATCTGCTGTGAAATCAAGTAGGTGTGCTATTCCTTTTGTCTAAGGCTGACTGAATGGATTTAGAAAGTTGTGATTACATTCTGTGTTCTTATATGGTTAACAAATAACTTGAAGCTTTGATATGATGTTCTCAAACAGATAACTTTCGGCTTTGACTCCTGCATCAATGGCCACATAGGTTTTAACATCACCAGACTTGCAATTGGGTAGCAGTTTACCACCTTTTCTTTATGCCTAGCAAGCCAATTTTCTTGATCTAGTCATTTCACTGAAGTTTCAAGAAAGCATATCTACATTCTGTCACTCCTTTTCTTGGTTTTTGGTAATGCTAGGGTGACTGTCCAGCTTCTCTGCAGCTACAGCACATTGCCACTCTATGCCATCATTACCCAGGTCAGTTGCCAAGCGACACAATGATCCATCTTTGCTGGAAAACAAATTGAAATACAAAATGTACTGACTACAACTGCTTTTTTTTTTTCACTGATAATAACTAAGATGGGAACTTCATTCAAAAAAGAGATATTTGACGAACATATTCATGAAGGCCTTGTGGGGTGGGCTCAAGAGGCAAAGAAGAGGGTAGGGCAAAGAGCAGACAAGCATCAGGGTGGACCAAGTCTTGTTAGACCAAGAGGTGGGAGTCTTGCGGCAATTCAGACACCAGAAATGTTGGACAAGGGAAATTTTATAGTAGAAGAGGAGGGGAATGCTGTGCTTTTCAGGAGAAGCACACCAAAACCATCTGTGCCAAGACCCACCAGCTGAAACCTACAACAGCATTGTGCAAAGACTTGTTTCAAATAGTCATAGCATATGGATATCCAAACAACCTTAACATATCATACTGCAGGTGTGTGTGATGAAATTTTGGGAAGGTTGATGATAATTTATCAATGTCCTAAGCGCTAGTCCAATCTGCCGATATTGAAGGGATAGCTGACGAAATAAATGGCAATTTCTCATCATTATTTTTTTTTCTTCAGTGTTGTCATTTCAATTCGGATAAATGGTCTACACTAATCTGATGAAGCCTAACTGCTCATTATTTTTCTTGTTCTACTGCTTCACCTGTCTTTGACTTTCAGTGTGCAGTTACCATGAATCACTCATCTGCTCCCTTCCATCAGCTTTTAGTCTTGGGTTTCTGCAATTCTCTCATCACAGTTTTTCTTGTTTCACTGCTTGGAAGGAGTACAGTACCTCAGGATCATTCAATATAATTGATCCTGTAGCAAATTGCCAAAGCAAGCAAATAATCCAGATTGGAGCCAGATAACAACCATCATCACCACCATTGCCATTGTGATTTATCAATGAATCTACAACAAGAAGTAAATTTCTCCTTTGTAAAGAATGATGCTGGGATCCATCTTTCCACCTTCCATAGCTGCTTGCTATTAGCTATGCCTCTTGGTTTATGTAGCTCATCATTAATCATTGGATACTTGCATAAGGCTGCCAGAAATTGAGGATCCCCTCTGCAATGAAAGCTGGGGAGAGCCCTAGAGAATTTTAACCATAAAAACTGATGATTTTCTGGATATTGGTTTCATTCTCAAGATCAGGGCTCATCAAACTACAATATCAAATCTCTTTCACACTTAATGGGCTCAATCAGCAAGATATTACCTTCAGGCCAGCGAGCACTTTCAAATCTGTTCTCTTGGAAAAGACTTTTTGTACCACCTCCAGCGCCGGCCATTGGCTGTGCCACGAATGCCATGGCCTATTGGGCCGCAGCGCGCTCTGCACGTACGTGTGCACAGGTGCACAGCCAATACGTGTGCTTATATTGGGGTTTAGTCCTTGATGAACAGTAGTGAAATTTCCTTTGAACAAGAACCAAGGATTTCTATTCCTGTTACCAATGAACTGTCCTTGAATCCTTTGGTTCTTGATTCAAAGACCACAGCCCCTTTATTGTTTTCAAAAAATTATTAATCCTTCTTGCTGGAAATTTTTTCCCTTCCAAGACGGCTTCCAAATTAATTTCTCCTTCCAAGATGCCTAACGTGATTAGAGGATCAATGTAACACCTCAAGCCCATTTATTAGCTCAATAAATCTATTAACGGGTTGAAACCACGTAGCTCTAAAAACTTGAGCATAAGTTAATTGGTAACAAATGAATATAAGCCTTTCAAACTTTTTTTTTTTCTCATCCAATATGGGACTATTTTTGAAGTATTACAATTTTTCTCCTTTATCCTTTCTTATTAAGTAACATCCTCATTATACGTTATAAGCTAGTTAGAATTTCTATTCCAAGTTAGGTCATTGGTACTACAAGGATGACCAAAATCTCTACTCCGAGTTAGGTCATTGGTACTATAAGGATGACTCCACGGCATGGCAGATGTAATCATTGTCCCACGCTATGGTAGGACGTAATCATTGTCCCATGGGTAGCCTTTATTTTCCATACACTAACTTCTGCACACTTGGATCAATTTTGATACCATTTGTAATGCCTTAAACTCACCAGCTAACCCAATTAACTTATCAGCAGATCGAAATCATATGGCTTTAAATACTCGAATGCAAGCTAATTGGTAGCAAGTAAATTAGAGTTATAGGTTTTTAAAACTTTTCTTTTTCATTCGATATGAAACTATTTTAGAGTTTCACAATTAAGGCATCTCAAGTAATAGATTCAAAACTACAGAATATTAGAGACGCTATAAAATCTAGTTTATAGACGAGCTTATAAGGCATGAAGGTGGGACTTTTAGAATTAGTAATAGATGTGTGTTCTTAATGTGTCAAAATTAAAGAAAGAGACCATGGAGAAAGCTTATATTCCTTCTATTTGGTGCAACTTTTGGTGAAATAACTTAATGCTTGATACGTCAACAGATGAAGACTGAACGTTAAAGATATGCAAGAGCTCTATAATCGCTTCACATCTCTTAGGAGCTTTAGTAATATTAGCTCAGGTTGTAAGAAAGATTCTATATTACCATATTTTTGGGTTTCATTTGTTTTTAAATATGAAATATTTTGATAAAATGCATGATTTTAATATAAAATTATTTAAAAACATTATATATAAAATATTATTAATGTTTATATATATATTACATATCATATATTAAATATCAAATCAATGTTTATAATATAAAAATATTAAATATATAATATAAATCATTTAATATATATAATTATTTAATGTGCAAGAATGTCAAAGATATTAATAATTTTAAATTTATATGTCTATAGTATTAATAAATATAAAACTTTTATTTGAAATATTTAACATTATATTAATATTAAATTTACTCCTAAACGGTAAAAAAATACGCTCATGTGATTGATAAAGAATCCTCTAAGAATGGGAGCTTGATATTGATATTATTTAATTATTATTATTATAATATAAAAAAATAATGTCATAGGACTGTAGCTTTACATTAGAGTTTTAGGTTGCCGCCAAGAAGCGGCCATATAATAATACTTAATAAAATATATTTTTTTCTTTACTAGCTTTTTATTAAACCTCTCTTGCGCACCACCCCGACGATCGCCGGTTGGCTTGTTCAAGGGAAAGAGCGCGACAGCTCTCGAGGCTCATCGAGGCCGTTTCTTTCCATCCCCTCAAATGCTTCGCTTTCTCCTCACCCATCCCGCCTTCAAGAAGCCTGGCCGGAGCGCCGCCGCCGGCCTCATCGCCCTTGCCGCCGGCTGCGGCGGCGCCACTCTCGCGTCCTCCTCCTCCTCCTCCGATTCCACCCGTAACCCTTTCTTCCGCTTCCCTCTCTCCTCCTCTCCTTAAACCTTCGAAAATCCCAGCTTTAATTTCTCTTCTTCCTTCACAGAGACAACAATTTCCCTCTCCTTCCCATTCCGCCACTACCTCCCCGATTTCTTGAAAGACTTCAGTCTTCCATCTCCCTTCTTGAACCCTGAAGGTGATCATATCTCTCTCTCTTTCTCTCTCTTTTTCCTTTTTTGTACCTTAGTTCAAAGAAGAGTTCGCTGAATCGAATTTTTTCGTATGTAGGGGCTTCTTGGACGCATTCTTGTACAGCTACTTCTATTCCGTCAACAAAAAGTTCGGTCAAGGAAAGTTCTGGAGAAAATGATGACGATTCGAGGTGCTGCCGGGGATGTTTAGGCCGGAATACGATCGTCAACGCTGCGGCTACTGCTGGTCCAGCTGTCGTTAATATTTTCATTGCACAAGGTGAGGATGTGAGCATTTTTGTTGATTTGTGTTGATCTTGAATTCTTTTTAGTTGGATTTTCTATGAATAACTTGGATGTTAATTTTGTTAATTTCTTCAAATTGCTGCTTAGGTATTCATAGGATGATGCGTGGGAAGAGTATAGGGTCCGGAACAATTATAGATCCTGATGGAACGATCTTGACCTGTGCACATGTTGTAGCTGACCTTCAAAGCACAAGAAGGGATTATAGAGGGAAGGTTAGTTCTGGAGCAGCAATTGTATATTTTGTTAGAAGTTTTTTGGCTTGTCTAGCTTAACTAATAATAATGATAGAAAGTATAATGCCATAGAACAAACACTTGTAGTTGTTGTAATAAAGGCATGGCAGCTTAGATGGAGAAGCACTTGGGTAGTGATGTTTTGTTGTTTCATCAATATTGATGAATTTAACTGAAATGTTAGGTTTTCATTAGGGAGCATTTAGCGACCATTTTGGGATCACCTCAGTGATTTTGGATCACTGGTCATCCTAATCCTGGAATGATTTGATTCTAATAATCAAAGAACACCATGTTTGGTATGGTATATCACAATAATCAAGAATCACTAATGATCTAACATCACTATATTAGGTATAACGTAAGAATTTAAGATTACTAATCATAAAATACCAAATTATTTCTATTACACTTATATTATATTATTATAACATTATATGATATTTAATAATATATTAAATTATATGATTATATTATAAAAACTAATATTATATTATAATAGATAAATTATATATATATAGTATAATAATTTAATAATATATAAGAGGTATTTTGGCCTATAGATTTTAGCTTATAGTCACCTAAAATCTTCACTCTTAAGAATGGTGATAGGATCACTTCTCAAGGGGTTGATTCATAAAGTAGGGCTAATCTTGAATCATCGCCACATAGAATCACCCCAGTGCAACTAAACGGAGTGATTCTTTTACCATTCTATAAATCCCCGTTGATCCTAGGTGGATCACTCCAGACCAAACGCCCCCTAAGGTTAATTTGGATCCCTTTAGTAGTTTGAGAATTTACACTAATTGCTACCTATATATGTTTATGTACATAAATCTATCATGTAGTTTTTTAGCTAAAGTTGATGGAAATATGAGGCTTTGTGTCATTCTTACCAGATTGTTTGTTTTCAAGGTCATTTAAAGCAAGAGTTTGCTAATGTCTATCTCAAATTTCAAAGTCATATAAAAGCAACAGTTTACCAATCTCTATTTGAAACTCTTTTTCTGAATGTACACCCAACTACATTTGTACTTTCTAAAACCCCATCCCATAAGCTTTGTTCCATCTAAATTTGGTCTGCTTTTTGGATCATAGTTTCATTCTTCAATTTTCAATGTTAGTGTTAGTTATCTACCTAATGGAACAAACTATGGTTAGCGTGTTCATATATTAAGCTATTCCTTCCCCTTTACAACAGATTGGCGTCACTTTACAAGATGGTCGAGAATTTGAGAGCACCATGGTTAACATCGATTTAATTTCTGATATTGCTTTGCTGAAGATCAAATCCGAAACTCCTTTACCTGCAGCAAAATTTGGGTCATCATCTAAGCTTCGTGCAGGCGACTGGGTTCTTGCTCTGGGATGCCCACTTTCTCTACAAAATACAATCACATCTGGCATCGTAAGGTAATTCTCTTGGATAATTTTCTGTCAAGAGTTGTAAATTCTTGTCATGTTGGGAAAAGGCTTAGATGAGTTGAGTTGAGTTGAGTTGAGTTGTAAATTCTTGTCATGTGGAGTACAAAGTAATACCCTTATGGACATTGTTAGAGAGAACTGCAAGCCCTTATATTTTATCTGTCGTGGACTAAATATCCATCGTTTGCCTCATCATTTTCTATGCAGATATTATGTTCTGTTAATCTTTCTTGACTAAGCTAATTGCATATATTTATGTTGATTGTTGATCAAGAGATATGACTTCTTGCTTGTTTTCATTCACATTCCCCCTTCTTTTATGCAGCTGTGTTGATCGAAAAAGCAGTGATTTGGGTCTAGGAGGAGTTCAAAGGGAGTATTTGCAAACAGATTGTGCTATCAACAGGGCAAGCATATATTTATTCTATTTTCTCTAACAAATTTCATACATCTAATTTGGTTTCAGCTCTAGTATTCGGCTTGCTGTACCTTTTTTAATGTTTCATATATCTTTATGTTTTTTTTTCTTTTCTAAAAAATTTTGGTTTCAGCTTTAGTGGTTGCCTTGCTGAACCTTCTACATTACCTGATAAACTATCTGGCAATTTTGTTGCATCAATCTGGCTTGTGTTAGTGTGCCTCCCCTTAGCAAGGGGTGCGCTGGTATTCCTTGCCTTGATGATAGTCATTGTTGCAAAGGAAAGATATGTGTGCAACACATTGTATAAGTTTTCTTTGCATGAGCTTCTCCATATGTTTGACAGTTTTGTATTACAAAGAAAAGTAAGATATGGCTGTTGCATTTTATAATTTTTTAGAGAAATTCCATAAACCTATCTTTTAAGCAACATTCGCACATAATCTTAATGGTGTGAAGTCCATAATGGTCATATAGGATTTTTATTGAAGCCAAAATAATACTTGTCAATGTAAAGAAGTCAGCACTTTTTTTTTTTCTGAATGAAGAAGATGGCATATGTAATTTGACAAGAGACTTCATGACTGAAAGGATCATAATTATAATAATACTAGCCAAAGTATGTATCACTGCTAAAAATAGTCTTTTGAGTTTTGGGAGTAAAAAAGATACTTCCCTAATGCATTTGCTCTTGAGCAATGATGGGATTTAAGCTAGTTTCTTGTCAAGTAAAATTAACGACCCAAGGAGGGCAAACTAAGGTATTTTTTCACCCCTTATAAAAAACTGTCCATTAAATACCATTTTCATTGAAAACTGCAAGTTTACTTTGTGAAGCTTGACCTTTTGTGTGTATTTCAAAATCACATCTCTCTGCAAGCGGGAGGACCTCTACCATCTGTTATTTTATTCTTGTACTACCATTATAATGTTTTTTTTAATCTATGGAAGTTTTAATAAATATTTGACTGATTGACTATTTGTTCCATAGGGTAATTCTGGTGGGCCCCTTGTGAACCTTGATGGTGAGATCGTGGGAATTAATACTTTGAAACTTGCAGCCGCTGATGGCGTGAGCTTTGCTGTACCAATTGACTCAATTATCAAAATAATTGAGCAATTCAGGAAGAATGGGTATGTTGGACATTTATGTTCAATTTGCTTTTAATTGCTTTTCTTAAATCTTGATTGGCAGTGGCTCTTCTCTGTCTAGTTTGTGCTGCTTCCTTTTTTCAAAAAAGTTTTCTGTCTGGTAATTATTATCATTATAAGTGATATATGACCTATGTCAATGTCAAATGTTAGAAGATTTAAAATGTTTTTTCCCTAAGGAATGAATCGATGTCATCAACTATGAATCTATATATGAGGACCTACTTTGTTAACTTTTATTCTTTTAAGGATAAAAAAATAGAATTTCCCATTACCCTTTATCTTTTTCTTAGAAAACACTGTGGATCTCAAGATTCATGTGTTTGAATTATATAGTTCAAATGTGTTTCTATAAATTCAAACACAGAATTGATCAGGTCTCCATCCCAACATTTTTTTTAATCCGATGTAAATAAAAATCAGATCAAATCCTCCTTTGGAATACAATCATGAAGATTGATTCTCATCACTTAAGCAGCAAGAAAAAATTCAAGAGTTCATAACTCTTGCTTATAGTGGAACATGGTAACTATAGGCACTGATGAGCTAAAGAAGTGATCAGCAAACAATTTCTGTCATATGGTCCATCAGTGCTTGGTCACATGATTCTGATGATAAATGTCTAACCATGTTTCTTAGTCTGAAGAACTCTTAGAAAAATGTAGCCTCTCTGCTGGCCAGGTCTTCATTTTGCAAACTTGAAAGAAAAATAAGTGTTGTAGATGATTTGGGGTTCATATTTGTTTTAGTATTAGTAACTTTCTAAGTCTATATGCTATATTGGGTCCCAATATCCAAGAGTTAACTCCCATCGTCGATGCTTTAATAGAAATAGTTTATACTCTTTACTAAACTACTTCTGAACTTCATGTTTATTCATATATATTATTGCAGTTATCTATTTCTTTTTGGTCTTCAGTGACCTTGGTTAAATGGGATAAGGCTTCTTCATTGTGGTCATGACCATCTATTTTCTATATCTTGACCTTTTTATTACCTTCTCGCCTAGTTCACATTGTTATGGTTGCATAAAGCTGTGCCATGTATTTTGCTCCAATTTTTTTTAATTTTATCCAGTTATCCTCCATAATAAAATGCACAGCATGTTCTTGGAATTTCAATAGTTGCATCCAACTTTCAAAAAATTAATGAATAGTTTTAACACTATGCAGAAGAGTGGTCCGGCCTTGGCTTGGACTAGAGATGGTTGACTTCAATGAAATGATCATTGCACAGATTAAAGAAATAAATCCTTTGTTTCCAGATGTAACCAATGGCGTGCTTGTGCCCGAAGTAAGCTTATTTACTGGTAGTGATATTTCTTTATATTTCATGCCAATATATGTCTAGTACACAAGTTTGAGCTTAGGTTGGATGCTGCAGAGTATACAATATGATATGAAAATGCATGTTGATCATCAAGGATTTAGATACCACTTCCAATTTCTATGCTGATCTTCGGCTGATAGGTACCAAGTTCCGTAGCATCAAGTTATGGGTTGTCGCCTGTTGGTTCAAATGAGCCGAAGAAAAAAAGGAGTGTACCTAGCAGCATGGGCTGTTATTCATCCAGCACAAGGCGTTTCACTTGAGAATTAGTGCTAAGTTGTGCCAATTCCCAGTGAAGATCTCTAATCCTAGATGTTGATTATGTTTACTTCAGGAGATAATTAAGCTTAAATTACTTGAACTTAAGTCTCCATTTAGTGTCCTTTTGTCACCTTCCGAACATCCAAATAGAGCCCAACCAATAACTACTAAGCATCCAACATTTTCCTAGTAATTTGAGATCGGCTTTCTGGATCCTCATTCATCAATTATTCCTCTTAAGGGCCACCTTTGATCTTATTCTTATGTTCCCCATATTCTTCCTCACAACCTCTATCTATACTATTTTATGTCTACCCTTCTCTTACAACATTCCACATGAACTAAAGTGGTTCCTATTGGATTTTGTTTTACATGTCCAAAATATCAAAATCAATTTGATATCGCTTTATGCTTAATTTGTGCAACTCCATTGCCTCCAAATATATTCATTTTTTCAATATATCTTTTCTAGTTTTACTGCACATCCATTGTAGCATTCTTATTCTCGCCACACTGAATTCTAATAAAGTGTTTATAACTATATAATAATTCAAAATCTTCATGTCCTTGGGATGGTATTCCATTCCATATTTGCAATCTCATATCCTTAGCATGGTTTCAGAGTGAGATGAAATTTTGGTCAGGCTGTATGTAATGAGCATTGGCCCATGTATTTAAATGACGTATTACTAGTCTATTGGCTCAAATCATACTGAAAATCTGATAATATCTAGTTTCCTTATAATTTAATAGGCAGTTACTCATCTATTGTAAATCTAACCTCTTCAATTTAGAAGTTATTTTTTCAAAACGGATATAATGGTGACTTAATCTTTCATGTGGTGTTTCATCTTCTGGTCATCCATCTCAAATTTCAGGACCTCATTTTAAGTCAGATTTTAAAAGGTTTTAAAAAATGAATAATGCTATACCTACTAGCAGTTTTACTTGCTTCCCATTCCTTGCTAATGTGGCAGCTAGCCTGGCATTGGTATTGCCACATCAGCAAAGTCAAGCTCAGGCGATTTTGAAATTCCTTTATATACTGATGTGCGAGGCCAGGTCATCTACCACTCTTGCAAGGGGTTGGAAGCAAAACCATGAGTAGGTATGGCATTATTTTATTTAAAATAGACTAGCATATGGAGCATGTGCATTGCATGTGAAAGTAAAATAATTTATTCAATGTTTTAAGATAAAATTTTATTATATTGCTTATTTTAATAAAGATTTCACTTGATCTTTCATGTAAATTTATAAAACAAGCAAATTAATAAATAAATAGACATGGATTTTTCGAAATATTGATGGGAGGGGGGATTAGATGTTAAAGGTTGTACATGGAAGATAAGATTGAGGGAGATAAGGTTATTAGAGAGAAAATAGAGATAGATAGGAATATGTTTACTACATGGAGAGAGATTAGCCAGGATACAAGGGAATTTGGAGTAAGTTAGGATGTGGGATATGGATGAGATATTGGATTGGTTAGTTGTATGCATCTTTTTCTTTCTGAAACAACCATGGTAATAAATACTATATAATAAAGTTTGTTTTGTGCATCAAATAATATTTTATGCATGGGCAAGATTGACAAACCTGGAGGACACCCCAACACTCAGTTTGGTACAGTATAGATGCACCAATCTGATCCCAAAATTTATGTGTTTTTCATTTGTGGAATATTCTTGCCAACATGGTAAATCTGAGGAAGAATGTTGCTACTTTCTTGTTCATGTATATGTCTACTGATGTTACTTGAAACTATTTGATAATATTTTAACTGGACATGTTATACATAAAAGATAATGAGGATAGAATAGTCAAAGATATTAGGGTTGGATATGTGTACCATATAAAGGGTGAAAAAAAATAATGAGGATGGAATAGTCAAAGATATTAGAGTTGGATGTGTGTATCATATAAAGAGTAAATCTTTTTTCTTTTTTCTATCATATCCAATGTGGTGGATACAGCTGGTGAATCCCACTCAAATTTTTTTTTTTTTTGGTGGGTGGGGGGGAAGCTCTTTCAGTCTCATGTCTCACCCTCAATGGAAACCAATTGCCTTCCCAGACCCAAATTTGAGGGATGAAGGTGGAAGGGAAAAGGAAAAGGGAAGAGAAAAGCAAACATCACAATCAGGAGAAGCTGTTTATCTTCCCAGCCCGAAATTTTAGAGGCAATGATGCAAGAACAAAAAAATTAGGGTTGTACATGGAAGGGGGAATAAAGAAAGGACCAAAAAGGAGTGAGGAAACTCTAAATCAAAGAAGATAGAGGCCTTTTTTTTAAAAAAAAAAAAGGAAAAGAAAGAAAGAAACAAGTAGAGAAGGAAAGAAATGTTAGGATTTTGACTTCCTCTTACCTTAGTCTTCATCGTCAATGTGATCTCCTTGCTACGTTCATCTTGCTCCTCTTCTCCTCTTTTAATTTGTATTTTCAAATCTTTTTCTTCTTAGGATGTTGCCACATGGCTTGGGCTGTTTAGAGCATTATTAGCTAAACTCCTCACCAAAAAAGCAAGGGTGGATGATATGGCAAAATTGACCCAATCCCGTCTGCAAGATTTTATGATAGGTCGTATCTGATTTAAGATAGATCTTTTTTTCAAAAAATCCAATTTTGCCCTCCGTAGAGCGAGAATTGTGGCAGCATATTAATATTTAGCTTTTAGAATATTAATTAGGGCTTACCTTCTAGGATTCAGATCCTTTCTAATCTTGACTTGGATAGGGCCTACCTTTCAATCATGGCTGTCCATGATTAGCATGACGATTGTGATTGGGTGGGGCCCACTGCAGCACATAGATCAGCATGCTAGTGGGACCCATCCAATCATGATTGTTACATTGTCATGATTGGAAGACATGCCCTCTTTGATCCAAGTTGAGATTGGAGAGATCTTGATCTTGGTTTTATCTTCTCAAGGGATCACGATGACATGCCCTCCACGATCCACGTTGCAACTGGAGAGGATCCTGTTCCTTTTTTCTTGCAAGCTTTGCCCTTCCAATCTATACCATGAACCTGATATATGACATATAACTATGTTTTCATAGTTATATTTATGTTTTCATGTATGCACTTGTATATACACTCATATAGATTTAAATATATAAATTATTAAATGTATGGTCATGTCCCTGAATATAAGATTTTTGAACTTGTCATGCCAGATACTTTAGGACACTGGACACCTCCAGATAACACTGCTCTTTGGTTCCTATTGCAATAACTTCTCCCTTATGTGAACTCTTTGGTCTCTTGTTTTGACAACTTTAGTTAGAGAGAAACATTGCTACCTATGGTAAGAGCAAACTCCCTTATCATGACTTGGACAAAAGGCATATTTGGTCTTTTTTCCTCCCTTTTAAGTGCGATATTAAGATAGAGGTAGAAATTAACAGCATTTTCATTCCACTAACTTTGTGCTAAGTATTTCTCCACTACTCTAATTGTTGACTTGTAACCATCTACTCAGCAATTATATTCACCTTGGTCACCTATATTAATAATATTCTTATTACGGTTACCTTGTTTTACCCTAAATGTTCTTCCTTCTACTGCCTTATCAGACTTGATGCTCAGATTTGTCCCTTTTCTGATTGTTATATACTGGTTAACTGATGCTTAAACTTAGGTCATCTCTAATAGAGCCACATAAAACCCATTGTGGGTAATAATTTCCACTAGAAATGCATCCAAAAACCACAATGATTGGCCTCACCCATCCAACTTAATTACTATCAGGCATTGATGCTAAGATTTTCTCTTTTCAGGTTCATTTTCAGCCCTTCAACATCCAATCCATCAGCAAATTTAACTTAACATCATCCTATATGTATTTTGTTTTGATATGCTTAGATGTCTTGCCCTTAGCCAAACTGTTTCTGTGGTACAACAAGCTCCATAAGTGAGAATTATAGTCTAGTTCATTTTCCTGCATTTATCATGCCATGACTTCAGTATTATGTCTCTTCCATTTATCCTTCTTATCGAAGAAAAAGGAAGCGGGGGGGGGGGGGGGGGGGGGGGGGTGGGCATCATATCAACGGCTTCATGATACAATAGTTGTAGAATGGTGCATCTATAGATTCAGGTGCAAAAGATTGGTGAGTCAGCTTTCTTGTCATCTGGATGTTGTGAGTAAATAGTGAGGAATGTCTGAGTTAATAGCGTGGAATTGTCTGATTATGTTGGTAGTGGATTGAGCATTTTTGATAGTTGAGCAGTCTTATTGCATTCTTTAATGGGCAATCAGCATTTTCTTGCCTTAGTCTGTTAGGTCTGTTCAAACAATGCAGAGAAGTGCTTGAAGTATAGAGGCTTTAACCTCATCTGCCCTTTTATATGATTTATCTTTATTAGAGCAAGGATGTGCACATACAGCCTACCGTGACTGCCGGAGTACGAATTTGTTTCAAGCAATTTTGGCCTATGCAACTGGGTTTCATAATGATGAGAGTATCTCTCCAAGTTTACATGCCATGTATGCAGGCAGAGATACTCCATCCTTGAAGGTCCATTGATTTTGAGCACAATACATGAGCCACAATGATTTAAATCTTCTTGAGGGCCTGTTTGGGAAAATCCTGCTGCATCCAGCAGGATCTGGCCGGCCAAGCCAGAGAAAAGGAGAGATGGAAGGGAGAGAGTATGAGAGGGGAAGGGAGAGCACGGGGCCGGGGGGGGTTGGTGCGCTGCTGGTCCTGATTCTCACAGAGTAAAAAAAGATTCTCGTGAGGTCTTGTTTTTTCCCTATCCTGCTAGGATTGGGCCTGTGGCCTCCCAACTGTTCTACCTCTCCCTTCTTCTGCCACTCTGATCCTCCCCACCCAAGCTGTCCTTGCCATATGCTCCCAGAACAGGCAGAATATTGCCAAACAGGCCTTTAATGGGAGTTTGTCCTTGTCTTTAAAAATCAAGGTTGCAGGTGGTTGTCGCCAGTTCCATCATCTTGTTCACAACATAATGGTTGGATAACCATCTGATGTTCTTTTTCCCTTCTATTTTAATTTCTTTTAGTTGATCATAGTATTGGTCTCAAAATCATTCTCATCTTATCTGATACAAAAATGAAATGTCTAAATCATTAGGGTCTGAGACATTTTATATGTATTTGTATGAATTCTTATTGCACCAAATTTTTTCCTCCCCATCCTAAAGTTCATTTGGTTTTATTTGTATTTAGGAAAAAAATTAAAAGCATTTTAGCGCATAAAACTTGAACATGGTTTTACAGCCATTTCACTTGCTGATAATTTATTTCTTATCTTGCTACCTTTCAAGAATGTCCCTTTTTTTGGTCCCTCTTACTTACCATTTCACATTTTAGCTGTTTTCACGTGTACTGATTTTCTCAAACTCATCCCTCATGTCATATATCATTATCATTGGTGCTGTCACTCCTAATTAATTATCCCTCTTCAATATGTAATGCAGTATCACTACCCTTTACCAGCACAAGACTATGGCTTAGGAGCTGTAGGCTCAGCCATAAATCCAAATTTGGTATCATGTACCTAGTAGTCTAAAGGATCCCCTTAAGCTGTTGGATTTGTGAAGTGAAAATCATCCTTTTCTTTTTCCAAGTGTTTCAAGGCTTAGTTGCCTGTGCCTAGTTTTTGAGATTTGCTATCACCAATTGATGAAGTTCCAAAGAACTTTTTGGTGAAATCTATATAAAATCCTTCACTCTTCCCACATCTTTCCCTATCCGCCATCTTTCTTTTGCACTTTTGATGTTGAACAAAAAATGAGTTGACTCCAGTTTTTGTTTTATAAGATAATTGTTGGCCTGGGTTTGAGAATCTTATTTTAAGTAGGATTATGTGCAAAAAGCCTACCTTGGTTATATGAGTTAGATACACAAAAAGTTCTTGGGATTTGATTTTCTGTTATTTTATCTGACTTTCTATACTCAATTATGCAATTTTCCAAATTTGCATTTTTGGAAAAATCTTAAGCAGACATACAGTTGTAAAAGAAGCCATGGAGTCCAAAGAAGGGTCCATCAGATCTGGATCAAAAAAAAAAATCATTATGCATGACATGGCTCCTCTTGTCACATTGACCTGAGTGTCACTGGGACCATGTTTGTCTACCCAAAGCTTTCATGCGTAGAGACTATGTTGAGGAATCTTAACTTCTCCGCTGTCTATACAACCTCCATCTTAAGCAGTGGCATGCCACTAGTGGGACAGAGGATTAGATAAAAAGCAACTAACATTTATCAGTTGCAAGGGGTTGTTTGGTTGCAGGCATATGATTACAAAACTTGATTTTACACAAAAGATTTTATGGAAAAGAGGGGGAACAAATTTTTGATGGAAGTCTTTTTTCACGTTTTATGATCTGTCAGTTTCTCTGAAATGGGTTATATGAAAAGCCATCAAATAAACTGCTTTCATAGAACTCATGTATCTTACACTCTGTAAAGCTGTTTAGTAAGAGCCCTAAAGAGATTTTTTTTCGGCAAGACTTAATTTTGCATCTTCACAAAAGAGTAAGCCTCATTGATTCTGCCAGAAGAATATAAATTTGTACTTCTGTATATGTTTATTGAAATTTCTTATAATACATGTCATTCTTCTATTTTTCTCACAATGGCAAGAATAAATGTTGTGTATAAATTTCCTCTGTTGCACATAATATGCATGTTATATATGTCCAAGAAAATTAACTTGCATATAGTAACTGATGTATTCATATGATCAACCAGGTGGCTCCAGGATCCCCAGCTGAACGTTCTGGATTTCACCCATGGGATGTAATTATTGAGTTTGAGGGAAGACCTGTTGGAGGCATGAAAGAGGTACTTCAAATTTTATGCAAACTAATACCTGCTAACACGATCATGCACTTGAATGCTTGCAGATCTGAGTGAAGCCAAAATATTCTATATGTTATTAAGAGTGAAATATACTTAAACGCCCTCACTTCAAACCACATCCGTCACAAAAAAAAAAAAAAAATCCAGCTGTTTTTAGCCCAAAAACTATTGTGATTATGGGCCTGCCCCTACGATTGGGATCCAAGTAGTTTACTAATTGTCATTTGGGTGGAAGGATGAGGGATGTGAAAACGTAATTGTCTTGAAAAATTGTTTATTTTTTTTTGGTTTCAATGAAATCTTGAATTTCAAAAAGGCTTTTCCTTTTTCCCATGAAAAAAAAAAAAATATTATTATTATTATTATTATTATTATTATTATTATTATTATTATTATTATTATTATTAATAAAACGACCTTTTCATTATTTTTGTAAGAGGCTCTAAAAATCTTTGCTTATTTTGTTGTTACAGATTGTTGATGATATAATGGCGGATAAGGTTGGGCGGCCTCTGAAAGTGGTTGTTATACGAGAAAAAAATAGATTGGTGGCTTTGACTGTAGTGCCAGAGGAGGCCAACCCCTCCTTGCCTAACCATTTGTTTTTTTGTTCCTTTTAAGCAATGGTGAAGCACTTCCAAAGTAATGTCGATGACCGTCATCTTTCATTGTATAAGCCCATGTATGGAATCAAAAGGCACCACGATTTCAAAGGGTATGATGCACCATGAAAAAACGTACAAGTGACCAGCTCCAAAATAAATAAATAAATAAATAAAAGACATCTGTTATAAAGAATTGCGCTTGAGGAAATAAAGATTCAATTACATGAATTGCAAAAGCATCTGGGGAAGCATCATTTATAGATAGATTTAACTGCAATGATCATCTTATGAAATTAAGGTAATTCTGGTTGAAAATCCTTTTTGCCACTCTCATATTGTGCTTCTCATTCCTCGGCAGCGCTGGCGGCACTGAGATCCACGCTAAGATCGATGGTCTGCCAAAGCAAGCACATCCATGACAGTTGATTCAAATTGTGCTGTAGCATCGTAGCTCTGTCATATTCAAAAATTTGTCAACAGGTGTCCACAAAATTAAGCAGGAGAAAGAATATTAGCGACTTACTGTTGATATGAAGCCATTGTCCAGCAACGGTTCATTGATAGGTTCACATATGTCGTATGTGTCAAAAAAATATCTCATCAACCGGGCCAAGAAGAACAATTCCTGGCTTTAGTTCTACTTCAAGCTGCTCGGTCTCAGCTTCTGCTGAGACAAATGCAATGAACTTTCCCCTTTAGGGTAACATTGTGAGAATAAGAACAACAGAAGAGGTACCTGTTTTACCACCAAAGGGGCATTGGAAAAAAAAAAAACAGAAAACAGTTAATTTGGAAGGAAAGATACGACTAAAAACAATGGGCGCACCACCTCCACGTAATACATCCCCAGCTAACCCATCCCAACAAATAAAGTTGGAGGAATTAACTCACATGTCTGACTTGCGACCCAGTTGTTTCGAGACTTTTTTTAAACCGGTGTCATTTGACACCGGTTTTATGTGAATGGCGCGAGCGGAAAGTTTTTGTACGTGAATGGCGTTTTTCTCTTGCAACGTGACATATGAAAAATATCATTTGAAATAGTGCTTTCAAAAGTGTCATTTTAAGTGATCTTCTTAAAAGTGCCACTTCAAGTGGCCTTCTTAAAAGAAGCCATTTTATTTTTTACTTTCATGACAAAGTTTCATATTAAACAGAAAAATCAAATGGTGCTTTAAAAGTACCATTTCCAGTAGCGTTATTCACCTGCCATGTTGCATTCCCTTTGACACCATTCTTGCAAAAAAATTTTGTTGGCAACATTTACGTAAAATCAATATCAAATGACACCGGTTTAAAAAAGTACTTCAGTTATTTTTGTGGTAGAATAACCTGCACTGAGTGAGATTCATTGGTATTTGGGATGGGATGGGATTGGGATGGGATGGCTCATTATAGCAATGGCTCTGGCAACCTTTCCAACCTTCTTAACCTAACCAATCATTTAAATCCTATGTGTGAGTGGTTACCAAACTATGGAAGCTCGGAATGAGGAACTATTCCAGAATCAAAAGAATGATGCCCAAATCTTTCTAACAAACTAAAAAATAAAATAAAATAAGGTGATAGGGCTGATGAAGCTACATGGAAGTTAACAATCGAAGCTAACTGATGGCGAAAATTAAAAAGGACTGATGGTTCGGACTCGACCCTAGCTTCCCAAAGTGGCCTCAGCCTCCAGACTCAGCCCCAGCCTCCCAAGGTGGCCTCAGCCTCTGGACTCGGCCTCGGCCTCAGCCTCCCAAGGCTGAGGCCTCTCAAGACGGCCTCAGCCTCCAGACCCGGCCCCGGCCTTTCAAGCCGGCCTTAGCCTTCGGACTTGGTCCACTTACCCGATAAGACTAAACTCACCAACCATCTTTGGCCCATGTGCCCAACACGAGCCAAGCCCACCAATCACCTGTGGCCCACGCGTCCGACAAGACTAGACTCACCAACCATCTTTGGCTCACATGCCCAACACGAGCCATGCCCACTAACCACTGCGGCCCACGCGCCCGACAAGATCAGACTCACCAACCATCTGCGGCCCATGCGCCTGACAAGACTAGGCCCATCGACCACTTGCGAACGTCAGATTAGATGGGATAAAGCCCATCAGTTCTGACATCCTACCAAGAAGACATCCTCTACCGCAGAGCTCCATGTGGCTCACCCCATGGTGGGTGGCGAGGATTGTCTATAAATCGGGTAAGAGGGACCCCTGATGAGGTATGAACACTTAAGCCCTAAAGATAATCCTTCACTTTTGAACTCTCTCGAGCTTCCTCAAGCTTAGGGCTGTGATCTCGATCACTAACTTGACCGTCGAAGGATCCCCGCTAGAATATCGGCCCCTGGGACTTCTTGCTGGTCCTAGCCAAGAGGGAAACTTCATCAACAACTTCACGACTTCCTCTCTCTCTAACATTCTCGAAAGGTGATCAGGCATCATCAGATTGGTGCGCCAGGTAGGAGGGCTCTCACTGAAGGAAGGAGAGCTCTATAATACCAAACTACAAGCCCTCATGCCCTCAAAGACAACAATGATGGTGACACGTGCTTAGGAGGCCTCCATTAGTTATGCTGGGGAGCATCCCAAACAGACTGAGCAGTAGGATGCCAACCTCCCTACTCCTCCTTCACCATCAACTTTAGCCACTCAGCCTGATCAACTGGCGATCCTCACTCAGCAAGTCCAAGCCTTGGTCACGGTGGTTCACGAGCTGCAAGAACAATATTCTGTCGCCACCCTGCAGTAGCCCAGACCTCCCACACCACCTGCGGCAGCTGCACTAGCAGCCAACAATTCACTCGTGGGAGATCTTCTCGGCGAGAGGCTTAACACCAACATGCTTCACCTCAGCGATACCATCATGGAGTCCTTAAGAGGCAGCGATCTCCCGCCTACTATTCTGATGATTCCTCTCCCGAGTGATGCCATGGGAGGGAACCTGAACGAAGGTGCTCTCACCGGTGTCACCCCTCCCCCCATCCATCTTCAAGGTCATCGGGGGAGGGGTTGGGGGGTGAGCACATCAATCGAAGGGCTGAAAGACGCATGGATGAGTACCATCGGCAGCTGGAAGAGCTCAGTCTTAGACTCAACAAATAGCCGGGGGAGGACTATGATACTCGTCCCCCCCTTACTCATCGTATTATGGAGGAGCCCATTCCTCTCAGGTTCTGCCTCCCTCAACTAGATCCATATGACGACACTATGGATCCATTTGACCATCTTGAGAGCTACAAGGCTCTCATGCAAGTTCAAGGGGCGACCGATGCCCTTCTATGCATCGCTTTCCCTGCCACCCTATGGAAAGCTGTGCGTGCTTGATATTCTCGCCTACCTCCATGCAGCATCGACTCCTTCCAATAGTTGGAGAAGATTTTCTTGGCACACTTTGTAGCCTGTCAAAAAATTTCTCGGATGGTAGACAGTTTATTCTCCGTTCAGCAAAAAGAAGGAGAATTCTTAAAAGATTTTATAGCCTGTTTCAAGATAGCGGCTTTCAAGGTTTACCACCTTGATGATTCTATGGCCACTTTGGCCCTGAAGCGAGGACTCCGCCCCTCTCACTTCACTAATTCATTGGATAAGAAGCCTCCTAGCTCCTACGCCAAGCTTCTGAGTCGCACGTAGAAGTATATCCGCGCAGATGAAGCTGACTCCACGCGAAGAGAAACCGAGGGGAGGTTCAATAAGAAGTTGATCCACACAAAGCCAAGCGGACCCCACCCTAAGAAGCCTGAGCTCTCGCACCGACCAGATAATCGGCGCCAGAGCTTCGCCCCTAGAGAAGACAACTTTACCCCTCTCCTTGCCCCTAAGTCTCACATTCTTATGGAGATCGAGGGCGAGCCATACCTCCAGCGCCCTCCCCCTCTGAAGAAGGGGGCCACCCGTGACAAGAGCCGCTACTACCGTTTTCACCGGGACTACGGCCACAACACTGAAGACTGCTATAACTTGAAGCGTGCTATCAAGAAACTCATTCAGAGGGGCTATCTCGAAAAGTTTGTCTAGAAGGGACCCCCAGCTGTTTTGGCGCTAATGGGGCCTCCGCCTACCCAGGCCAATGTTGACAACGCTCCAACTGAGAAGATGGTAGGCATGGTTTCTTGGAGGGCAGGCTCTATATGCAAGAGGTTGAGAGGGAATGAGGGAATAGAAAATGTAATCCCTTTTTCTAAAGGGAAGCCAGTGGGGGTAAAATATCTAAATGATGATAGCGTCGTCGTCTCCATGATGATCGTTAAACATCCTGTAAAAAGAATTCTGGTTGATAGTGGGAGCTCTGCCAACATCCTTACTTATGATGCTTTTGTTCGGGTGAATTTATCTCCCAGCTCTCTCGATCGGTAATGGTGCCTCTAGTCGATTTCACGGGAGACTCTGTGAAGATGGAGGGTGAAATCACCCTACCGGTCATGGCAGGGACACCACCATGCTAGAGCATAATCTTTATGAGGTTCCTGATCGTTCGAGTGCCTCTGGCCTATAATGTCATACTCGAGCAACCCGATTTGAACCTCCTTGATGCAGTCATCCACCAAACGTCTATTCGTCAGATTCCCCACCAGCAACGAAACTGACGAGTTGTACGGAGAGCAAAACCCAGTGCAACTATGCTACCACATGGCTCCTAGTCTCCAGGAGGCATTGGCTCCATTAGCCCTAGAGCTACTCGAACCTAGAGAATCAGAAAAAAGAGGAGAGCCAACTGAACGTCTTCTAACTTTCCCTCTAGAGGATGACCCAGCAAAGACGGTGCAAGTTAGTGAGCTTCTTCCTGTGGAGGCAAGGAACCAGCTCCTCGCCTTCTTACGGGCCAACTCAGATGTCTTCGCCTGGTCGACAGCAGACATGCCCAGTATACCCTCAGAGGTAATCACTCACAAGCTCAACATTGACCCAAGGTACCAGCCAGTCCGTCAAAAGAAGAGGAGCTTTGCCCCTGAGCGATAGAGGGCCATTGATGAAGAGGTCAATAAACTACTCGCCGCTGGCCATATTCGGAAAGCACACTACCTAGATTGGCTAGCCAATATAGTCATGGTCCGTAAGGCAAATGGAAGCTGGAGGATCTGCATCGACTCATCGACCTTAATAAAGCATGTCCAAAAGATAGCTTCTCGTTGCCTCGGATTGACCAGCTAGTCGATTCCATATCTGGTCATGAGCTCCTCAGTTTTATGGATGCCTTTTCTGGATACAACCAAATAAAGATGGACCTAGAGGATGAGGAGAATACCTCCTTCATCACCGAGAAAGGCATCTATTGTTATAAGTTAATGCCCTTCGGTTTGAAAAATGTTGGGGCCACTTACCATAGGTTGATGAATAAGGTCTTCAAAGACCAAATCGGATGAAATATGAAAGTGTACATGGATGACATGCTAACCAAGAGCACCCACACTGCCAACAATATTGCCGATCTGGAGGAGACTTTTAACAATCTCCGATGTTATCAAATGAAACTCAACCCCGCAAATATGCATTTGGGGTCACCGCTGAAAAGTTTTCTGGTGACTCAATGGGGGATTGAGGCAAATCCGAAGAAGATTTAAGAAATCCTCGATATGAGGCAGCCAACCAATAAGAAGGAGATGCAATGACTTACTGGAAAGGTAGCCACTCTAAGCCGCTTCCTGTCGAAATCAGCTAAAAGATGCCTGTCCTTCTTCAAAGCTCTGCACAAGATGAACGGCTTCGAGTGGATGGAGGATTGCCAAAGAGCTTTTGATGAATTGATGGAATTTTTGTCCACCCCACCGCTGTTGTCGAAGCCAGGGAAGGAGAAAGTCTTTTTCTCTATTGTTGGCCCAGATGGCAACCCAAGAGGGGGGGAGTGAATTGGGTTCTTAAAAAATTTGATGCTTAAAAATAATTTCACAAAGTAAAAATGCACACTGAGAGTGTAGTGAGTGTGGTACTAAAAATGCAATGCTAAATGTAAAGATAGAGTAGAGAGAAGAAGAAACAAGCACGACAAACAAAAAGGTTTATAGTGGTTCGGTGTTAGCTACACCTACATCCACTCTCAAGCAACTATTGGGTCCACACTATAATCACCCGGATTACAACCGAGTTATTTTACAAGCTCACAACCTAAACTTGTTATTTTACAACGGAATCACAACGAACCCAGCCAATTTTTACAGGCTCACCAGCACACAACATATCACAAGCTAACATTAGCTTGTACAAGGCCAACTGCCTCACCTGAATCAATCACCTGATTAAATCAGAAACTAAATGTATCAAAGTAATAGTTACACTAGAATAAAAGCTCCTCAAATGAGCAAATAAACAATATAAGTAAGATGGAAATAGAAAAACCTGATTAGAAGATCTTTAAAGTTGAGCATTTCTTCTTTTCTTCTTTTTCTCTTCTCTTCTTGGATGATCTTCCTCAAGATAGGATTGAAGCTTTGGAAGAAACGTTGATGCAGAGGATATAGAATAACTAGGGCTCTTGTTTTCTTTTTCTATTTGATGGAAATCCTTCAGAGTTGGCTTTTGAATACTTTGGATTTCTCTAAACTTTTTTTCGAACACTTGGGATTTCAAATTTAAGCTTTCTCTCTTGATATTTCTCTATTCTTTTCTTGATTTCTCACTACAAGGGAACAAAAATATCGCGATGCTCAAATGCATCGCTAAACATGCTATTGTGACGCAATAGCGACGCAATGACGGCGTCGCTCAGATGATCGTCGCAACCTCAATTTATCGTAATTGCGTCGCGTCACAGCGACTCTCTGCGACGAAACAATACGTCGCAATATTGTGACGCATCCAAATGCATCGCTAAATTTAAAACTAATTTTTAATATTTAAATTTATTATTAAATATTGCGACGCATTCAATTGCGTCGCAATATTGCGATGCATTTAGTTGCTTCGTAATATTTAATAATAATATTTTAGATATAATAGCGACGCAATTTGAGTCGCTAATGCGTTGCTAATAAATTTTTTTAAAAAATATTGCGACGCCAGGTCATTGCATCGTAATATTTAATAATAATATTTTAGATATATTAGCGATGCAATTTTAGTCGCTAATGCATCGCTAATTAAATTTTTTAAAAATATTATGACGCTAGGTCATTGCGTCGCAATATTTAATAATAATATTTTGAAAATATTAGCGATACAATTTCAGTCGCTAAAGCGTTGCTAATTAATTTTTTTTTAAAAAAATAAATATTAAAAATTAAAATGGTTAATACAATTTCGTTACATTTAAATATTGATCGAAACATTCTTCACTCATATTGATCCAAACAATAATCATTCAATTTCTAAAAATAATTAATATATTAAAATTTTAAAGTTTTCATGTACAACATATAAAAAGAAAAAAAAATACATCAAGAATCTGAGCGATCACGTGGAGGCTAGAGACCCTGCGACAAGCGGCTAACCATATCCTGCAAATGACGCATCTGATCTCGCACGTCTGCAAGCTCCTGATCCCGGCCTCGCATACGCTGCTCGAACTTGTGCTTGACCTCCTGCCGAACCTCCTGACGAATGTCCTACCGAACCTCCTCCGCAATAGATCTCCGAATGTCATCTAAACGCTCGGCAGGAATATCACCAGAATATCGCGAGCTGGAGGCCTGATGGGGAAAATATGCAGAAGCTCTAGTGCCCAGACCATAGACCCTGCGGTCTTGCGGCTGGGCACCAACAACCTCCAAAAATACACACGACTCTCCTCTGCTCAGAGTTCGACGGGCGTCTCCCCATCAGTGGAGTCGACCTGCGATGCCTGGGAGCGAAGCTCCTCGACTCGTATCTTTAAATTATAAAATCAATAATAAATGGATTAATAAATTTCTTGAAATAAAATTTTAGAAATTAAACAGATACTACATAAAGCTAATTTCTTATTGCAACCTCCCGTGATCGCGTGTTGACCCAGGAACCGTCCCTCCTGTGTGTGTCGCCCTGAATAGACGAAACTCACCAGGATCTCCACCCTCCTGCTCAGACTATAATAATAAAAAAATTGATATTAATAAATATTTATAAATAACTAAATTAGTAATTAAATTATTTATATTTTCTTATCATACGGCGTCTGTGCTCCTGAATCGAAATGGAGCCCGAAGTATGGCGAAAGAGACCCGTGCCAGGACCGCCCTTCTCGGATCGGCGGTTCGTGCTGGTTGATGCGGACCTCCTGTGCCAGCCATCGGACTGCCAGGCCTGCTGCCACTCATGCCAAATATCCTCTGGCACATGCGCAGGACGCTGACCCGATGACCTCCAATGATGAAGCATGTCAGAGTATCGGCGTCCCGTAAGAGCCTCCCATGCTGCCCTAATGGCATCATGGCTGGCAGGGTCCCACGTAAACTTTTTCTGCATTAAAATAAATAGTTAGTTTCAGAATTTATTAAGATTAAGAAATTTTATATCAGTGATAAATTATTTTTAATAAGTTTACTTGAAACTCAGAAAAATAAAACTCCCTCGTGGCTGCAGATACGTGGCACCAATCGTAGCCACTGGGATCTGTACGCCTCTGAAATATGGTGCTAATGTGGCTGGATACATGATGCTGTTCAATAAATCTATTAAAAATGTATGTTTATAAGTAATTGACTTAAAAATATAAATATATATTTTTAATTAGTATATACTTATAGCCCATGAGCATCCAGTCGAAGTACGGTGCGGTCGATAGTGGAAGAACTCTCAGAGGTATGTGCCGATCGACTAGATGGTAATACCAATGCAGGATCACCGTCGACTGCTGGAGAGATCGAAGGCTGTGCGATGTGTGGAGATCCGAACTCTCCATCTCCAAAGCTCATGTGATCTGATGCAGCAGAGCTACATCCCTGCTCACTCCGTATATCATTGATAGATCTACCTTTGCCCGTCATACTGAAAATACTAAAGATTCATGCAATTAAATTACGATTAATGATTGACTATGTAAAAATTTACCACTTATAAAATAAAGTTGAATTTAAAAAAACCTCTATGTTTAATTGGTGTCATTTGTTTCGTGAAATGTTGGTTCAACATCCGATGCCGTATCGGACTGCGATTCAGTTTCATTATCATCGGAAGGAAACCGAATATTTGCATCCGCAATTTCTTGGACATCACCATTTGGATCTCTAAGTGATGTTTCAGGAGCCCGTGTATCGTCCTCAATTGCATGCATTTCCATCTCATCCTCTTGAAATGCAGGGCACTCGGCTGATTGACTTGATGAACTCTCCTCTAATAAGATTGTTGAACGTGGGACGATTTTAGAAACAACCCACCAATCTCGCTTGTCGTTACGCAAACTTGGATATCCGCAGTAAAACACTTGCTGAGCTTGGGATGCAAGGATGAATGGGTCATATTTCTGCAATCTTCGTCGATGGTTCACTTCAACCAAATTGTAGTCGTTATGAACCCTTTTGCCCATAGGAACTGTTGGATCGAACCAATCATAGGCCAACCGGGATATTCAACTTCAACCACCTCTACTAACTTTCGTAATAATCCTGCATATTTGCTCCAACACTTTCTCCTTTAACACACACGCCCCAGTTATGCGTGCCTCTTGAAGCTGCTAATCGTTCAATCTGAAATTTGTACCCATTAACAAAATAGCCAGTAGAGGTTGTTACGGTCTTCAATGGCCATTGCGATAGACATTTAATGAAAATATTGTCGGTTGGGGACCATGAACCGTTTACCTATAAATTAATAAGCTATTCACAACCAATTCAAAAAATAAAAGTTATTATTGAAATTGATTGAGTGATACTACTCACAAATTCATAAAACCAGTAAGCGAACTCCATTTCTAACTTCCGTCCAATTGCAACTTGACTGATGTCGGGATTCATCTGTCGTTGTCTATCACAATATCCTTATGGGATGATAAGGATTAAAACTGATGTTAGCAATTAAATATTGTGGTATATTGTAATTTAAATTAGAAGTTCCAATTAAGCATTGAAGTATACACTTACTCAATATATGGATCGACTTCTCTACAGTTCATTAGGATGTAATAATGTGCTGCATTATACTCCATATCGCTAAGATTTCTTGACTTCTGCCCCCCAAATGAATGGCCGATACCTTTAAAAATTGTTATTCTACCGTCATTAGGTTCTCCTTCGTCCACACATATGTCATCGTTACGACCAAGATTTCGGCTCCTTGTGTGGACATGACCCTCAAAGTAATGCGAGGCAAAAGCTGAAACTTCTTCGACCAAGTGTGCATTGCATATAGAACCTTCAACCCTTGCCTTATTACGCACATTATTTTTTAACTTCTTAAGGTACCTATATGTAAAGTTGAGACAAAAATTAACCAATTTTCTCACAATAAAATAATATTTAAATGTCAATATGTCTTAATGATGTATATATTTACCTCTCGAAAGGATACATCCAGCGATACTGCACAGGACCAGCTATGCTCGCTTCGTATGGCAAGTGAACCGGTAAATGCTCCATTAAGTCAAAAAAACTGGAAGGAAATATTCACTTCAGCTTGCATAAAATAATTGAGATTTCCTCGTCAAGCCTTGCCATGGATGCAGAAGTAATGACTGCGGCAGATAACTCCTTGAAGAACAAGCTGAGCTCCGTCAATGCCTTCCAGACATGTTGCGGAAGCAACTCATGAAAAGCTATAGGCAATAACCGTTGCATGAAAACATGGCAGTTATGACTCTTTATGCCGAACAACTTGAGCTTATGCATGTCCACACACCTACCGATATTTGAGGCATAACCATCTGGAAATTTTAATCCTCTAAGCCAGTTACATAAAACTTCTCGTGAATTTCTGTCAAGAGTGTAACAGGCTTTAGGATAGGTCCCGTCGGCACTCCTCCTCAAATCACCTCTTCTGCAATACTGATTAAGCTCTTCTCTTGACTTTGCAGTGTCTTTTGTTTTTCCCGGGATGTTTAGCACCGTGTTAAATATGTTATCAAAAAAATTTTTCTCGATATGCATAACATCCAAGTTGTGCCGGATGAGATTTGTGCTCCAATAAGGCAAATTCCAAAATATACTCCGCTTCTTCCAGTTATGTTCTTTACATATACGGCCATTTATTCTATCTGCATCTAGTTCCCAAGCATACCTCAACCCCAAATGCTCTATAGTATCAAATATATCCGTGCCGGACCTAACCGGTTCGGCGAATTTTGTGACTGCTTTGTTCTTCCGGAAGGCGATCAAGTTATGCCTGTAAGGATGATTTGGAGGCAAGAACTTCCTATGATTATCAAACCATGACTACTTACCACTCTTCTGCAATGTAAATGCATCCGAATCATACATGCAATGAGGGCATGCCAGACGTCCAGCAGTGCTCCAACCAGACAACATTGCATATGCCGGGAAGTCACTTATTGTCCACATCAAAGCACTCTCATGATGAAATTCTGTTTCATAGAAATGTCGTAGGCTACGACTCCTATTTCCCACAACATTTTCAATTCGGCCACCAACGGTTGCAGAAAGACATCAATCTTTTCCTTTGGATTTAATGGTCCTGGAACCAAAACTTCAAAAACATTGCAGTATCTTTCATGCACTTCCATGGAGGAAGGTTATATACAGTCAGTATCACAGGCCAACATGAATACTGTTGCCCCGCTTGACCGAATGGTTGGAAGCCATCGGTACAAAGACCTAATCTCACATTCCTTATATCTTCAGCGAAATCAGGATGATTTTCATTGAAATGCTTCCAAGCTTTTGAATCTGATGGATGTCGCATTTCATCCTCTTTAGATTCATGTTCGGCATGCCATCTCATATCAGCAGCTGTAGCCTCAGATCTGTATAATCTCTGCAGGCGTGGAGTAAGAGGAAAGTAATGCATCCTCTTGTAAGGAACACTTTTCCTCCTACTTGTACTAGCTCCCCCTTCATCGTTTTTGTACCTCGATTGCCCACAAATCTTACACCATCTCAGCTCCGAGTCTTCACCCCAATATATCATACAATTGTTCAAGCAACAATCGATCTTATTAACCGGGAGCCCAAGCCCACGCAACAACTTCTTCGTTGAGTAAAAACTGTCTGCTACAACATTATCATTTGGCAAAATTTCCTTGATTAACCCAGCTACAGAATTAAACGCCTTTTCTGATAATCGATGTTCTGCCTTAATATTCAACAACCGAGTAGCCGTAGACAACTGGGAATGACCCTCACAACCAGGATACAATTCTTGATTTGCAGCACGCAACATATCATAAAATTGTTGTGCATATGGATTTGGTTCTTCCATAAATGTATTCTGATTGAATTCATTACCCGATGCATTCATCACCATTTCTTCATATGTGTTTAAATTCACAAATGGTTCATCAATGGGAATGACACTTGTTGGCTTGTAACAATTGCTGGAATTTCCTCTGGTTCACCATGACAGTACCAAACATCGTAATCAGGAATAAACCCCTTTTACACAGATGCACCTTAACAGTTTCAACATCTCTGTAGGCTTTATTCTGACACCTGTGATAGTTGCATGGGCACCTAATCCTAGGCCCATCCATCCATTCAGGTTGGCTACATGCAAATGCGATAAATTTTTCCAATCCATTCAGAAAATCTGGATTCAAGCAAGCCATCTTTTATCCTTGCATACATCCACGAGCGAGCCTCGCTCATTTTTGACCGACTTATACAATTTCTGGTAAACCATTAAAGGAAACCACATTATAAAACTATATTAGCATTACTAAATATATAACTAAATTATTTCTTTTACACAACTAAGGTTAATAACAACCATTTAAATCATTTATAACTAAACCAATTTTCTTTACACAACTAAGGTCCCTACCCTGCAAGGCCGGGCCACGGCTACGATCCTTGGCGTGCTAGCAAGGACCGAGGCATAGGTTCATGCCAGGCTAATGCTAGGGCTTGAGTTCGGGTCGGGCCGCAAGGCGGTCCGTTCAATCATGAGACTTCACAAGCATTCAAGTGTCCTAAATTAATTCCACCTTCACTCCATGTCTAAAAGGTAAGGCCCTATCCCATTCAAGAATATTTTTTGTGATATGTTATTCTGCTATTAATTATCATCGATTGGTTACGTTGAAATTTCAGCAGCATTTCCCCATATGTTCTTCTAAATGTGTGGCATATATGCCACACTAGGAGAACGTATGAGCAAATACAAACCGCAATCTCAACCAATGATGATTAATAGCAGACTAACATATCGCACAAAATATTCTCAAACTGTCCACCAGGACAATTTGAGAATTTGCAAGACTAAGTATTACAAATTCTCAAACGGGTCTAAAGGTTATAGTGCTGTGATTAATAATATGGAAATCCGAAGACAATCGAACTTATGCTTGTTATTCATAAATTCTTTTCAATTATACATATATAGGAATAGTGTTCTATATATATAGTCACTGACTTCTTAAGATTATTATATCGAATATAAATATTTGTGAAGACTAAAATATAAATCATTAAAACTACTAATTTGTTGCTGAAAATTAAATAAAAATACAACAAGACTTTCTATCTAGCATTACATAATTTAATGCATCATTCAATTTGAAGCAGAATATAAATAATCAAGACATAACAATTGTAAATAACTGCAAATGCACAAATATTATTGCATAAACAACTATAAAGAAATGAAAAGCTATGACTATTTTGAAATTAGTTAATCTAAAGAGTTATGGTTAATGAGCTAAATTAGTTGACCTAAATAGCTAAGCTAATTCAGCTCGACCTATCTAAAGAGTTTTGATTGATGATCTAAAGAGATAAGGTTGATGGTCTAAAATCAGCTTACTTGAGAAGTTAAAACTGATAAGCTAAATTAATTGACCTAAATAGCTACGATTTATGAGTTTAATCAGTTGATTTAAAGAGTCATGATTGATGAGCTAAATCAGTCTATCCAAAGAGCTACGACTAATGACATAAATTAATTAATTTATAACTAATCTAATAAAAAATTAGATCAGTAGTCACATTTTTTAAAAAATTAAGTTGCCCATGTTTTAAAATATATTTATATTTTTTAATATTTATCATCAAATTATTTAAAAATATTTTTAAAAATAATAAAATATGATAGAATCTAATTTATTTGTATTAATTTTTTTTCATGAGTGTTATTTTTTTTAATTGAAGGGGCCGGGGGTGGGGAAAACCCCCCTAGCTGTTACTTTCTTTTAAAAAAATAAGTTGCCCATGTTTTAAAAAATATTTATATTTTTTAATATTTGTCATCAAATTATTTGAAAATATTTTTAAAAATAATAAAATATGATAGAATCTAATTTTTTTTGTTAATTTTTTTATGAGTATTAATTTTTTTTAATTGAAGGGGCCGGAGGTGGGGAAAACCCCCTTAGCTGTTACTTTTTTTTTTGGCCTGGCCACCGTGGCCAGGCGCCGTGACCGTGGCCGGAGAAGATGAAGGGGGGGTGGGAGAAAACCCCCCCTAGCTGTTAACTTTTTTATTTTTTTGGTGGCCTGGCCACCGTGGCCAGGCCACGGCCGTGGCCGGAGAAGACGGACATGGTCGTGGCCGTGGCCGGAGAAGACGAACAGGAGGGGGGGTGGGGAAAACCCCTCTTAAGTTTTTTTTTTCTGTGGCCTGGCCACCGTGGCCAGGCCACGGCCGGCCACGGCAGCGGCCGTGGACGGAGAAGACGGCCACGGCCGTGGCCGGAGAAGACAAAGGGGGGTGGGGAAAACCCCCCCAAATTGTAAATTTTTTTTTGGTGGCCTGGCCACCGTGGCCAGGCCATGGCTGGCCACGGCAGCGGCCGTGGCCGGAGAAGACGAAGGGGGGTGGAAAAACCCCCCCAAACTATTTTTTTGTGGCCTGGCCACCGTGGCCTGGCCACGGCAGCGGCCGTGGCCTGGCCACGGCAGCGGCCGTGGCCGGAGAAGACGGCCATGCAGCGGCCGTGGCCGGAGAAGACGGCCACGGTAGAGGCCGTGGCCGGAGATGACAGCCACGGCTGTGGCCGTGGTCGGAGAAGACGAAAGGGGGGTGGGGAAAACCCCCCCAAATTGTAATTTTTTTTTGGTGGCTTGGCCACCGTGGCCAGGCCACGGCCGGCCACGGCAGCGGCCTTAGCCGGAGAAGACAGCCACGGCCGGAACCTATTTTTTTAAAAAAAAATTGAGGAGGGGGGGGCTTACCTCGGTCGAGAGGGGATGCCGCCGGAGTGGGGGGAGCTTCCGCCGGGGAGAAGACAGGGGGACGGAGGAGCGAACGGACGGCGGAGGCTAAGGTAAGAAGAGGAAAAAAAGAGAGAAGCGGGGGGGCCGGCCCGATCAAGCATTATATAGTAGTGATTAGCGACGCAATATATGCCTCGCTAATCACTCGCTATTTTTTTAAAAATTTATTATGGATTAGCGACGCAACAATGCGTCGCTAATCCATCGCTAATTTGGCCTTTTTTTATTTTATGCAAAACTTAGCGACGCAACTAATTGCGTCGCTAATGAGTTGCTAATTTGGCACCAATGTTCGGCGGAAAAATTATTTTTATTTTCTAGGAAATTGCGTCGCTAATGCATCGCAATATTTTTTAAATAATTATAACTGATAAAAATTATTTTCTAAAATAATTACGACGCATAAATTGTGTCGCAATATTTTTTTAAAATTTTTTAATTACATTTTTTTAAAAAATATTGCGATGTAATACATGCATTGCAATATTAAAAATTGTTTTCTTCAAAAAAATTATTTTTATTTTCTAGGAAACTGCATCGCTAATGCGTCGCAATATTTTTTAAGAATTATAACTGATAAAAATTATATTTTCTGAAAATAATTGCGACGCATATATTACTCACAATATTTTTTTTAATTTTTTTATTACATTTATTTTTTAAAAAAATATTGCGATGTAATATATGCGTCGTAATATTAAAAATTATTTTCTCTAGGAAAATTATTTCTATTTTTTAGGAAATTACGTCGCTAATGCATCGCAATATTTTTTAATAATTATAACTGATAAAATTTATATTTTCTATAAATAATAGCGATGCATATATTGCGTCGCAATGTTTTTTTAAAAATTTTGAATTACATTTATTTTCTAAAAAACATTGCGACGCAATACATACGTCGCAATATTAAAAATTGTTTTCTCTAGAAAAATTATTTTTATTTTCTAGAAAACTGCATCGCTAATGCGTCGCAATATTTTTTTAATAATTATAAATAATAAAATTATATTTTTTAAAAATAATTGCGATGCATATATTGCGTCGCAATGTTTTTTTTTTAATTTTTTATTACATTTATTTTTCTTAAAAATATTGCGACGCAATACATGCATCGCAATATTAAAAGTTATTTCTCTGAAAAAATTATTTTTATTTTCTAGGAAATTGTGTCGATCGATCTCGGACCGTGGTGATTGGTCCAATCGGCGATGATCCGACGGTTGCGATCGATCCAAGCCGTGATCCCGACCGTTGCGTCGACCGATCCTGGACCGTTGCGATCGGTACGAGATCGCCGACGATCTGACGGTTGCGATCGATCCAAGCCCTGATACCGATCAGCCACGACCGATCTCAGACCGTGGTGATCGGTCCGATCGGCGACGATCTGATGGTTGCGATTGATCCAAGCCATGATTCCGATCGGCCACAACCGATCTTGGACCTTGGCGATCGGTCCGATCGGCGATGATCTGACAGTTGCGATCGATCCAAGCCGTGATCCCGATCGGCCACGATCGATCCCGGACTGCGGCGATCGGTCCGATCGGCGACGATCCGATGGTTGCGATCGATCCAAGCCCTGATCCCGATGGCCACGACCGATTTCGGACCGCGGCGATCAATCAGATCGGCGATGATCCGATGGTAGCGATCGATCCAAGCCGTGATCCCGATCGGCCACAACTGATCTCGGACCGTGGCGATCGGTGACGATGCGACGGTTGCGATCGATCCAAGCCATGATCCCAATCGGCCACGATCGATCCCGGACCGCGGCAATCAGTTCGATCGGCGACGATCCGACGGTTGCGATCGATCCAAGCCCTGATCCCGATCGGCCACGACCGATCTCGGACCGCGGCGATCAGTCCGATCGGCGACGATCCGACGGTTGCGATCGATCCAAGCCCTGATCCCAATTAGCCACGATCGATCTTGGACCGTTGCGATCGGTCTGATCGCCAACGATCCGATGGTTGCGATCATCCAAGTCGTGATCCCGATCGGCCACGATCGATCTCGGACAGTGGCGATCGGTCCGATCGGCGATGATCCGATGGTTACGATCGATCCAAACCGTGATCCCGATCGGCCACTATCGATCTCAGACCGTGGCGATCAGTCCGATCGGCGATGATCCGACGATTGCGATTGATCCAAGCCCTGATCCCGATCGGCCACGACCGATCTCGGACCGCGGCGATCGGTCCGATCGGCGATGATCCAACGGTTGCGATCGATCCAAGCCCTGATCCCGATCGGCCACGACCGATCTCAGACCATGGCGATTGGTCCGATCGGCGACGATCCAACGGTTGCGATCGATCCAAGCCGTGATCCCGATCGGCCGCGACCGATCTCGGACCGTGGCGATCGGTCCGATCGGCGACGATCCGACGATTGTGATCGATCCAAGCCGTGATCCTGGACTGTTGCATTGATCGATCCCGGACCATTGCGATCGGTCCGAGATCGCCGACGATCCGACGGTTGCGATCGATCCAAGCCCTGATCCCGATCAGCCATGACCGATCTTGGACCGTTGCGATCGGTCCGATCGCCGACGATCCGACGGTTGCGATCGATCCAAGCCCTGATCGATCCTGGTCGCGATGAACGATCTCGGACCGTCGCGATCGATCCGATCGGCAACGATCGATCCAAGCCGTGATCCCGATCGGCCACGACCGATCCCGGACCGTTGCGATCGGTCCGAGATCACCGACGATCCGATGGTTGCGATCAATCCAAGCCCTGATCCTGATCGGCCACGACTGATCTCGGACCGTGGCGATGGGTCTACTCGGCGACGATCCGACGGTTGCTATCGATCCAAGCCGTGATATTGATCAGCCACAACCGATCTCGGACCGTAGCGATCGGTCCGATCGGCGACAATCCGATGGTTGCGATCGATCCAAGTCGTGATCTCGATCGGCCACATCGATCTCGGACCGGCGATCGGTCCGATCGGCGACGATCCGACGGTTGCAATCGATCCAAGCCTTGATCCCGATCAGCCACGACCGATCTCGGACCGCGGCGATCGGTCCGATCGGCGATAATCCGATGGTTGCGATCGATCCAAGCCATGATCCCGATCGGCCACGACCGATCTCGGAACGTGGCGATCGGTCCGATCGGCAACGATCCGACGGTTGCGATCGATCCAAGCCGTGATCCCGATCGGCCACGATCGATCCTGGACCGCGGCGATCGGTCCGATCGGCGACGATCCGACAGTTGCGATCGATCCAAGCCCTGATCCCAATCGGCCATGATCGATCTCGGACTGCGGCGATCGATTCGATCGGTGATGATCCGACGGTTGCGATCGATCCAAGCCCTGATCCGATCGGCCACGACCGATCTCAGACCGTTGCAATCGATCCGATCGCCGACGATCCGACGGTTGTGATCGATCCAAGCCGTAATCCTGATCGGCCATGACCGATCTCGGACTATGGGGATCGGTCCGATCAGCGACGATCCAATGGTTGTGATCGATCAAGCCATGATCCCGATCGGCCACTACCAATCTCGGACTGTGGCGATCGGTCCGATCGGCGATGATCCGATGATTACGATCGATCCAAGCCCTAATCCCGATCGGCCACGACCGATCTCGGATCGTGGCGATCAGTCTGATTGCCGACGATCCGATGGTTGCGATCGATCGAAGCCGTAATCTCGATCGGCCACGACCGATCTCAGACCGTGGTGATCGGTCCGATCGGTGACGATCCGATGGTTGCGATCGAGCCAAGCCTTGATCCCGATCGGCCATGACCGATCTCAGATCGTGGCGATCAATCTGATTGCCGACGATCCGACGGTTGCGATCGATCAAAGTCGTGATCTCGATTAGCCATGACCAATCTCGGACCGTGGCAATCGGTCCCGATCGGTTGCGATCGATCCAAGCCGTGATCCCGATCAGCCACGACCGATCTTGGACCGTGGTGATCGGTCCGATTGGCGACGATCCGACGGTTGCGATCGATCCAAGCCATGATCCTGGACCATTGCGTCGACCGATCCCAGACCGTTGCGATCGATCTGAGATTGCTGACAATCCGATGGTTGCGATCGATCCAAGCCCTGATCCCGATCGGTCATGACAGATCTTGGACCGTTGCGATCGGTCTGATCGCCGATGATCCGATGGTTGCGATCGATCCAAGCCATGATCGATTCCGGTCGGTGATGAACGATCTCGGACCGTCGTGATCGATCCGATCGGCGACGATCCGACGGTTGCGATCGATCCAAGCCGTGATCCCAATCGGCCACGATCGATCCCGGACCGTTGCGATCGGTCCGAGATTACCGATGATCCGACGGTTGCGATCGATCCAAGCCCTGATCCCGATCGGCCATGACCGATCTTGGACCATGGCGATCGGTCCGATCGGCGACGATCGACGGTTGCGATCGATCCAAGCCGTGATCCGATCGGCCACGACCGATCTTGGACCATGGCGATCGGTCTGATCGGCGACGATCCAATGGTTGCGATCGATCCAAGCCCTGATCCCGATCGGCAACGACCGATCTCGGACCGCGGCGATCGGTCCGATCGGCGATGATCCGACGGTTGTGATCGATCCAAGCCATGATCCTGATCGGCCACGACCGATCTTGGACCACGGCGATCGGTCCGATCGCCGACGATCTGACGGTTGCGATCGATCCAAGCCGTGATCCCAATCGGCCACGACCGATCTCGAACCATGGCGATCGGTCCGATCGGCGATGATCCAACATTTGCTATCGATCCAAGCCGTGATCCCGATCGGCCACGACCGATCTCGGACCATGGCAATCGGTCCGACCGGCGATGATCCGACAGTTGCGATCGATCCAAGCCGTGATCCCGATCGGCCACGATCGATCCCAGACCACGGCGATCGGTCCAATCGCTATGATCTGACGGTTGCGATCAATCCAAGCCCTGATCCTGATCGGCCATGACCGATCTGGACCGCGGTGATTGGTCCGATCGCTGACGATCTGACGGTTGCGATTGATCCAAGCCCTGATCCCGATCGGCCATGACCGATCTCGGACTGTTGCGATCGATCCGATCGCCGATGATCCGACGGTTGCGATCGATCCAAGCCGTGATCCCGATCGGTCACGACCGATCTCGGACCGTTGCGATCGGTTCGATCGCCGACGATCCGACGGTTGCGATCGATCCAAGCCCTGATCGATCCCAATCGGCCACGACCGATCTCGGACCGGTTCGATCGGTCCGTTCGACGACGATCTGACGGTTGCGATCGATCGAAGCCATGATCGATCCCGGTCGGCGACGATCGATCTCGGACCGTCGCGATCGATCCGATCGGTGACGACCCGACGGTTGAGATCGATCGAAGCCATGATCGATCCCGATCGGTGACGACCGATCTCGGACCATCGCGATCGATCCGTTCGGCGTTGCAATATTTTTATTTCATAATTCTTTTTAATATTTTTATAAAATTTATTTTTGAAAAAAACATTGCGATGCAATACTTGCGTCGCTAAATAAAAAATTATTTTTATTAATTTACTATTTTATTGCATCGCTATTGCATCGCTATTTAACATAATTAATTTTTTAAAAAACATTGTGATGCACAGGGTTGCATCGCAATTTTTTAATTTAATAATTATATTACATAAAAATTAATTTTATTTAAAATAATTGTGATGCAACTAGTGCATCGCTAAATTAAAACATAATTTTTCTAATTTTTTGGTTTATTACGTCGCTAATGCGTCGCTATTTAACATAATTACTTTTTTAAAAAATATTGCAACGCACTGAGTTACGTCGCAATATTTTTTTTTCATAATTATATTTTATAAAAATTAATTTTATTTAAAATAATTGCGATGCAATTAGTGCGTCGCTAAATTAAAAATAATTTTTCTAATTTTTGGTTTATTGCATCGCTAATGCGTCGCTATTTAATATAATTAATTTTTTAAAATATTGTGATGCACTGAGTTGCGTCACAATTATTTTTTCTCATATTTATACTTAATTAAAATTAGTTTTATTTAAAATAATTGCGATGTAATTAATGCGTCGCTAAATTAAAAATATTTTTTTTAATTTTCTGGTTTATTGCGTCGCTAATGAGTCGCTATATCATATAATTAAATTTTTTTAAAAATATTGCGACACACAGAGTTGCGTCGCAATATTTTTTTCTCATATTTATATTTTATAAAAATTAATTTTACTTAAAATATTTGCGATGCAATTAGTGCGTCGCTAAATAAAAATAATTTTTCTAATTTTCTGGTTTATTGCGTCGCTAATGCATCGCTATTTAACATAATTAATTTTTTAAAAAACATTGCGACATACTGAGTTGCATCGCAATATTTTTTTCTCATATTATATTTTATAAAACTTAATTTAAAAATATTGCGATGCATTCCTTGCGTCGCTAAATAAAAAAAATTACTTTTTTTATTTTCTGATTTATTGAGTCGCTAATGCGTCGTTAATTGCGTTGCAATGATTTGTTGTCGTGGATGCGTCGCAAAGTGGTCGCAATTTAGCGACGCAGTATTGCGTCGCTATTTCAGTATTTTCTTGTAGTGTCTCTCCTCTTTTCAAATGCTCGGAACCTTCCTTTTATAATATCCTCTTAATCCATATTTTGATGCAAAGTAGCCATTAAATGTGCTTGTGAATGAGTTTATCATGAAAAAGGAAAGAGCTGTTGGGGTTTATTTGGAAAAAGATAACCGTTGGAGTCATTTCTGACCTTTCTGAAAATCGTCTCTAACATATTAGAGTCGGCTCTAATCTAGCCTGGGGTCGGCTCTAAGTCGGAATGCTTAAAATAGTAAGGTCCATCCATCGCAAAGTCGGCTCTAACTTTCCTTGGGGTCGACACATTACGTGCTAGAGTCAGCTCTAACTGATGCGGGAATCGGCTCTAATTTTCCCCAAAAAATAGTCTCTATTCTCAAGTTAGAGTTGGCTCTAATTTTTTTAGAGTCGGCTCTAAACCGTGTCAAAAGTGCCAAACCATTTCGATACACTCTTGTGTTGACTCTAATTTTTCTAGAGTCGGTTCTAATGTCTGAACTTTTGACAAATGACATTAGAATCAGATCAAACTCAATTTTTCCTTTAGATTTTGATTAATTAAATATTTGAATACCTGAAACACTTAATCAAAATCATTAGTAACATAAGGAATATACTCATATGGCTTTTGTTATTCATTAAAATCAATAAATGGGTCAACAATCTTCTCCTTTTTGATGATAACAAAAACATTGAGTATATGCATACAAAATTGCATTTTAAACTTCAAATTAAATAACTTTTCAAATAGAGTAATATTTAACGATATTTTAACAAGTTTATTTCAGATATTTTTCATTATCGTTCCGAAAAGATAAAGGTTATCAAAAAGCTCAATTCAAACTATTGATTCAAATAGATATCAATTCAAATACTTATCAACTTAACTAGACTCTCCCTAAGTAAGATAACTCTTCCTGAGTAAGATAACTCCCCCTATATGTGCATACTGCAAAATTGCTTAAAGTCCACATGCATATACAACTCTTTCTCTTCCTTTTTTGTTTCAACAAAAAGGTTAAGAAAGCATAGGATAGTTATTGCTCAGATTGGGTTGCAAATCAATCAAAATATAAATCAACCATCACAGTGTTCATTCATTTTGCAAGGATCAAAGCTAAGTTTAGAAAGTCATACATTGCATTCATATTCATTACATAAGTTCAAGTACAAGTTAAATGAAATACACCCAAAGTGTAAAGTAAACATAAAACCAGAAAACATATCTTAAAAGTTCTTAGTATAAGATAAATAACAATATAATCTAACTTAAAACAAAATCTAAGCACAATATTTAAAGTCCTGAAATTTAAAGATAATCTAAGATAGATTGGATAATTGGTTGGATTGGAGTTGAAGTTGCTTGGCTTGGCTTGAAGTTGAGTGACTGGATCAGCTGGAGAAGCAAGAAAGGTAGGGAACATCACTTCAGAATCTTTTTCAATTCCTCTAAAATTTGTCTCATTCCTTTTTATTGCACCTTTATAAAATTATTAATCAATTTTTCAACAAGGGAAGCAGCTGTCATAATTTTCTCTTGTAGCTCTGCATTACCTTTGGAATAAACATCTGAGTCACCCCCAATATCTTTGATCTTGTCAAAAATGGATTGCAACTCAGTCTTCAAAGCATCAAAAGAAGTACTGAATGATGACTCAATCTTCTCGATCTTCTCTTCCAAAGTGTATACAAGCTACCTAAATCTCAACAACTGATCTCTGACATCATCTTTAATTTTAGCCTCATGCTCAGCCAACAAGACTTTGAGCTGCTCAATCTGTCAATTAGAAAAATCAGAAGAACTAGGAACAAAAGTGGTGGTCGCTGCTGGTGCCGGTGGAGGTGCCGAAGTGCTCGGTCCAGGTGAAGAATATCTGGAAGCAGATGGTCCAGCTTCAGAGGGTCCAGGAACCTCATCATCAAATTCAATATCAGCCTCTACTCGGACTTGCTCGGCTCCATCATATTGTCTTTTCCTTTGCCATTGGTCCTCAACTTTTCTAAAGCCCATGCGGTGAAGAGTGGAGACATTGTAGTAGTCTGTGTGCCCCAGCTTCTTTTGTGGCTCATTCTCCAGAATATTCACCCCTTGGCTTCGAAATATCAAAGTCAGAAACATACCATATGGTAAAGTGGACCTCTTCTTAGTCCTGGCCTCAACCATGTATCCAATCATCATTCCGGCCAAGTTAATTGGATACCCATTCATCACACAATCTATCAGAAGAATATCTTTTTCAGATACATACTCAAATCACCCAGTCTTGGGAAACAAAACTCTACTGCAAATGTTATGAAATAGTCTTAATTCCAAATTTAACTGATTTGCCTTTACTTCTTCAAAATCAGAAACTTCTCTTTCTATCATTCTTGTCAAGGCCTCACCTCTATCACTGTGACGAGTTTCAGCCATTCCAACAATAGAAATCTCCAAAACATTTCCCAGAATTTCAGAGGTGAGATGGACTCGGATTCCTCTCACATAGCTAACTAATCCACCATCCCCTCTGCTTACATTGTTGTAGAATTTTCTAACTAAAGCAGGGTAAGTAGGAACATCAATAGAACATACTCTCTCGTAGCCCATTTCTTTTAACTGTCTACCAATTAAAAAGCCTTCTGAGTCAAGGAAATCAAAGTCTACCTTTATTCCATGGTAATCGCTTTTCCAGCTACAAAGTCAACTAGTGGTGAAGGAGGAGCAGGAATAGCACTTGGAGTTGAGGAGGAAGAGGTTGAAGGAGTGCTTGAAGAAGGTGGCCTCACCAGACGTTGCACAGAGTGCCTTCCGGTCATGATGGAGACTCCAATGGCGGATGCATGGCATTTGGGGGCCATTAAGGTTAGGGATGATGAGAATCAAAGGTGTTTGGAGGATTGAGAGAGGTGGAGAAGAGTTTAGAATAAATTAGAGTCGACTTGGTTAGGAAACGAGTCGGTTCTACCCTAGTTATAAAGAAAGGGGACCACTTAGTGTCGGATCCCGAAAAGTGAGGTGTCGGCTCTAAGTTGCTAACATAGTCAACGCCCGAAATAGAGTCGGCTCCGATAGTAGCTAAAGTTTGCTCTAATGAGCAAACAGAGACTCAGGATAATTAGAGTCAACTCCAACTCTAATAGAGCCAGCTCTAAAATAGTTTCAGTGAAAGATAAGAGTTTCAAAGAGTCTGAAACTTATCAAATTAGGCATCAAACTCTAGATAAATTTTTCTTAAAGTGTGGAGGGTCAAGAAATTCAAATGTCTAGATGATTTTTCCTTAGAATCATAAGATGATTTTCAAGAAAATGATTGAACTCTAGATAATCATTTTTAAGAGTTTCAAAACTACTCTAATGGATCACAAACTCCTAATTCTCCTCTAAGATAGTAAAATCTCTCTTCACTTAAGGGTTTTGTAAATATATCAGCTAATTGTTCATCAGTACATACATAATCAAGACAAACATCATTGTTAGCAATATGTTCTCTAATAAAATGGTGTCTTATCTCTATGTGTTTGGTTCTTGAATATTGAATAGGGTTTCTGGTCAAATTTATTGCTCTAGTGTTGTCACACCTAATTAAAATTTTATCAAGCATGATACCATAATCCTCAAGTTATCGCTTAATCCAAAGAATTTGAGCACAGCAATTTTCAGCTGCAACATATTCAGCTTCAGCAGTTGATAATGCAGCTAAATTTTACTTTTTGCTAAACCAAGAGATTAAGTTACTGTCTAAGAACTGGCATGCACCACTTGTGCTTTTTCTATCTAGTTTACAACCAGCAAAATCGGAATTAGAATATGCAATTAAATTAAATATTGAGTCACTATAGTACCATAATCCTACATTTTTAGTTCCACTTAAATATCTAAAAATTCTTTTTACAGCAATTAAGTGAGATTCTCTAGGATCAAATTGATATCTAGCACATAAACATACAGCAAACATAATATCAGGTCTACTAGCTATTAAATAAAGTAAATAACTAATCATATCTCTATAAAGCTTTTGATCGACTTTCTTACCATTCTCATCTTTATCAAGTTTGCATGAAGGACTCATTGGTGTGCCAAGAGGTTTGACCATTTTCATACTAAATTTCTTAAGAATTTCCTTCGTATATTTCGTTTGGTTAATGAAAATTTTCTCATTCTCTTGCTTGATTTAAAGTCCAAGGAAGAAATTCAGTTCTCCCATCATGCTCATTTTAAATTCTTCCTGCATTAGCTTTACAAAATCTTGATAAAGAAGATTGTTAGTAGCACCAAATATTATATCATTAACATAAATTTGCACTACTAATAAATCCTTTTCTTTTCTTTTCAAAAAAGGGTTTTATCAATATTTTCTCTAAAAAAATTATTTTTAATCAAAAATTTACTCAGTCTATCATACCAAGCTCTAGGTGCTTGCTTTAAACCATCAAGTGCTTTGTATAGTTTAAAAACATGATTTGAAAATTCATGATCTTCAAAATCAGGTGGTTGTTCAACATAAACTTCCTCATTCATAAAATCATCTAAGAATGCACTTTTTACATCCATCTAAAATAAATTAATGTTCATGCAACATGCAAAAGCAAGTAATAACCTAATGGCTTATAATCTAGCAACAGGTACAAAGGTTTCATCAAAATCAATACCTTCTTCCTGATTATATCCCTTTGCAACTAATCTAGCTTTAACAATGTCATCTTCATCTAACTTATTTCTAAACACCCATTTGGATCCTATAACTGAATAATCTTTGGGTCTATCAACTAGGGTCCATACCTTATTCCTAGTGAATTGATTCAATTCTTCTTGCATAGCTAACATCCAATTACTATCGTTTTCAGCTTTCCCAATTGTCTTGGGCTCTATATGAGATACAAATACAAGATGATTATTGATGTTTCTCATGGATGATCTAGTTCTTACACCTTGAGATAGATCATCTATGATTAGGTCCTTTGGATGACCATAAACATATCTCCAATCTCTAGGTAGATCTGTATCATTACAAGTAGTATCAATACCATCATCCTTAGGTGAGTCATCATTCTTAGCTTTAGGTTCATGATCTAAAGATACATCGATATTCAATTTTTCAAAATCTCTTTCAAGGATATTTGTATCTTCTCATCATCTTTCTTTCAGAACTTGATACTAAAGACTCATCAAACACTACATGAATTGACTCTTCTACAATCAAATACTTCTTATTGAATACTCTATATGTCTTGCTAGATGTGGAATAATCTAAAAATATGTCTTCATCTGACTTAGCATCAAACTTTCCTACATTATCCTTTCTATTATTATGAATGAAACATCTACAATCAAATGCATGAAAATAACTAATGTTGGGTTTCCTATCATGCCATAGCTCATAGGGAGTTTTCTTAAGGATTGATCTAATCAAGGCTCTATTTAGGATGTAACATGATGTGTTTATGGTTTTACCCAGAAATATTTTGGGAGTTGGCTTTCACATAGCATGGTACGGGCCATGTCCTCTAGAGTTCTATTTTTTCTTTCTATAATCCCATTCTGTTGAGGTATCCTAGGTGCTGAAAAATTATGATTGATATCATTTTCAGCAGAAATCTTCAAACAAGTGATTTTTAAATTCAGTCCCATGATCACTTCTAAGAGACACTATGGTGATATTTTTCTCATTTATGACTTTCTTGAAGAATTTTAGAAATATCAAGAAAGTCTTATCTTTATGAGTAAAAATAATACCCAAGTGAATCTAGAGTAATTATCTACTATCATAAGACCATATTTCTTTCCTTCTATACTAGTGGTTCTAGTAGGTCCAAAAAGGTCCATGTATAGTAGCTTGAGTGGCCTAGAAGTGGAAACAACATTTTGAGATTTGAATGAATTTCTAGTTTGTTTTTTAAATTGGCATGCATCACAAACTCTATTGTTTTAAAATCTAATTTTGGAAGACCTTTAACTAGATTCATTCTAAATAATTTTGAAATCAAGTGTGTACTTGCATAACATAATCTACGGTGCTATAGGCATCTAATCTCATTTATCTTAGCATTATCAGCAATTAGGCAATGGTTACTCATAGACAAATTATCCAAGTCAATTAAGTATACATTATCATTTCTATTTCCAACAAAGATAATGCCATTGTCAATGGAATTCGATACAGTGCAAATAGATGCTTCAAAGGAAACTTTGAAACATTTATCGCATAATTGGCTAATGCTAATCAAATTATGCTTTAATCCATCTTCATATAAAATATTTTTAACAAAAGTGGATGGAGTGATCTGAATTTTACCAATGCCCATGATGTGACCTTTACCATTATCTTCAAAAGTTACCACTCCACCTCTTTTATCTTCAAGGATGATAAATTGACCTTTGTCATCCGTCATATTTTGAGCAGCCGCTATTAAGATACCATTTTCTTTTTGATCCTTTAGCTACAAGACACTCCTGTAAAGCAATCATATCTTATGTTTAGGTACCCAAGCCTTCTTGGGTCCTTCATGGTTAGTAGCAGCAAATATAGTTCCTTTTGGAACCCAAATCATTTTATTTCTATGACTAAAATTTACATGAGGTATTTTATGATTGCAAACATAAGATTTATGTCCTTTCATACCACAATGAAAATAGAAAATATCTTTTTCAATTGATTCCTTTACAAAGAAATTGCTAACAAATTTTTGCTTCTTGTATGGTCTATAACCTAAATCAGCCTTATAAAAAATAGCTCTTTGATTATTTAAAAGAAAATTAAGTCTTTCTGAGCTATAAGTAAATTTGTCAACAATGCCCTTATATTTTTTAAGTTCATTTTTCATGTTCAAATTTTCAACAAAGAAAAATTCTTTTTCTTTTTGCATATCTTGCTTTTCAAAATTTTGCTTTTCAAATTCAATGATAATTTTATTTTTCTTTTTGAGAAGATTCAGGTTTTCTATTTTTAAAACTTTATTCTTTGCTCTCAAAAATTTAAAATTATTCATCAGTTCATTAAAGGCATCAGAGAGTTCATCATATGTAAAATCATACATAGGGGTTTCAGGACTTACCTCTTCTTCTTTATTTGCCATAAGACATATGTTGGCAACTCTTTTTGTTCATCTTTGGATGAAGATTCATCACTATCACTAAGTTGCAACGTATGCTTTCTTTTTCTTTCTAAATCCCTTCTTGAGTTGAGGACATTCGGATTTGAAATGTCCAGGCTTTTTACATTCATAACAGATCAAGGGATCTTTTTCTTTTTTCTTATCTTTTTCTTCATCTCCTTTCAACTTGACACCAATCTTTCTTTTATGAAACGGCCTTCTTTTTTGCATAAATTTCTTAAATTTTCTTGTAAGAAAAACGGTGTCATCATCTTCATCTTCTTTACTGCTGCTTGATTCCTTTTCTGCAGCCTTGAGTACAATTGTCCTCTTCTTTTTCATATCTTCTTCTTGATGTTGCTTCATTGAGAGTTCATGGGTCATGAGTGATCCAAGGAGCTCCTCCAAAGGTAAGGTGTTGAGATCTTTGGCTTCTTGGATTGTTGTTACTTTGGCTTTCCATGCTCTTGAAAGAGACCTAAGAATTTTTTGAACCAATTTAGAATTAGTATATGTCTTTCCAAGACTTTTCAATCCATTTACTATATCAGTGAATCTAGTATACATGCAAGTGATGGATTCATTCTGATCCATGTTAAAGAGTTCATATTTATGTACAAGAATATTAATCTTGGACTCTTTAACTTGGTTGGTACCCTTATGAGTAACTTCCAACCGATCCCATATCTCCTTAGCTGAGATGCAAGTGGATATTCTATTGAATTTATTTGCATCCAAGGAGCAGTATAAGACATTCATGGCCTTGGCATTGAGCTGGACCATTTTTTAATTATTTTTATTCTAATCCTTTCGGTCTTAGGAACAATAGATCCATCAACTAAGTGTGTGGGAGTGCTATGTCCATTGATAATGACACTCCATAAATCATAATCTAAAGCTTAAATGAAAATCCTCATCCTAGCTTTCCAATATGAATAGTTTGTGCCATTAAACAAGGGTGGACAGTTTATGGATTGTTCCTCAGAAAAAGAAGAACCAGCTTGAGCTGCCATTTGGATCTTTAGCCCTTGATTGTTAGATCAATGAAGGATGAGCACTAGCTCTGATACCAATTGTTGGCCCAGATGGCAACCCAAGAGGGGAGGGATAAATTGGGTTCTTAAAAAATTCGACGCTTAAAAATAATTTCACAAAATGAAAGTGCATAAGGAGAGTGTAGTGAGTGTGGTACTAAAAATGCAATGCTAAATGTAAAGATAGAGTAGAGAGAAGAAGAAACAAGCACAACAAACACAAAGGTTTATAGTGGTTCGGTGTTAGCTACACCTACATCCACTCCCAAGCAACTCTTGGGCCTATACTATAATCATCCTGATTACAGCCGAGTTATTTTATAAGCTCAAAACCCAAACATATTATTTTACAATGGGATTATAATGAATCCAACCGGCTTTTACAAGCTCACCAGCACATATCCTATTACAAGCTAACCTTAGCTTGCACAAGGCTAACTGCCTCACCTGAATCAATCACCTAATTGAATCAGAAACTAAATGTATCAAAGAAATAGTTACACTGGAATGAAAGCTCCTCAAATGAGAAACTAAACAATATAAGTAAGATAGAGATAGAAAATTTTGATTAGAAGATCTTTGAAGTTAATCTTTTCTTTTTTCTTCTTTTCTTCTTTTCCTCTTCTTTTCTTGGATGATTTTCCTCAAGATAGGATTGAAGCTTTGGAAGAAACGTTGATACAGAGGATATAGAAAAACTAGGGCTCTTGCTTTTCTTTTTCTATTTGATGAAAATCCTTCAGAGTTGGCTTTTGAATGCTTTGGATTTCTCTAAACTTTTTTTCGAACACTTGGGATTTCAAATATGAGCTTTCTCTCTTGATATTTCTCTATTCTCTTTTGATTTCTCTCATCTTTTCAAATGCTCGGAACCTTCCTTTTATAATCTCCTCTTAATTCATATTTTGATGCAAAGTAGCCGTTAAAAGTGCTTGTGGATGAGTTTATCATGAAAAAGGAAAGAGTCGTTGGCGTTTATTTGGAAAAAGATAACCGTTGGAGTCATTTCTAACACTTCTAAAAATTGCCTTTGACAGATTAGAGTTGGTTCTAATCTGGCCTACGGTCGGCTCTAAGTCGGGATGCTTAAATAGTAAGGTCCGTCCATCGTGGAGTCGGCTCTAACTTTTCTTAGGGTCGATACATTGCATGCTGGAGTCGGCTCTAACTGATGCGGGAGTCAGCTCTAATTTTTCCCAAAAAATATAGTCTCTGTTTATCAATTAGAGTCGCTCTAATTCCCTGCAGGAGTCGGCTCTAATTTGACTCCGAAAAGAGGTTCTCTATTCTCAGGTTAGAGCTGGCTCTAATTTTTTTGGAGTCGGCTCTAAATCATGCCGAAATTACCAAACTGTTCCGATACACTCTGAAGTCGACTCTAATTTTTCTAGAGTCGGCTCTAATGTCTGAACTTTGGACACATGACATTAAAATCGGATCAAACTCAATTATTCTTTAGATTTTGATTAATTAAATATTTAAATACCTGAAACACTTAATCAAAATCATTAGGAATATTTATATGGCTTTTGTTATTCATCAAAATCAATAAATGGGTCAATATCTATCTTGTCGCCTCCTTGAGGCAGTCAGCTCCGTCCTTGTGCGCCTCGACTCCGATGAAACATAGAAGCCTGTTTACTATACTAGCAAAGTGCTTCATGATGCGGAGGTCAAGTACTTCAAAATTAAAAAAATTATTTTTTCTCTAATAATCTTTGCTCAGCGTCTCAGGCCATACTTTCAAGGCCATTCGATCGTGGTGCTCACGGACCAACCCCTTAAAGCTATCTTAGCTCGTCCTATTACCTCCGGTCGACTGGCTAAATGGGCAATCAAATTCGAAGAGCTCGATCTTTCGTTCTAGTCGAGATCAGCCCTGAAGTCCCAAGTTTTGGTAGATTTCTGATCGAATGCACATGGACCGAAGAACAGCAAGAAGAACCCCCAATGATACACCCAAACGCCGAGCTCCAGAATCCAGCGGAGACCTGGGTCCTCCATGGGGATGGCGCCTCCAACACCCAAGGGAGCAGAGCGGATCTTATTCTTTCAAGCTCGAATGGTATAGTGATGGAGTACGCCCTCCGATTTCTCTTCAAGGCTACCAACAACCAAGCCGAGTATGAAGCTGTACTGGCCATAATAAAGCTCGCCCAAGAGCTCGAGGTGAAGTGTCTTAGAGCCTTCATCGACTCCCAACTCATTTCTGGGCAAATTACCGGAGAGTATGAGGCGCGGGATCCCATTATATCCTGATACTTGGATAAGGTTCGATCCATGGTCTCTTCGCTAACCCATTTTAGCATTAGCTATATTCCCAGGAGTGAGAACGCCAGGACCGATGCCCTCTCCCGACTGGCCACCTCAGCGAACAACACCCTGGAGAGGACCTACATCAAGCACCTAGAGACTCCTAGCATCGATGCCAAGGAAGAAGTTTTGCCGATCACACAGGAGCCAAAGTGGGGAGGACCTACATCCGCTACCTCACTGACGGCACTCTTCCTGCCGATTGCATAGAAGCCAAGCTGCTCAAATGGAGGGCCTCCAAGTTTACTGGACTGGAAACTATATAAGAGGTCCTGCTCTTACCCCTCCTCAAGTGTATCGGTCCTGCAGATGCCGACTACATCCTCAGAGAGATCCATGAAAGCATATGCGGAAACCACCTGGGGGTAGATCTCTAGCGTACAAAGCTCTTCGCCAGGGTTATTACTGGCTCACCATGCGAGTGGATGCTGCTGAATTGGTTCAAAAGTGTGATAGCTGCCAGCGGCATGTCCATATCCAACAATAGCCAGCCTTCCACTTAGCCCGCTCTCGGCCCCGTGGCTCTTTGCTCAATGGGGAATGGATATCTTTGGACCATTCCCCCCAGTCTCGGGTCAACGAAGGTTCTTACTTGTCGCCATCAACTATTTCACTAAATGGATTGAGGTCGAGGTGCTAGCCAAAATTACTGAAAGCAAGGTAAAATCCTTCTTCTGGAAGTCCATCATATGCCGCTTCGGGTTACCCTACACCATCATCACCGACAATGGTCAGCAATTCAATAATGCTACATTCAAGATGTTCTACACTGAACTGAACATCTGTCACTGATTTACCTTTGTCGGCCATCCACAGACCAACGGAGAAGCCGAGGTTTTGAATTGGACCATCCTTCAGGACTTAGAATATGGTTGGATGAGTTCAAGGATAGATGGGTGGAGGAGCTCCCAAGTGTGCTATGGGCATATCATACAATCCCAAGGATCTCTATAGGAGAAACTCCCTTCAGCCTCGTCTTCATATCAGAAGCGGTCATCCCTGTAGAGATCGGCCTTCAAGTGGAGTCATATAATGAAGAAGACAATCCTACTCAACTGAGATCCAGCCTCAACTTCATCGATGAGGCACGCGATCGGGCGCAACTCAAAAGGGCCATATTTTGCCAGCAAGCAGCAAAGTATTACAACACCCGAGTCCATCCCAAGATATTTTGCCCTGAAGATCTAGTCCTTAGAAGGGCCAAAGTATCCAAGCCAATAGAGGAGGGCAAGCAATCTCCAAACTGGAAGGGGCCCTATCGGGTCATTAAAGCACTGCACCGAGAAGCATACCGGATTGAAGGGCTTGATGGATGGCCAATCCCCCATACCGGGAACGCGAACAATCTCCACCGATATTATCAATGATGTAGCCATTCGGCTGATAAAAATAAGAGAAGCTTTAAATACTACATCCAACTTGTCTCCTGAGCTGAGGGCTTATCCTTCAACAACCACTCGGGTTGGTATGGAGAAACCCCCGAGGTGGTTCTAAAAGGAGCTCGATAATCTCGCAACTGTTGGGTCACCACTTGGGTCAGTATGGAGAAACCCCTGAGGCAGTTCAAGGCTCTCGATGGTTTCGACAACTCTCGAGTGTCACCTCAGGCCAGCACAAGAAACCCCTGAGATAGTTCTAAATGAAACTCGATGATCGCACGACTATCGGAACACCACTCAGACCGATATGGAGAAACCCTTGAGGTGGTTCAAGACTCTCGATAGTTTCGGTGACTCTCGAATCGGCCTTTGGGCCAGCACGAGAAACCCTTGAGGCATTTCTAAAAGGAGCTTGATAATTTTGCGACTATCAGGTCACCACTCGGGCCAGTATGGAGAAACCCCCGAGGCAGTTTAAGACTGTCGATGGTTCCGATGACTCTCGAGTCGCCCCTCATGTCGACAAGAGAAACCCCTGAGGCAGTTCTAAAAGAAGCTCAACAATCTCATGATTGTCGAATCACCACTCAAGCAAGTATGGAGAAACCCCAAGGTGGTTCAAGACTCTCGATGGTTTCGATGACTCCCAAGTCGTCCCTCGGGCCAGCACGAGAAACCTCCAAGGCGATTTTAAAAGGAGCTCGATGATTTCGCAATTATCAGGTCACCACTCAGGCCAATATGAAGAAACCCCCGAGGCAGTTCATGACCCTCGATGGTTCCGATGACTCTCGAGTCTCCCCTTGGGCTGGTACGAGAAACCCCCGAGGTGGCTCTAAAAAGAGCTTGATGATCTTGCGACTGTCGGGTCACCACTTGGGCCGGTATGGAGAAAACCCCGAGGCGATTCAAGACTCTCGATGGTTCCGACGACTCTTGAGTCACCCCTCAGGCCGGCACGAAAAACCCCCAAGGCGATTCTAAAAGGAGCTTAACGATCTCGCAACTATCGGATCACCACTCGGGCTAGTATGGAGAAACCCCCGAGGTGGTTCAAGACTCTCGATGGTTCTAACGACTCTCGAGTCGCCCCTCAAGTCGGCACGAGAAACCCCCGGGATGGTTCTAAAAGGAGCTCGACGATCTCGCGACTATCGGGTCACCACTCGGGCTGGTATGGAGAAACCCTTAAGGCAGTTCAAGACTTTCGATAGTTCCGATGACTCTCGAGTTGCCCCTAGGCCGGCATGAGAAACCCCCGAGGTGGTTCTAAAAGAAGCTCGATGATCTCGTGACTGTCGGATCACCACTCAGGCCAGTATGGAGAAACCCCCAAGGCGATTCATGACTCTCGATGGTTTCAATGACTCTCGAGTCACCCCTCGGACCGACAAGAAACCCTTGAGGCAGTTCTAAAAGGAGCTCGACAATCTCGTGACTATCGGGTCACCACTCGGGCCGGTATGAAGAAATGCTCAAGGCAGTTCAAGACTCTCGATGGTTCCGACAACTCTCGAGTCGCCCCTTGGGCCAGCACAAGAAACCTCCGAGGTGGTTCAAGACCCTCGATGGTTCCGACGACTCTCGAGTCACCCCTCGGGCCGGCACGAGAAACCCCCGAGGCACTTCTAAAAGGAACTCAATGATCTCGTGACTATTGGGTCACCACTCGGGCTGGTATGGAGAAACCCCCGAGATAGTTTAAGACTCTCGATGGTTCTGACGACTCTTGAGTCATCCCTCAGGCCGGCACGAGAATCCCCTAAGGCGGTTCTAAAAGGAGCTTGATGATCTTGCGACTGTCGGGTCACCACTCGGTCTGGTATGAAGAAACCCCCGAGGCGGCTCAAGACTCTTGACGGTTTTGATGACTCTTGAGTTGTCCCTTGGACCGGTATAAGAAACCCCCGAGGTGGTTCTAAAAGGAGCTCGACGATCTCGTGACTGTTGGGTCACCACTCGAGCCAGTATGAAGAAACCCTCAAGGCGGTTCAAGACTCTTGAAGGTTCTGATGACTCTCGAGATGCCCCTCGGGCTGGCACAAGAAACCCCCGAGGCATTTTTAGAAGCTTTCAAGCTTTCCCCAGTAACCCCTAATCAACATCAGCACCCTAAAGTCGCTTCGGCAAGCATCCAAGGGACAAAGGACTTAGCCATTGCCAAAAGTATACACAAGTCTTGGACCAGGCTGTCGGTTCCCGAAATGAGTCGCGGACACGCCCTATCAAATCTAAAGGCTGAAGTCGAGACATGAATGCAAGAAGATAAGGGTGCTACAAATAGCTAAGTATCAGCATACTTGAACAAAATTTCCTCTTTTCATTAATACTTGAAACAAAATACAAGATAGCCGACTGAGGTTCGGTTACAATAAAGGAAAATCAAAACAAATAAAGATGTGGAAGTCTACAACTCGGTGGGCCCCAGTCCATCATCGGTGTCGCTCCTCTCTGACCCCGCTTCATCTGGATCCCCGAGCTGGATGTCATCAAATTCGGCAAACTTGAAGATCCAAGAAATTGTCTTTACAATGCTCAAAACCCTTGAAGTAGCCATCAAGAGCTGCCTCTTCCACTTCTTCGATGAAAGCCGAGGAGCTTTTGAATTGCTCCACGGCATCTCGAGCTCGGGCCTTGGCATTGGCCATCCTCTCCTCGGCGATTCAGGCATTCAACTCTGCAAGGGCAGTTTTCTCTTCGGCAACACAAGCTTTGGCCTCCGCCTTCTTGGCTAGCTTCTCGGTGTCACCCAGCTTGAGGGTAATTTCCTCGAGTCTCTCCTCAGCGGCCTTAGCCTTGCCATGGCCTCCGCCAACTTGGCCTCGGCCGCTCACGCCCGATCAAACTCGGTTACTACCTTCCTCTTAGCCTCCATGAACCACACTTCTCAGCTGCAGTTCTCTTCCTTAGCGGCCCGAAGCTTGTCGGCCATCGTTGCCTCCCAGGCTTGAGCCTCAGCCAATTCCTTGGCCGCCTCATCAGCCAGGCTCGGTTGACAACCGCTTCCCTCCGGGTGAGTCCACAGCTATTGGTGGTCCGGAGACAGGCATCCCAAAGGGTAAAGATGCCATATTTTGTCTACAAAAATTAACAAGTTATTGAAGCTTAAGCTAATTTAATGTAAAAAAGGACACAGATAGTGTTTACCTGAAGCATAGAGACGTACAAGGTGTTGAGGATGTCGACAAAAATTAATTGGTTGGTGGCAGTGTCCCATCGCGTGCCCTTATGGTGGTATTCAGGGTAGCCTCTTGGTTGGACGTCGGCAGGGCCATCGGCGTTGTTTCGCCCTTGGTCTCCACCATCGGCATCGTTTCAACCCCAGCCTCCGGAGCGGTCTCCTCTGCTTTTGGCTTGGCGGCGGCCGAAAGCCATCCCCGGCCTACTCTACCGGGGCCGTCTGGCTCTCCCTCCCTGGCTTTGCCTTGGCCACAACAGGGGCATCTCCCCCTATCAATGCTTCGGCCTGGGCACTCTCCCCTCTTGGCTCCTTCGCAAGCAGAGTCTCTACATTATCCGTGTGGGCCTGGGCTGGCTCGCTCTGAACCTCCCAGTAAGACTTCTTGGACGTTGGCCTTACTGTCTTGCTGGCGGCCTCCCTCCTCCAGGCTCCTACCTTTAATTTCTCAGCCAAAATCCTCATCGCTGCACAGGAGATCATGAGTTTTTTAAAAAAAAAAGGAAAGAGGAATCTCGCGCTCATCGGATGCCGATGCCAAGCCAGCCTCGCGGAGATTGACTTCAGTCAATAACTCCTGGCAGGGTAAAATGTGGGAGGACATCAATGAGTCAAAAATCTCTCGGTCCCTCTCATCCACGGTGGAGTTCCTATTGGGGCTAACATCGGGACTCTCCCAACGCATCCTCACCCCATCTATATGAGCGAAAAAGAAAATGGGATTTCCATCCCTTGACTTTGGAGGGCAGATCAAGTTTCAAGGTCCTTTGGGGTCTGGAGGTGAAGATCCACTACCCGGCTTCATTATGGTGACGAAGTTTATAAAAAGCCTGAAACAAGAAAATCCTAGAAGTTAAACCGTAGAAGTGGCAGAGTACAACGAAGGCACAGATGATCCGAACGAAGTTCGGAGTCAATTATGCCAGGACAAGCTCATACCTATCTAAAAGATTTAGAACAAAGGGGTGAAAAGGGAGCCAAGTCTGCACCTGAAGAACTCCTCATACAGAGCAACCCTATTGGACTAGCTAGACATCATCCTATCATTGGGTTTGGAAGCAGACAACCAGACATCATCAGGGATCCTATACCTAACCCTAAGGTCCTCTACTTCTTCAGAAGTCATCGTGGAGGCGATCCCCTTTGGACCCGCTGGATTAAAAGTGGTGGCCGACGGGGGTGCTGGACGAGCTAGCGGCGGTGGGGAGGCCCTAGGCAGCGACCGAGCCACAGGCGTTGGGCGGTCGCGGATGGAGATACCACCGGCTGCCCGACACCATGCCAAAGCGATTTCATTCTCAGAGGGATTCACCATGGGCCTTTTACCCTTCCTAATGGTCTGAGGGTCCATGGGAGGAAGAAAACAAAGAAGAAGAGAGCAAAAGGGACCGACCTGGTGCTAGAAAGAGGGAACAGAAGGCTCGATGCTAAGGGTGTGAGGAAGACATAAGAAAAATGTTGAAAGCGTGAAGAGCCTAGAGAGGCAAATGAGATGATTTTTTTATGCAATTTTTGAATCATCCCGCCCGATGCAATGCCACGCGGATACCTGCCAGTGAAGACATTATCCAGCTGTCAAATACCCTTCACCGCCTGAGATATGGTACCTCGGTGCCTTACAGAAAAATACGATCTACGGCTAATGATGGGACGTTAGTGTTTGTGATCCAATGATGACACCCCAACTTTTTTGTCATTTGAGAAATGGCCCCTCGATCTCCTGGTACTTATCCTTAAATGAGGGAGGACTTCAAAAAGACCCTGCATTTTAAGAGGCGTGTGCCCACCTCCGACGATTAATGGCGCACGAGACTCAATGATGATAAGAGACTTTGTGCTCCTTTCGCTTGGCAAGCATAGAACACATGACCACCTAAGCTCAGGAGCGGAGGGGCATCTGATGTAGCTGATGAAGCCATGTGGAAGTTAACGATCGGAGCTAACTAACGGCGAAAATTAAAAAGGACTGATGGTCCAGACCCGGCCCCGGCCTCAGCCTTCGGACCCGACCCTGGCCTCCCAAGGTGGCCTCAGCCTCCGAACCTGGCCCAGCCTCCCAAGGCGGCCTCAGCCTCCAAACCCAACCCTGGCCTCTCAAGTTGGCCTCAGCCTTTGGACTTGGCCCCGGCCTTCCAAGGCAGCTTTAGCCTCTGGACTTGGCCTCGGCCTACAAAGGTGGCCTCGGCCCCAGCCTCCCAAGGCGGCCTCAGCCTTCGGACCCAACCCCGGCCTCCCAAGGCAGCCTCAGCCTCCAGACCCGGTCCCAGCCACTCAAGCCGGCCTTAGCCTTCGGACTCAACCCCAGCCTTCGAACTCGGCCCACGCGCCTAACAAGACTAGACTCACCAATCATCTTTGGCTCATGTGCCCAACATGAGCCAAGCCCACCAACCACCTGCAGCCCAAGCGCCCGACAAGACTAGACTCATTAACCATCTTTGGCCTAGGTGCCCAACATGAGCCAAGCCACCAACCACCTGCGGCCCACACGCCCGATAAGACCAGACTCACCAACCATCTGCGGCCCACGCGCCTGACAAGACCAGGCCCACCGACCACCTACGAACGTCAGATCAGATGGATAGAGCCCACCAATTCTGACATCCCACCAAGAAGACATCCTCTATCGCAGAGCTTCACGTGGCTCATCCCATGATGGGTGGCGAGAATTGTCCATAAATCAAATAAGAGGGACCCCTGACGAGGTATGAACACTTAAACCCTAAAGATAATCCTCAACTTTTGAACTCTCTCGAGCTTTATCAAGCTCACGGCTATGATCTCGATCACTAACTTGACTATCGAAGGGTCCTCACTGAAATATCTGGCCTCCAGGACTTCTTGCAGGTCGCAGCCAAGAGGAGAACTTCATCAACAACTTCAGGGCTTCCTCCCTCTCTGACGTTCTCGAAAGGTGATCAGGCATTGTCATGAGGAGCACCTAACGTATATGACCAATGATGCTAGTTAAAAAATAGAATCAAAATATTCAATTATATACATAACTATATGAACATCTACCTTGTTTGGTAAATAGGAAGGATCACTGACAACTTTCTTACATCTCGCAGTTTTCCCTTCAGATGTCACACCACAGACTTTTCCTTCCTCATCAAATTTAGCCTGGCATGAATAAATTAGAGCCATCAATGGCCAAAATGATTCTAACAATTTGTATGACCTTTCATACATAAAGTACTCCTTACATAAAGCACAAAATCTGAAGTTATGTAGATAAGCATCATAGAATACCTTGCACTCTGGTTTGTTCAACATGTATGTCCCACCATAGATGGTACTAAGGCATGCAAATGCCTGCGGTTTCAGTAAACACTCAAATTAAGTGGATAAGCATGATATTATAGCCAAGGCGTAGAGTTTTGAGTACAAAAGTGGCCTATGGGAGCTCTCCTAAGCCATATAGAGGATAGATATATGGAGAACCTCCTTGAAAACGTGCCAAGGATTCTGCATAAAGCTGTTACAGGAATTGACAACGCAAACCAGTTATGTTAGCAATAAAGCTCTCATAAGCAGAGATTCAGGAAGAAGCTGGGATTAATTTCACTCAAGAAAGAAATTTTAAGTTCCAATATGGAAGATGCATATGAGCAAATGGATCTTGATGAATAATCATCCAGAAGATTCATCTCCATGTAAGTTTATTTCCTTTCTTTTTTTTAAAAAAAAGAATCAGTCTCATAAACCTACAATGAGAGTCAAAAACATGGTCTTCAGAACTAAATACTAATTCCTTTATTTAAATTTTAACATGTCAAAAATAATTCCAAGCAACTATTTTTACATGAGATAAACCGCTAATCATTATAAGATCATCAATTGATCATTATGCTTAACCAAAAAAAAAAAAAAAAAAAGCTTCTATATCATATAAAGGTGTTGTACTTGAGTTGCTCAGATGATGAAGAAAAAAAAATGCATGCTGGATGGTGAAATCATTTTATTTGCAAGTGAGAATGCAGAGAAGTTACTATTATCTGTGTTGACGCTCGGTCACCAATAACGATCATCAGAGGGCTCCATAAGGTTGTGGATGAAGCTCTATCCGTCACAAAGGACCTGCAAGAAGTCCCGCGATCGGAAGTTCCAGCGGGGACCCTCTAACGGGCATGTTAGCGATCGGGGTCATAGCCGTAAACTTGAAGAAGCTCGAATGGAAGGCTCAGAGATGGGAGTGTTCTCCGAGTGTTAAGTGTGCATACCTCGCCAAGGGTTCCTCTTACCCTTTTTATGGACCCTTGGCCTCCATCCATGGAAGAGAATGTCTGCTAAACTCATGGTGATTACGTGAGCTCAGAGATGGTTGGTGGGCCTGGTCTTGTCGGACACGTGAGCCAGGTGGCTGGTGGGACTGATCCTGTTAGCTAGGTGGTTGATGGGCCTGGTCCCATCGGGCGTGTGGGTCAGATGGTTGGTGGGCCTGGTCCCATCAAGCACGTGGGTCAGGTGGTTGGTGGGCTTGGCTCACGTGGAGGGCCACATAGGCATCATGGCTCGTTCGGGAGTTGATGTAGGGATTGACTCCGCAGCTAGCTCGAGGTCTACTCCGGAGTGGGAACCGCCTCAAGGCAGGGCTGCCTCGGGGAAGTGGGATCGCCGTAGGGTGGGACCGCTTTGGAGAAGCGGGGGCCTCCAAGGCCGCCTTGGAGAAGCGGGGGCCACCGTGGAGCGAGGCCACAAGGGTTGCCTTGGAGAAGCGGGGGCCACCGTGGAGCAGGGCCGCCTCTTTTGGTCTCTGCCGTCAGATAGCTCTGGCCGTTAATGCTTATGTGGCGCTACTAGCCACATCAGATGCCCTTCCGCTCCTGAGCTTAAGTGGTCACGTTGTCATTAACCTTTGAGCGAAAGGAGCACAAAACTTATCATCATTATTGATTTTGCGCACCATTAATCATCGGAGGTGGGGGCGCGTCTCTCCAAGGCAAGGTCTCTTCGAAGTCCATCCGTATTTAAGGAGAAGCACAGAAAGTGATGTCGATTTTGGGCGCATCAAGGAAATACCTCTCAAGGGGCAGAAAAGTCAGGCGCCATCATTAAGCCACCACTATCAACGTCCTATCATTGGCCGCAGATCCCGCTTTCCATGCAGAACCAAGGTGCCATATCTCGGGCAAAGGGGGAATTATTGATAGCTGGAGGTTGTCTTCAATCGTGGATGGCTGCGTGGCACCACATCGAACGGGATGATTTAAAAATTTTGTATAAAATTGCCTCGCCCATCCCATCACGCTCCTTATGCCTTCATTATCCTTCTTGTCGTTTTCATCCTCGGAGTCCTAAACCTTCCGTTCTCCCTTCTCAATACCAGGTCAGTCTCTTTTGTCTTCCTCTTCCTTCATCTTCTTCTTCATGGATCATCGTGCCATCAGGGAGGGCAAGAGGCCTGTAGTGAGTCCCCCCTCATCCTTAGAAGAGGAGGAGGAGGAAGTTCCTCTGATACGATGTCGACGTTGGCCAGTCGGTGGTGTCACCTGTTGGGGAGCACGGAATACCTCCAAGATCACGGCTATAGCGTATATGAGTAATACAAAAAACTTTTACCGTTCTAATCTATGAGTATAAGATCATACCTTCAGATTTGAACTTTGGAACACTTTGATTCGATTGCTCGACCTCAACCTTTTAGCCTTCCGCCGTATTCCGAAAATACCTTCCTTCTCTCACAAGATGGTGGGATCTCTCGGCCGACCTAGGGTTTCTTGTTTTTCTTTTTCCTCAAAAACGTTAACCCTAGCAACCAACTGAGAGGGTATTTATAGGGCTACAACAGGGACCAATAGGCAAATATGAAAAGGACTTCCCACGTAATTAAATCTCCCAATCCTACCCCGGGTTAGGATTCAATTACGTAAATTACAATTCATTCCACTAAAGAATTATAATTGTACTCCTAATCATATTCGAATTTATATTTTCGAGCCTTTAATATTAAATACTTATTATCTCCCCACGTTAAGATTACAGATATCCACCAATTAAATTTAATTACTGACAATATAATTTAATTGGCTTTTATTATCCTTGAGACTTATCCACTTAACTTATTTGATGTATCGGATTCAAAATCCACTTGCAAGATTTGATACAATCAAAACTTATAAGCTTTCTCAAGGGGATATCATCAATCCAAATTAACAGGACGTGGATTCCTTCAACTATTAATATTCACCATATATATAATGTTATTGCCCAACCCACTGAGTTTATTGACTCATATAGAATCTCACTCTATGTGTAATCAAAGCAATAATCACTACATACACGTGTCTAGAAATAGAATTCGGATTAAGAGCATAAGTAATCATAATATTCATGAGTTTTAAATTATTTTATAAAGTCAGTATAAAATAATTAACTCAACTGGGTCCTGTTCAATACACACAAAGTGTACTAGCACAAATAGTTAGAATAAACCATTCCCCGTAGTCAAGACAGACCTACTAAAAATTTGTGCTACAGTTCTACTGATGGTGTGTCCAATTCCATCTAAAACTGTGAACAATAAACTTGTATTCCAAAAGAACCGATGATCTAGTCTTCTGTGTGTAAGCCGTACTCTACACACTAGATCAAATACTCTTTGTAAATACTAGACACATGCACATATATAGTAAATGGCACACATTGCTCAAAATGAATTCTCATTAAAATGTAAAGACATAACATAAAGCATATCTTTTAGTCTATATCTCTATCAATCTCCCACTTAGACTCAAAGCAATGCTTGTACACATCTAACTCCCATGCCCTCTACATGTCTATCAAAAACTTTCGAAGTTAAACTCTTTGTAAAAGGGTCTGCCAGGTTGTCCTCAGATGTAACCTTGGTCACCAGCACGTCACCTCTTTGCACGATGTCACGTATCAGGTGATACTTACGCTCAATGTGTTTAGATTTCTTATGGGTCCTGGGTTCCTTCGAATTAGCAACTGCCCCACTATTATCACAATAAAGTGTAATAGGTAATTGCACTGAAGGTATCACACTAAGATCCAAAAGAAAGTTTCTTAGCCAAACAGCCTCTTTTGCAGCCTCAGATGCAGCCACATACTCAGCTTCCATGGTAGAGTCAGCAACACAAGTTTGCTTCACACTTCTCCAACTAATTGCTCCACCACCCAAAGTGAACACATATCCCGAGGTTGATTTCCTAGATTCATTATCTGATTGGAAGTCCGAATCTGTATATCCTATAGGCACAAGACTATCTGCTTGGTAAACTAACATATAATCTTTAGTCCTTTTCAGGTACTTAATTATATGTTTTACTGCAGTCCAATGTTCTCGCCCAGGGTTAGACTGAAATCTGCTAACCATGCCTACGGCAAAACAGATATCAGGTCTAGTACATAGCATAGCATACATTAGGCTTCCTACTGCAGAAGCATAAGGAACTGCCTTCATACTTTCTATCTCTTCAGGTGTCTTAGGACACTGATCCTTAGATAGAGAAATTCCATGCCTGAAAGGAAGAAATCCTTTCTTGGAATTATGCATACCAAAACGGGTGAGAATTTTATCGATATAAGTGGCTTGAGATAAGCATATCATCCTTTGCTTGCGATCTCGCAAAAGCTTGATCCCTAGGATGTGACTTGCTTCTCCCAAGTCCTTCATATCAAATTGTCCAGATAACCATACCTTGACCGAAGATAACACTCCCATATCGTTTCCAATAAGTAAGATGTCATCCACATATAGCACCAGAAACACCAAAGTTTTTCCATCACGCTTCTTGTACACACATGACTCGTCAGGACTTTGATCAAAACCATAAGATTTAATAGCTTGATCAAAACGAGTATTCCAAGATCTAGATGCCTGCTTAAGTCCATAAATGGACCTCTTAAGCTTGCACACCAAGTGCTCCTGGCCTTTTACTATAAAACCGTCTGGTTGCATCATGTAAATGCACTCGTCAAGATTTCCATTAAGGAAAGCTGTCTTGACATCCATTTGCCAAACTTCGTAATCGAAATGAGCTGCAATGGATAAGAGAATCCGGATAGACTTAAGCATAGCTACTGGTGAAAAGGTTTCCTCATAGTCGATCCCTTCTTTCTGAGTAAAACCTTTTGCAACTAGCCTAGCCTTGAAGGTTTCCACCTTCCCGTCTGCTCCTCTCTTCTTCTTATAGATCCACTTGCATCCGATGGGTTTTACTCCCTCGGGTGGTTCTACAAGATCCCAGACCTGATTAAAGTGCATAGACTCTATCTCTGATTTCATAGCATTTTGCCAAAGAGTTGCATCTTTATCCTGTAATGCTTCATTGTAGCTACTGGGTTCAGTATCCAGTTCATCAGAGATTCTGTCATATGACTCTCCAAGGAACATATACCGTTTAGGTGTATTTACAACCCTCCCACTACGACGAGGCACAACCTGATTGTATGTGCTTGTAGTAATACGATCTGACTCTGATCCTTGTGCTCCATCAACCTGCACTGGTTCTGAAACTGGTGCATTAATGGTATCTTTTGTACCAGTTCAGGGTCAGTTCGTGTTACTATACTTCTCCCACTACGAATAGTTAATGGGAAGTTTGGGAACCCACTTTCTTGTGGTGTTTCTGCTTGTACTATTGGTATTAAAGGAGCCAGTCTAGTTTTATCGCCTCTCAACTCTTCTAGAGCAATTTTACTTCTGGGTTTGTGGTCTATAATATAGTCCTCCTCCAAGAATCGGGCATTGGTGCTAACAATGACCTTCTGATCCTTAGGACAATAAAATAAACCACCTTTTGTTCCTTTAGGATATCCAACAAAGAAGCATACATCTGTCCTTGATTCCAACTTATCTGGTTTACCTTTTAGTACATGTGCTGGACAACCCCAAACCCGAACATGTCTTAGACTAGGCTTGCGCCCAGTCCACAGTTCTGTGGGTGTCTTAGGTACTGACTTAGATGGTACCAAGTTAAGAATATATGCAGCTGTCTCTAATGCATATCCCCAAAACGAAATAGGTAAGTCTGAATAACTCATCATAGATCTAACCATATCCATAAGAGTCCTATTCCTTCTTTCAGCTACACCATTCTGCTGTGGCGTACTAGGTGCAGATAACTGGGATTCAATCCCAGCATCTAATAAGTAATCTGTGAACTCCCCTAAGAGGTACTCGCCACCACGATCGGATCGTAGTGTCTTGATATTTTTACCATGACGGTTCTCCGTTTCTGCCTTAAAAATTTTAAATTTTTCAAAGCATTCAGACTTACGGCGCATCAGATAAATATACCCATATCTTGAGTAATCATCAATAAAAGTGACAAAGTACTCAAAACCACCTCTAGCTTGGATGTTCATTGGGCCACACAAATCAGAGTGAACCAATTCTAATATCTCCTTAGCTCTATTGCCTTTGGCCGAGAATGGCCGCTTGGTCATTTTTCCTTCTAAGCAAGATTCACAGACCGGTAGTGCCTCTACTTCCAATGAACCTAATGGTCCATCTTGAACCAGTCTAGAAATCCGTCTTAGATTTATATGACCTAGGCGCAAGTGCCAAAGATAAGTTTGATTCATTTCAGAAGGATGTTTTCTCTTACATGGTCTATTATAGTTATTCACTTCATTTAGTTGCACAGTAGGAGAAACAGGATTAATAATATAAAGACCATCCACCAATGTACCAGAACAGATAAAATGTTTATTTTTCTTAATAACAACGGAGTCATTAAAATAAACTGAATATCCATCATCAACCAACTTAGAAACTGAAATTAAATTCCTTCTAATTGAAGGTACAAAAAAATAGTCTTTAATATTAAAATTCTATTTCTACTAAAAGAAAAGCTAAAATCTCCCACTGCAACTACTGACACTCTCGTGCCATCTCCCAGAAATATGTAAATCTCCCCATCACTTAGCTGCCGGGTCTGCTGGAACCCCTGCAAAGAATTGCAAACATGATTAGTGGCTCCCGTATCTACACACCAGCCACTGGTAGATAACAGCACTAAACAAGTTTCAACTACAAGTGAATGAGATATACCTCTAGCCTGTTTCCTGGCAAGCCAAACTGGACATTGCTGCTTCCAGTGACCTGGCTGCTTGCAGACGAAGCACTTTCCCTTCTTTTTTATTTCCCCATTGGGCTGTGGGGCCTGATGCTTTCTTTTTCTGAACCTTTTTCTTCTTCTTAGCATGAGACTTCGAAGAAGAACCTTTTTCAGTAACCATAGCAACTGCAGGCTTCTTAATGAAACTCTCTGCTACCTGAAGTTCTTTAAGTAGCTCTGCCAGTGAAAAATTCATTTTGTTCATGGTGTAATTTAGGCAGAACTGCTTAAAAGAATCAGGTAGGGACTGGAGAATGATATCAACCTGGGTTTCCCCATCCATCTCCGCTCCAAGGATCTCCAGTTCATTCAGAAGACTAATCATCTTTAGAACATGATCCCTGACAGGAGTTCCTTCAGCCATATTAGTGTTCATCAGTTCTTTCATCGCAGTCTGCCTAGCTGCACGACTCTGATCCCCAAACATTTCTTTGAGGTTGAACATCATGTCATAGGCAGAGGGCATAGATTGATGCTGATGTTGCAGAACATTTGACATAGATGCCAATATGTAACACCGCGCCATCTCATCAGCCTTAACCCACTTACGGTAAGCTTGGGACTCCTCATCTGAAGCCCCTTCACCGGGCTCTGCGGGACAGACCTGAGTGAGCACATACTTGTACCCTTCTGCAGTTAACACTATATCCAGGTTTCTTTTCCAATCAATGTAATTAGGACCAGTCAATTTGTTTTCTTTGAGTATCACAGCAAGTGGATTGAAAGAAGACATTTTAATCCTGAGAATCATTCATACATCAAATAAGATATAATGAGCAATAAACTTTAAATTCAAAATTATAAGTAGGGCCCCTCAACCACTACATAATAAAAGAATTTGCCAGCAGCCTAGTACATTTTGAATAGTATGCCTCGATGGGAGGACGTCTACTACTCATCATTTATCTAGACAGATAAAACCTATTAATTTTACTATCTAGGTAAAAGGTAACATACCAAGTAAAATTAATTAGCTGGCTAACTTTGGTCATATAAATATTTGTAGTGACTCCGATGGGGAGGATACCAATATTTATACCTAAGTGTATACCATCACTCAATCCTAGATCCATTGTCCCATGGTGGATCCCTCAGATGGAGAGGTAATCCAACATTAACAACTACTAGGGATTATTCTTGGTGAGCTGGCAATCAATTTCATCCTATGGGGAGGAAAGCACTAATGCTAACACGTGAAATTAACTACCTCACCAATAAACAAGTGATGGGACCATGGGATTTAAATGTGATTAATTCCCTCTCCCACTTAGTTATTTAAACAATATTTTGAGGGTTATAAAACTTGTGTTTGATTATCTTATAAATTCAAAACACAAACAGCAAGTGATTATCCAATTAACCATGTTCTCCTAGTTATAGACATAAGAACAAAAGGATAAACAATCAAGTATGCAACATAACCAATATAAACAAGATAAATAAAATCCCTGTTATTATGGTCAAAATTCTCCACGCAGATGAAGATCCCCGTTGCACCATGATTGCTACTTTGCTCGACGATTTGCCGCTTCGCATACGGGGTCTGGGGGCTGGCCCCCAGCGGGGATCGACAGGAAATCAGCTCCTTCCGATCCCTTCGCGCTTTGGATTTTTCTTTAGAATCGTGATCTGCAACGGATTCTCCTTAGAATCCTATCTGCAACGGATTCTGCTTAGAATCCTATCATGCAACGGATTCTCCTTAGAATCCTATCTGCAACGGATTCTCCTTAGAATCCTATCTTGCTTTTTGCAGCAGGTCTTCTTCCTCCATTAGAGCCGCACCAGATTAAAATCCTATGCCTCCATATAGGAGTTCACATGCTACGTATTTACAATCACAAAGCTCTCAAAAAACCGGAGCATACATGCTATGAAATATTACAATGATCCTACGCCTCCTTAAACCGGAGTTCACAAAACAGATCTAAGCAATATCAAATCAAAACACATACATTCATGTGACCATAATAACAGGATAGAAACCTGCAAAACAACGTTAGCAGCAAGCACGATCTATCCCACGCATGCATATTCCGATTAATGGAGAACATGGCCGCATTATTCATATACAGTATCAGCCGTGGCTCTGATACCACTGTTGGGGAGCGCGGAATACCCCCAAGATCACGGCTATAGCGTATATGAGTAATACAAAAAACTTTTACCGTTCTAATCTATGAGTATAAGATCATACCTTCAGATTTGAACTTTGGAACACTTTGATTCGATTGCTCGACCTCAACCTTTTAGCCTTCCGCCGTATTCCCGAAAATACCTTCCTTCTCTCACAAGATGGTGGGATCTCTCGGCCGACCTAGGGTTTCTTGTTTTTCTTTTTCCTTAAAAACGTTAACCCTAGCAACCAACTGAGAGGGTATTTATAGGGCTACAACAGGGACCAATAGGCAAATATGAAAAGGACTTCCCACGTAATTAAATCTTCCAATCCTACCCCGGGTTAGGATTCAATTACGTAAATTACAATTCATTCCACTAAAGAATTATAATTGTACTCCTAATCATATTCGAATTTATATTTTCGAGCCTTTAATATTAAATACTTATTATCTCCCCACGTTAAGATTACAGATATCCACCAATTAAATTTAATTACTGACAATATAATTTAATTGGCTTTTATTATCCTTGAGACTTATCCACTTAACTTATTTGATGTATCGGATTCAAAATCCACTTGCAAGATTTGATACAATCAAAACTTATAAGCTTTCTCAAGGGGATATCATCAATCCAAATTAACAGGACGTGGATTCCTTCAACTATTAATATTCACCATATATATAATGTTATTGCCCAACCCACTGAGTTTATTGACTCATATAGAATCTCACTCTATGTGTAATCAAAGCAATAATCACTACATACACGTGTCTAGAAATAGAATTCGGATTAAGAGCATAAGTAATCATAATATTCATGAGTTTTAAATTATTTTATAAAGTCAGTATAAAATAATTAACTCAACTGGGTCCTGTTCAATACACACAAAGTGTACTAGCACAAATAGTTAGAATAAACCATTCCCCGTAGTCAAGACAGACCTACTAAAAATTTGTGCTACAGTTCTACTGATGGTGTGTCCAATTCCATCTAAAACTGTGAACAATAAACTTGTATTCCAAAAGAACCGATGATCTAGTCTTCTGTGTGTAAGCCGTACTCTACACACTAGATCAAATACTCTTTGTAAATACTAGACACATGCACATATATAGTAAATGGCACACATTGCTCAAAATGAATTCTCATTAAAATGTAAAGACATAACATAAAGCATATCTTTTAGTCTATATCTCTATCATCACCATCCACAACCATCCGATGGTGGCTGTCCAACCCCCACCCCAAGTATCTCCACCTAGGGTGCCTCCACCTAGGGAAGCTCCACCGCCCCCAATCCGTCCGACCCCCCCCCCCCCCCGGTTGCCACCTTTGATTTGGCAGGGCCGAAGGGGATGGCCTCCACCATGACCCCTGAGGTAGAGGACCTTAGGGTTAGGTATCAAGTTTTCAGCACTATTCGTCTGTCTGCTCTTGGACCTGAGGACAGGGTAATCTCTAGCCAGTCCCATGGGGTAGCCCTGTATGAGGAGTTCTTCAAGTGTGGGCGACGCCTCCCTCTTCATTCATTTATCCTTAATCTACTAGATAGGTATGAGCTCGTTCCGACGCAATTGACTTCAAACTCAGTTCGGATCATCTGCGCCTTTGTAGTCCTCTGTTACTTCCATGGCTTGGATGCCAAGATTTTCCTATTCCGAGACTTCTATAAACTCTGCCACCATAGTGAAGATGGGTGGTGAATTTTTACCTCTAGGCCCTAAAGGACTCTGCCACTTAGCCTCCCCTCCAAAGTCAAGGGATGGAAGTCACATTTCCTTTTTGCCCATGTGGATGGAGTAAGGATGAGTTGGAGGAATCCCGACATCGGCCCCAACAAAAACTCCGCCATGGATGAAAGGGACCGAGAGCTCTTTGACCACTTGACGTCCTCCAAAATCCCATCCTACAAGGAGTTGTTGGCTAAGGCCAACCTCTATGAGGCCAGTCTGGTACCGACAGTCAGTGAGCACAAGATTTTGCCCTCCTCGTCCTCTTTGTCTAGTTTTCTTTCTTTTAACCTCTAGTTCCTTGTGCAGCGATGAAGTTTCCGGCCGAACGACTAAAGGAGGCAGCTCGGAGGAGGAGGGAAGAAGCAGGCGAGGTGGTGAGGCCAGCCAAGAAGCCTCGACGGAAGGCCCAGGGCGAGCCGACCTAGGCTTCCGTGACTCCTATGGAGACCGCTCCCGCAGAGGGGCCAAGGGAGAGTGTCCCAACCAAGGCGCCGGTGAGAGGAGACATCCCCGCCACGATCGAGGTGGGACCGGAAGGAAGGAACCAGCCAGTCCAGGTGGAAGAGGCCGGGGATGAACCTCTGGCTCCCATCGGGCCGACGGAGCTGGTCGACCTAGAGGCCGAGGATAAACCTTCAGCCCCTACTGAGCTGGCAGAGGTAGTTAACTTGGGGGCCAAGGGCGGACGCCCGGCCCCTCCTGAGCCGAAGGCGGGACGGATCACTCCAGGGGCGAGAGATGAAGAGCGACCGGCGAATGATGGTGGGGCAGAGCTGACAACCCCGCTATCATCGCCCAGTCAGGAGTCCAATGCCAAGGAACTGCAACGGCCACCAAGGTTCTCGGCTATGGACAACGGGCGATTGGCGGAGCGCCTATTGGAGAGGGTCCACTTGCCAAGGTTTTGCGCATAGCTCAATTGCGAACCAATCGCTAGGATCTTTGACGTGACATATGTGTCGATGCTCCAGGTAACTTTCCTTCATACCGTTCTTCTTTATGTCAATTTGAATTGAGCTTTGACTAAGTCCTTGACCTTTGCAGATGGCCAACAAGATTCTCACCCTCTGAAACCGCATGATCTGGACCACTGAACTGGCCGCATGTTCCCAGAAGTGGATGGCCAAGTACCAAGTTGGTGCAATGAGGTGGCCGAGAAGCTGGCCAAGGCTCAGGCTTGAGAAGCGGCCCTGACCGACAAACTTTGAGCCACCTAGGCCGCATGTGGCAACTTGGAGGCTCGCTTCCAAGAGGCCGAAGGGAAGTCAGCGGCCAAGTTTGACCGAACCTTGGCGGCCGAGGCCAAGTGGGCAGAGGCCATGGCGAGACTGGTGCCGACTGAAGAGAAGCTGGAGGAACTGGTGCAGAAGCTAGGTGACGTCGAGGATCGAGCTGAGATAGCTGAGGTCGATGCTTGTGCCACCGAGGAGAGGGCCACCCTGGCGGAGTCAGATGCCCAGGAGGCTGAAGAGAGAAGGGTCGACATCGAGGCCTGATCCTAGGATACCGAGGCCCGAGCCCAGGATGCTGAGACCCAGGCTCAGAATGCCATCGAACAGTTCAAGAGTTCCTCGGAATTCGAGCAGGAGGTGGAGCTGGGTCTCGATGCCTACTTCTAGGGCTTCGAGCACTGCAAGGAGAAGGTTGCTCAGATCTTTGGGCTTGATGACCTCGACGGCATTAGACCTGGAGACCCGGACGAAGAGGCATCGGATGAGGACGACACCGGCAGCGAACTAGGGCCCGCCGAGCCATAGATCCTTAGGCCTTTACTTGCTTTCTTCTCTTTTTCTCTTTTTCAATTGTAACTGAACTTGAATCAGCTTTTGTATTTCATTTGAATCATTAATGTTGCCCAGATCTAGCAACCCAAGAGGGAGGGGGTGAATTAGGTTTCTTAAAAATTAATTGGTTATCAAGTATGTGCACCTATATTCTTTCACAATTGATTACGTGTTGTGAGATGCGTCAAATACACAATCAATCACAGAAAAAGAAACACAATCAAACACACAATGTTTATAGTGGTTCGGTGCCAACCTTGCACCTACATCAACTCCCCAAGAACACCTTAGGTATTCCACTAGTCACCACTAGCCTAACTGGCTAGCAAACTTGTTTACAGGCATAAGCTATCAAGCCTTACACACTAGCCCTCCAAGCTAGTTTTCTTATTTACGGGTACAAGGGGACCTTACAAATCAAACCGGGTAGACCTCTACCCAACCACGTTTCACAACCATGAAATAAACCAAGGCACAAGCAATAGAATGTTCAATACAACAAATGCTCCTAGATATGAGCAGATTTAAAGAAATAAATATACTTATCAACTTAAAGAGCTAATCCCGAAGTAGCTTCTTTCTTTAATGAACGCAGCAACACAAGGAAGCTTTCGAGGTGGCTTTGAATGCTCTTCAATGAAGGTAGATGAAGCTTGAAGACCACTTGAAGAACCAGCAATAAATGAGCTCCGGTGGTTGAAAAAATAATCAAAGCAAAGCTTCAACAAACCTCAAACAAATCTCTCTTTTCAAATGATTTTTCTCTCAATCAATATTTTTCAATCTATCTTTTTCTTTTTGTTTCTTCCTTCTCTTTTTTCTCTTTTTCTTTTCTGATTCTCTCTTCTTTAAAACACTGTTCAAGGTCACTATTTATAACCAGAACAATAGAAATAGAGCCGTTGTGAGAGGAAGGAGTCCAGCCAAGAAGTTTTAAGGAAGCAGCATTCCAAAAAATGAAAACTGGAATTCCAACGAAGTGAAACAAAAAAATAGCCGAGTGTTTTCAAAATATAGCATTCCAATTTGTTAAAACCGGCATTCTAAAAAGTTTAGACAGAGAGCCAGCTGAAACACTAACAAAAACGGCATTCCAATCTTTTAAAGTTGGCATTCCAAAATTTGGAATAAGGGGCCAGCCGAAACACCAAAAGCGGCATTCCAATTTTTAAAAGTTGGCATTCCAGAATTTGTAACAAGGGACCAGCCGAACCAAAGATAAAAGCAGCATTCCAATTTTTAAAAGTTGGCATTCCAGAATTTGTAACAAGGGACCAGCCGAAGCAATGATAAAATTAGAATTCCAACTCAACCTGTTAGCATGCCAAAATAGGGAGCCTGGGAAATGGCAGAGGGCTTCTTAGAATTAGTATGCCAACATTATCAATTGGCATACCAAGATGAGAAGCCAGGAAAAACGTCAATCTCCAAATACAAGGGACTAGTCAAGGATTCATCCAAATTGAATAGGCCAGAAATCCGAAGGCAACCGAATGCAACCCGAATTTAAATAAAAGGCAACAAAATCTGGTATTCCAAATCAAAGATTGGTAACCCGAGATTCAAGCAATATGCATCCAATCCGAAGGCAATAGAGAATAAATATAATCCTGTGATAATAGAGTTATAAATAGGAGCTTGTAGGATAATTGAATCCAATTCAAGACAATGCAAATATAATTAATCCTGGAAGTCATTTTGTCAGATAAATAGCAATATATCATGAATTAACCTATACCTAGGATAGACAAAGTGTACTATTCCATAATAAATAATCCGAAATTGATTTGATAGATAGATCATTAGCACAATATTAAATTAATTTGCACATAACTAAATTGATTAGCATAATATTTAATTGTTTTGCGTAATACTTAATTATTTAGCATAATACTTAATTGTTTTACAAAATACTTAATTGTTTTGTGTAATACTTAATTATTTTGTGTTTCATCAAAATTAATATGGGGTCAACAATCTTCCCCTTTTTGATTATGACAAAATCATTAAGAATTTGATAATGAATAAGTAATTCAATCAAGGCATTCCTTGCAACTCTGAAGCATAAGACAATGCGTGCCGAAATGTATGTGTAACGTGCTAAAATCTTAAATTTCAAGAACATTTAAAATACGATATTTTAGAATTACATTTCATAACTCCCCCTCAAGTTTTGAATCAATGAAGTTTTCAAAAAGTTCAATTTGACTTGTGAAGTGTACGCTTTTCATTTCTCCCATTCCATTTTTCAAAAACATGATGTTGAAAATCAGAATGTGCATTTTCTATTTTTTCCATGATTATGAAGTGCAAAAATGCTAAAAAAATGTATGTTTTCTATAAAATCAGAATGTTATGCTTTCCATTTTAATCAGAATGTATGCTTTCCATTTCTCCCCTTTTTGTCATTAATCAAAAAGAAGGTGAAAGAGTTTGCATCTATCACTGTATGTCTTTTCTTCAGTGGAATGAATTGGGTATAGCAATTAACAGAATTTTTAATATTAAGCATATATTTTAAAGTGCATATGAAATTAAACAAATCTTACAAACCAGACAAACCAGTCAATTATAACTTACAAGCCAATACACAAATTGGTCCGCAATAGTAAGTAGCAATTATACAATTCATACAAACATAATAAAAAAGATAGTTTCAAAACAACATAATTCCAATATGATAGAAATAATAAGGGCAGGAGCAGCAAATGGAGAAGTCCAGAAGCAACATCAATCTATGATGTCAATACGAGATGATGAAGAAGATCCACGAGCATGTCTGGATGGGCGAGATGATCTCAAATGAGGGGCAGGACGGCGAGTGGGGTCTTCAACATTAGGAGACAACTGAGATATAAAAGATTGAATTTCTTGTTGCATATTGTGGTATTCATTAATGAGCTTAGAATGATTATCAAGAGCATGCTGGGCCTTGACAGTTTCCAATCTAAAGGAAGACATCTCATTACTTGCAATGCTAGCACTATCCAACAAAGAGTTCACATCCTTTCTCAGCTTGCCTAGCTCAGCAAAGAAATTAGAAATGTCCATCATAGTACCATAATTGAAAGCTTTTCCTTCAATGATGGTCACACCACGTTGCAAATCATATAGGCTTAATTTGATTTCATTTAGGGTAGAGAACATTGAAGATATATGGGGAATCATGGTAGTATCAGAAGAACAAGAAGATGAACTGTTGATAGATCCATCAAGAGAAACAACATCAGAAATCCTACGAACCAAAGTCTCCATGTCATCAGGGTCCATTTTGGTAACCATAGGATAACTTGGTTGGAAAGGATTCTGAGCGGGTGGTGGAACATTGGATGGATTTGGATCAGTAGTAGGATTGTTAACAAAAGACGGATTAACATTAATAGAAGGATTGGGGTCCAAAGGCATAAAATTTTGCTCGGCAAACATGTAAGTGTAGTTTGTAGGTTGATCAGTAAACATAGAAGTAAAATTCTGAGGTACATTAGAATTAGAAGGATAATTATGATTTTCAGTAGGAACATAAGGGTAATTCAGATGTTCAGTAAAAAATTCCTGAGGCACAGTAGGTTGCTCCCCCTGGACAAGTGCATGATTTTCTTGCAATTTTCCTTTACTCCTAGTCCAAAGGCCATCTTCCTTAGCAAAACCCATACGAGTTAAGACACGTTCATTGTAAACATCGTTATCGCTAAGGTGGTAGGCATTCTCACCCCTAACATTAACATTGAAATGATTAAATACATGGGTAAGAAGCAAACCATAGGGTAGGGCAGCTCTAGACCTACTAACAGCCTCTTTCATTACACAAATCATTTTTCTAGGTAGGTGTAGATGAGTTTGGGTTACAACATGATATATGAATGTTAAGTCACAATCATTCACATAATCAAAACTACCACTCCTAGAAGTAAGACAGCGGGAAACAATACTGTAAAGTAATCTCATTTCCACATTCAGATCTTTAGCAAACACACGATTAATATTAGATGCATCATCAATATACAGAACAGTCTCTAATTTAAACCGTCTATTTTCAAGAGTATCATCACCAGAATCATTACTTGAAATATTCAAAATTTGACTCAAAGAAGTTTCATCAAATTCAATTCTGATACCCTTAACGGTTGAAGATACTCTATCATTCTCAAAACTAATATTATGATAGAAAATTTTAACAAGATCAGGGCAAATGGGTAGGTTTGTTTTAAGTAAGTGTTCCCATCCTTGATAAGCTAGATTTTCTCTAATGAAAATTTTTCAGAAGCTAGAAACATAAAATCCATAATTTTTTCAAAAGCTACAGATCTTCTAATCATAGAATGAAAGCTTGAAGGATTAGAGGGAGAGCACTCACTAATGCCTCGGGATGAAGATCCATGCACAGATTTACCTTTCGGAGCCATAGATCCAAAGAAATCAATGAGATTTGAAGTTGAAATGAAGAGATGGAAGAGAAGGAGATGACCGCTTGGCTTGGACTTGAAGAAATCGGTGAAGCACGGCTTGGGAAGAAAGAAAGTTTTGGAAGCAAGATGGAATAAATAGCAGCCGATTCCTTTCACCAACATTGGAATTCCACTTTTGCAAAGTTGGTACTCCAAAATAGGAAAGTTAGGAGACCGGTTGACAAGAGATGGAATGCCAAAGTGTGAAAATCGGAAGACCGATTAAAATGCCAAATAAATATTCTGTTCATTTATTTCAACATCTGAAATAATTTGAAATTGATCTAATAAAATATTAAAAAATAAGAAGTATGAAGATCAAACAGTTGTGATTCATATGACATAAAATTCATGCAATCATGATGAGTATAGGTGAGTATATAAATTAAACAATCATAATGACACATTTAAATATAAGGGTCAAGCATACCAAGCTCTCTTCTAATTTCATAAAATTTTGATTCATCAAGGGGTTTTGTGAAAATGTCAGCGAGCTGCAAATTAGTACAAACATGCTCAAGCACAATATTACCAATATTAACATGATCCCTAATAAAATGATGCCTAATCTCTATATGTTTTGTCCTAGAGTGCTGAATAGGATTTTTGGTTAAATTGATAGCACTAGTATTATCACATTTTATTGGAATATTTTTAAGTTTGATGTCATAATCTTCTAGTTGTTGTTTAATCCATAAGATTTGAGCGCAACAACTTTCAGCCGCAATGTACTCAGCCTCAGCTGTGGACAGTGCCACTGAAGTTTGTTTCTTGCTAAACCATGAGATTAAATTAACACCTAGGAATTGGCAAGTTCCACTAGTAGATTTTTTATCTAATTTACAACCTGCAAAGTCTGAATCAGTGTACCCTATTAAGTTTATGCTAGATTGTTTGTCATACCATAATCCTAAGTTTACTGAACCACTCAAATATTTAAATATTCTCTTAACGGCTAATAAATGAGGTTCCTTAGGGTTAGCTTGATATCTAGCACACATGCATACACTGAATAGTATATCTGGCCTACTAGCAGTCAAATATAATAAAGATCCTATCATTCCTCTATATAATTTTAAATCAACACTTTTATCAATACTACAAGAGTCTAGTCTACAAGATGAGCTCATAGGTGTACCGATATACTTAAAGGTCTCCATGCCAAATTTCTTTAACATTTCTTTGATATATTCGCTTTAGCAAATGAAGATTTCATCATCACTCTGCTTGATTTGTAGTCCAAGAAAATAGTTTAATTCTCTCATCATGCTCATCTCGAACTCTCCCTGCATAAGCTTAGCAAAGTCTTGACATAGTATTTCATTAGTAGAACCAAAAATGATGTCATCAACATAAATTTGGACAATAAGCATATCATCATTTTCTCTTTTTAATAAAAAGTGTAGTATCAACATTTCCTCTAATGAATTTATTGCTAATCAAGAATTTGCTTAATCGTTCATACCACGCTCGAGGAGTTTGCTTCAAACCATACAATGCTTTGTTCAATTTGAAAACATGGTTTGGAAACAAGTGGTTCTCAAATCCTAGTGGTTGCTTGACAAATACTTGTTCAGCAATATATCCATTTAGGAAAGCACTTTTAACATCCATTTGATATAATTTGAAATTCATAAAGTATGCAAAAGCAAGTAATAATCTTATGGCTTCTAGTCTAGCAACAAGAGCATAAGTTTCATCAAAATCAATTCCTTCTTCCTGACAATAACCTTTAGTTACTAGTCTGGCTTTGTTTCTAACTATATTACCATGCTCATCCAACTTGTTTCTAAATACCCATTTAGTCCCAATAATTGGATGATCATGTGGTCTATTAACTAGCGTCCATACATTATTTCTTTCGAATTGATTTAATTCTTCATGCATAGCATTTATCCAATCTATGTCATCTTTAGCATCTTCAAACATTTAGGTTCAATATGGGATACAAATGCTAGTTATTATAAGTATCTTTAAATGAAGATCTAGTTTTAATACCATGCGAGATATCACCAATGATAAATTCTTAGGGTGATTGTGTACATACCTCCAATCCTTTTCTAGGTCATGATTACCTTGTGTTTCTTCATGATTTACCTCTTCTTGATTGGTTTGAACATTTGCGTCTTCTTTTTCCTCTAAAGTAATTTTCTTTACTTGATTTTCAATTTCTCCTGCATCATCAATAGCCTTTCTCTCCCTTATTGGAAGATCATTAGTTTCATCAAAAGCAACATGAATTGACTCTTCTATTACTAAAGTATTTCTGTTGAAAACTCTGTAGGCTCTACTAGAAGAAGAGTAACCAAGAAAAATACCTTCATCAGATTTTGGATCAAACTTGTCAAGATTTGATTTTTCATTATTCAATATAAAACATCGATATCTGAAAACACAAAAATATGAAATGTTGGGTTTTCAATCTTTGTAAAGCTCATAAGGGGTCTTTTTCAAAATAGGTTTGATCAATGCTCAGTTTAAAATGTAACATGAGGTGTTTATTGCTTCTGCCCAAAAGTACTTTGGGAGATTGCTTTCACACAACATGGTATGGGCCATTTCTTTCCAGATTCGATTTTTTTTCTACAACTCCATTTTGTTGAGGTGCTCTAGGTGCGAAAAAATTATGATTAATGCCATGCTCATTGCAAAAACTTTTAAAGAGATGATTTTTAAATTCTTTTTTGTGGTCACTCCGAATCGATAAAACTGAAACTCCCTTTTCATTTGTAATCTTTTTAAATAAGTTTTGAAATGCAGCAAATGCTTCATCTTTTCTAGCTAAAAATAAAATCCAAGTAAATCGAGAGAAATCATCGATAATTACAAAACCATACCACTCCTAAACTTGTAGTTCTAGTTGGTCTGAATAAATCCATATGCAGTAATTCTAATGGTCTATTGGTTGAAATCATAGTTTTAGATTTAAATGAAACTCTAGTTTATTTTCCTAGTTGACATGCATCACTGATGCGTGTCGTAGCGCAACGATTTAAACACCTTAATTTCACTATTAGGATAGCGAGAGTAAGGGATCGATTCCACAGGGACTTTAGCGATTATCTTGAAATAAACTTATAAATTTAATTAATTAAATAATTAGTAGTACAAAATAATTAAGATATGGTCTATCTTATAAGAGTACGATCCGTACCCGTAGATCACGGTCCGTCCCTTTAAAGAATAGATCAGTCTAAAATTATTTCCACTTAAATATAATTTAATAATAATTACTCATGAATAAAAATTTTATTTCATATAAAGTAAAAAATGATGACATTGAAAAAAAAAAAATAACAAATTGAAATAAAATTTTGAACCGAATAGGAGACGTTGAACCGGCCCTTTGATCTTCCTCTGTCTCCAAGCCACGGCACGAACAGACGTCCACGAAACTCACAGATGCAGCGAACGGAGCCTCCACTGCTACTCCCCAACGCCCACGGATTCTGAGAACAGCAACCTCCACAAGGAACTCACAGATGCAGAAGTCACGAACAGAGGAAACAGAATTCTCCCAAGCCGCGAACAGATCTCTCCCTCACGGCTTGAAACGGATGCTGATCGTTGGACGGGCACCGCACGAGAGCTCTCCTGGATGCAACGCGCTGGATTGATTCTTCCTTGGACTCCCTTTGCGCTATTTGTAGAGGCCCCGGACGCGGCCTTGACGCGGAGGAGTCTGTTTCAAAATAGAAACAACGCAACGGAAGCAAGAAAAATAACAAGATAAATCTAGATAAATAATCAATAAAATTCAAATTCATTCAAAAGGAATTTAATTCGTCTAATTTTATAACTTCCAATCTAATCTATTCCTTAATTAAT
>UESW01004263.1:630976-663226 GCA_900491605.1 Calamus simplicifolius
TCTTTAAGCTTCTACAGCTCCATGGGAAATACTTGAGTTACTATAAAAGGTCCATTCCATCGTGAACGAAGTTTTCCAGGGAAAAGGTGTAATCTTGAATTGTAAAGCCATACTTTTTGATTTGGTTCAAAAATTTTTCTACTAATAAATTTGTCATGATATGCTTTGGTTCGTTCTTTATAAATTTTTGAGCTCTCATATGCCTCATTTCGTAGCTCTTCTAACTCATTCAATTGGAGTTTTCTATTGACACCTGCATTTTTCATATCATAATTAAATTGCTTGATAGCCCAAAATGCACGGTGTTCTAATTCTACAGGTAAATGACAGGCTTTTCCAAATACGAGCCTGTAAGGAGACATTCCTATGGGAGTTTTAAATGCAGTACGATAAGCCCATAATGCATCATCCAAACGTTCTGACCAATCTTTCCTATCAGGTCTCACTGTTTTCTCAAGGATATTTTTAATTTCTCTATTTGATATTTCAACTTGGCCACTAGTTTGGGGATGATAAGGTGTAGCTACCTTATGAGTAATTCCATATTTGTTCATTAATCCTTCAAAGTGTCTATTCGTGAAATGTGTACCCCCATCACTAATTATAGCCCTTGGGCATCCAAAACGACTAAGGATATTATGCTGAATAAACTTGATTACAACTTTATGATCATTGGTTCGAGTTGCCATGGCTTCAATCCATTTTGACACATAATCAACTGCCACTAGAATGTATTCAAATCCAAAAGAGGAAGGAAATGGGCCCATAAAATCAATACCCCATACATCAAAAATTTCTACAACCAAGATAGGGTTTAGGGGCATCATGTCTTTTCGAGATATATTTCCTGTTTGTTGACATTGGAGACAATTACGGCTAAATTCATGTGCATCTTTAAAAAGAGTTGGCCAATAAAACCCACTTTGCAGTACCTTTGCTGCAGTTTTCTTTCCACTAAAATGTCCTCCACAGGCAAGAGAATGACAGAAGTTAAGTATACTTTTGAATTCACTTTCGGGAACACATCGCCTAATCACCTGATCTGAACAGTACTTAAATAATTCAGGGTCTTCCCAAAAGTAATATTTGATTTGTGAGAAAAATCTATCTTTTTCTTGTTTTGTCCAGTGGGAAGGTACTTTTCCTGTTGCCAAATAATTCACAATGTGGGCAAACCAGGGAAGACTGCTATGGGAAATTGAGAATAATTGCTCATCAGGGAACTTATCTCTGATTATTTCTTTATTGTATTCCACTGAGATCCTAGAGATATGATCTGCTACCATATTTTCAGAACCTTCTTATCTAAGATTTCTAGATCAAATTCTTGTAGTAGTAGGATCCATCTAATTAGTCTGGGTTTTGTATCCTTTTTTGATATAAGATGCCTCAACGCTGCATGATCTGAATAAACTAAAACTTTAGACCCTAACAGATATGATCTAAACTTTTCTAGGGCAAACACAACTGCTAGTAATTCTTTTTCAGTGGTAGTATAGTTCATTTGTGCATCTGAAAGAGTTTTGCTAGCATAATAAATTACATGGGGTTCTCGATTGAGTTTCTGTCCTAGAACTGCCCCTACAGCATAATCAGAAGCATCACACATGATTTCAAAAGGTATGGTCCAATCTGGGGGCTTGATAATGGGTGCAGTGGTCAAAGCAGTTCGAAGGATGTTATAGGCTGTTAGACAATCTTTATCAAAATTAAAAGAACTATCCTTGGTCAACAAATTACACAATGGTCGAGAAATTTTACTGAAATCTTTGATGAAACGTCTATAAAAACCAGCATGACCAAGGAAAGATCGTACTTGTTTAACTGAGGTTGGGGGTGATAGATTTGAGATCAATTCAACCTTGGCTTTATCAACCTCAATACCTCTCTCTGAAACAATGTGTCCAAGCACAATTCCCTCACGAACCATAAAATGGCTCTTCTCCCAACTTAGGACTAAATTCATTTCCATACATCGTTTCAGTACCTTAGTCAAGTTCTCGAGGCAGCTATCAAATGATGCACCAAAGACTGAAAAATCATCCATAAATACTTCCAAAAATTGACCAATCATATCAGAAAATATGGCCATCATACATCGTTGAAACGTGGCTGGTGCATTACAAAGACCAAACGGCATACGTCTAAAGGCAAATGTTCCAAAGGGACAAGTGAAGGTGGTCTTTTCTTGATCTGCAGGAAATACTGGGACTTGATTGTATCCTGAATATCCATCTAAGAAACAAAAGAAACTTTGTCCCGCTAGCCGTTCTAGAATTTGATCGATAAAAGGCAAAGGAAAGTGGTCTTTCCTAGTCACGGCATTCAACTTTCGATAATCTATACACACTCTCCAACTAGTTGATGTGCGAGTAGGAATTGATTCGCCCTTTTCATTTTTAATCACGTAATACCCGATTTTTTAGGTACTACTTGGATTGGACTGACCCATTGGCTATCTGAAATTGGATAAATAATACCAGCATCAAGCCATTTTACTACTTCTTTCTTAACAACATCCCTCATGTTTGGATTTAGCCTTCGTTGCATGTCTCTATGTGGTTTGGCTTCAATTTCACTATGAATATGGTGCATGCAAACGGAAGGGTCAATTCCCTTAATATCAGCTATTGTCCATCCAATTGCCTCTTTATGTTCTTTAAGTACATCTACCAATTTATCTTCTTGCTCAGAGGTTAGGGTAGATGCAATGATTACTGGAAGGGTATCATTGGGTCCAAGGAATGAATATTTTAAGTCATCTGGAAGAGGTTTCAATTCTAGTTGGGGTGGTTCTTCCAAGGATGGTATTAAAGGACTTGGTTTAGTTGGAAGTGGTTCATATTTTATAGTCCATGGAGGGATGGTGTCGATCTTAGGTGGTTCTAATAACATGTTTATCTCTTTGGTATACTCATCAATATCAAAGTCATCTATTCCAAAATGTGTAAGACATGTTTGTAAAGGATCCGAATCAATCAAACTTTGGAATTTCTTATCTACTACTTCCTCTATCATGTTTACTTCATTTAAATCATACACAGGTGGTCCTTGGGAAGCATTAAAAATATTTAATCTCATCTTCTTGTTTCCAAAAGATACATCCATCACACCTGTTCTACAATTTATGCATGCATTAGCAGTAGCTAGAAAAGGTCTTCCAAGGATGATGGGAATTTGGTTAGGATTACCACTAGATTCCATATCCAACACAAGGAAGTCGACAGGAAAATAGAATTCATCCACCTTTACTAATACATCTTCCAATATTCCACGAGGTTCTTTGACTGATCTATCTGCCAATTGTAGTGTTACTGTCGTGGGTTTCAACTCTCCAAATCCAAATAATTCATATACTGAACTTGGGAGAAGGTTTACACTCGCACCCAAATCTAATAATGCTTTCTTGATTGTGAAGTTTCCTATGACACATGATATAATCGGGGTACCAGGATCTTTTAGTTTGGGTGGGGTTATTTGCTGAACAACTGAGCTGACTTGCTCAGTCAAATGTATCTTTTTTGGTATTTGTGTCTTGGCTTTCCGTTTTTGTGTGCATAGATCCTTCAAAAATTTGGCATAAGCTGGAACTTGCTTGATAGCATCGAGAAGAGGTAAGTTTATTTGGACTTGCTTAAATAACTCAAGCATCTCATTCATTTTATATTCTTCTTATCTGAAGGCAAAGGAGATTCTAAAGCACTAGGGAATGGGGCTTTAGGTATGATTGCTTGATCATTGAATTCCTTTTCTTTTTCATTTCTTCTCTCTTCTGGTTTAGCCACTTCTAATTTCTGGGTTGGTTCAGGTGGGTTCAATGTTTTCCACTTCTGAGAGTCATGACTGATTTAGCATGTTCTGGGAATTTGTCAGGACTATTGGAACCTTCAGCCATGAATTGTCCTTTTGGGTTATCGATAGGCTGACTAGGTAACTTACCCTCCTCCCTTCTACTGAATGCTGTGGCTAATTGACCTATCTGAGTTTCTAGTTTTGCAATAGATTGTGTGTGGGAGTGAAGGATTTGAGTATTCATTTCTAGCCCTTTCAATGCTTGTAACACTTTGTCTTCAAAAGTAGGCTGATTATTCGGTGGAGGTTGTGGGATGTTTGGATATTGTGAATATGGCATGTTTCTAAAATTGGTTTCTTGATAATTAGGTCTGATCGATGAATTGGTACAGGTTGAGGTTTCCAAGAAAAATTTGGGTGATTTCGCCAGCCAGGATTGTAAGTATTTGAAAATGGATCATTTCCTGTTCTAGGAGCTAATCGGGTTTGGGCTTGGTGGGCTTGCTCTTGAACAAGTTCAGGAAATTGGTATGCAGCTGGACATTCACCTATAGAATGGGTTGGACTCGAACAAATTATGCAGACCTCATGTAATTGAGTAGATGGGGAAGATGTTTCCAACTTGTAGAATCCGATCAAGTTTATGGGATAATTCATCTACCTTAGTATAGATATCTGTAGAATGACCTATTTCATATATTCCACCTCTTTTAGGTTCTACGGGAGGGTCTCGACGAGCAACTGACATATGATGTAATGAATTCTCACTCAATGTCTCAAAGAGTTGCCAAGCCTCATGTTCATTTTTTAACATAAATGTCCCACCACATGAAGCATCAACCATTTGCCTATGCTTTTCTGATAATCCATCATAAAAGCACTGAACCAGTTGCCATTTGGGTATAGCATGATGTGGACATTTTCTAATTAGTTCTTTGAATCTCTCCCATGTCTCATGGAACATTTCTCCATCTGTCTGGGAAAAACTTGTTATGGCTTTTCTAATTTGATTCGTTTTTCCTATAGGAAAATATTTCTTAAGAAATTCTCTCTGAAGATGATCCCAAGTTGAAATTATAACAGTGTCTAATGAATTTAACCAATACTTGGCTTTATCTTTTAGGGAAAAAGGGAATAACTTAAGCCTAAGTGCATCATCGGAGAAATTTTGAATCTTGACAGTTGAGCAAATTTCTAAGAATTCATCTAAGTGTTTGTAGGATCCTCATTTGTAAGTCCATAGAAAGATGGTAACATTTGGATTACACTTGACTTAATTTCATATTGGGCAGCCTCTACTGGAGGCACTTGAATGCAGGGAGAGTAGGTATACCTTGAAGGAGTGAAATACTCTTTCAACTGTCTTGGTTGATTATTTTCGTTATTAGGATCCATAATTCTGAGTCTGTTTGCTCTAATAGTTCTTTCTATCTCAGGATCTAAGGGTATAAGGTTGGGTTGCAACGATCGGCGACCAAGCATACACCCTACCAATGACTCTAAAGCAAACAATTTTTTTTATTTATTTATTTATTATAATAAAAGAAAAAGAAGGAGATTCTAAAAAAATATCCTAAAAGATTCTAAACTAAGAGCAATGAATAATTTAATTAGGGTTTAATAATTCTTAGCAATCAAGTTAGCAAAGATTAGACTCTCTATTCTAGGTTTACCCTAGATCTAGACAGCTCCTAACTTCCAAGACCGCCTTGGAGCCCTCCAAGTCAAAAATTAGCTGATCAACTAGCCAGTTGAGGATAAGGTTAGTGGGGGTCCCCCCGTTGCCTACTAGGTAAGCGAACGGAACCAATTAAGTAACCACTTTCCTTTCCTTTTCTAGACACCAGTTAAGCAGTCAATCTCGACCCGGTCCAACTCTTTTGGGTGCCTTGTCCTATTGAGCTCGAGTTCCTTAGGGGCTGATGTCTAATTAATTTTAGAATTAAAGGTTTGGGTTAATGCAGAATGAAGGATGTGGTTTGTGGGCCAAGGAAGGGTGATGAAATCCCCACCTTATCTTGATTAGGGGTTTGTGCCCTTAAAGTTAATTATGATAATGCTATGCAACAAACAGATGTCCAACTCTTGAAATTATCAAACAAAATTAATCTAATTACTTTTTTTTTAAAAGATTTTTGTGATTAAGTTTCTAATTTCCTAATAAATTATGAGATGTCAATGGAAGAATTTTGAGTTTTGCATAAAATAAATTATTTTTATATTTATAATTTTTATGTTAAAAAGGAAATAAGAAATTCTAACAATTAAAGAAATAAAATAAAGAGATAATAACTATTCAAAAATTAAGAGAAAATTAATCTAATTTTTTTATATTTTATTTTTTTAAAATTTTTTAAATTTTTTTTTTTTTTTTTTTTAAATTTTTTTTTTCAAAATAACACACTTAAGTCCCCGGCAACGGCGCCAAAAACCTGATGCGTGTCGTAGCGCAACGATTTAAACACCTTAATTTCACTATTAGGATAGCGAGAGTAAGGGATCGATTCCACAGGGACTTTAGCGATTATCTTGAAATAAACTTATAAATTTAATTAATTAAATAATTAGTAGTGCAAAATAATAAGATATGGTCTATCTTATAAGAGCACGATCCGTACCCGTAGATCACGGCCGTCCCTTTAAAGAATAGATCAGTCTAAAATTATTTCCACTTAAATATAATTTAATAATAATTAACATGAATAAAAATTTTATTTCATATAAAGTAAAAAATGATGACATTGAAAAAAAAATAACAAATTGAAATAAAATTTTGAACCGAATAGGAGACGTTGAACCGGCCCTTTGATCTTCCTCTGTCTCCAAGCCACGGCACGAACAGACGTCCACGAAACTCACAGATGCAGCGAACGGAGCCTCCACTGCTACTCCCCAACGCCCACGGATTCTGAGAACAGCAACCTCCACAAGGAACTCACAGATGCAGAAGTCACGAACAGAGGAAACAGAATTCTCCCAAGCCGCGGAACAGATCTCTCCCTCACGGCTTGAAACGGATGCTGATCGTTGGACGGGCACCGCACGAGAGCTCTCCTGGATGCAACGCGCTGGATTGATTCTTCCTTGGACTCCCTTTGCGCTATTTGTAGAGGCCCCGGACGCGGCCTTGACGCGGAGGAGTCTGTTTCAAAACAGAAACAACGCAACGGAAGCAAGGAAAATAACAAGATAAATCTAGATAAATAATCAATAAAATTCAAATTTATTCAAAAGGAATTTAATTCGTCTAATTTTATAACTTCCAATCTAATCTATTCCTTAATTAATGGAGGAAACGATTAGATTGGATTTAGAGAAGAATCGGCGGAAACAGAGGAATCAGCTGAGAAAACGATGAAGTCGGCACTTGGTTTGCCGACTTCGCTTTAAAATCCGTGCTAAATCCTTATAAAATCAATTCCGAGCTCATCTTAAATCCGATTTGGGTGCCGTTTGCGTCATTAAATCCCTAAAATCGAGCTCTTTAAACTGATAAGGTTTTATCAAAATATTATATAAAATATTAAAATATTAAATAAAAATAGGTACGTTAAATTATTAATTAATAGGTTTAATGATAATTATTTATGCATTTATCAATCACAAATCTTATTTTTTTTCAAAATTCAATTTTGGTAAACCTTTGACTAAATCCTTTTTAAGTAGTTTTGAAAGAAGATCCATACTAACATGTGCAAGTCTACGATGCCATAACCAACTTGATTTAGCAATTTTAGCATTCATAGCAACTAAACAATCAAAGTCATGGTCATTTAAATCATTCAGATCAACAGTATAAACATTTCCATGCCTGTGACCAATAAGTTTCATGCAATTATCAGCAGGATTTGAAACAATGCAAACAGATGATTCAAAAATTACTTTGAAACCTTTGTCACATAATTGACTAATACTTAACAAGTTATGCTTTAAACCTTTAACTAACAAGACATTTTCAATATATGCATGAGGGGTGACACCAATTTTACCAATGCCAATGATTTTACCTTGGCCATTATCTCCAAAGTGACTATCCCTCCATCTTTAGCTTCTAAAGTGATGAACTGTGATTCATCACCAGTCATGTGCCTTGAACACCCGCTATCAAGATACCATTTTTGCTTAGATCCACGGGTTGCAAGACACACCTGCAAACATAATGTCACATCTTGCTCTTAGGTACCCAAGCTTTCTTGGGTCCTTTGGGGTTAGATAAAATGGTTCCTTTTGGAATCCATACCTTTTTAATACTGTCACATGCATAGGACTTGTGTCCCTTTAAACCACATTTAAAACAGGTAATATTAGATGATTGACCAGCATGTATGAAAATATTTTTCAAAGATTTTTGTTTTCTAAGAGGATTATATCCTAATCCTGCTCTGTCAAAAATAGCTTTTTGGCTATCTAAAATCATATTTAATTTTAAAGAACTTAATGTGAATTTATCAACTATAGGTTTAAGTCTGTCAACTTCATTTTTCAAATCCTTGTTTTCTTTCTTCAAAAATTTATTTTCTTCAATATATTTATTATTTTCTAAAACTAGGTTTTGCATTTGATTTTTTAAATCTTTATTTTTTGGAACTAAGGTTAGCAAAATCATCAACTAACTCATAGAATGCACCATGTAATTCTTCAAATGAAAAATCATCAAGGAAACTTGGACTTACCTCCTCGTTGTCTGCCATGAAGCAAAGATTGGCCACTTCATTTTTTTCTTCTTTGGAGCTGAAACTTTCAGAATCACTCCATGTAGCCATCATTGCCTTTTTCTTAAATTTCTTGGGACCTTTCTTTAGTTGTGGACATTCTGATTTAAAGTGTCCCGGCTTCTTGCATTCATAACAGATAATTTCTTTTTCCTTTTCTTTATTCCCATCTCCTTTGTAAATGGTTTCCTTTTTCCTCCAAACTTTCTTCTTTTCATGAATCTCTTAAATTTTCTAGTAATGAGGGCCATGTCCTCATCATCACTATCATCCTCAGATTCATCTGACTCTTCCTTTAGTTCAGAAATTTTAAGAGCCATAGTCCTTCTTTTCTTAGACTCGTCCTCATCGGTGTGTTGTTTGATTTGAAGCTCATGAGTCATTAAGGATCCAACAATTCTTCTAGGGGTAAAACATTAAGGTCCTTTGCCTCTTGAATAGCAGTGACTTTGGCCTCCCAAGACCTAGCAAAGATCGCAATACCTTCCTCACAAGATCAGCATTAGTATATGATTTACCAAGACTTTTAAGTTTATTTATAATGTCAGTAAATCTAGTAAACATTTCAGAAATTGATTCACTAGCATCCATCTTAAATAATTCATATTTATGGACAAGCATATTAATTTTAGATTCTTTCACTTGATTAGTCCCTCATGGGTAACTTCTAATCTATCCCAAATTTCTTTAGCAGATAAACAAGTAGATATGTGATTAAATTCATTAGCATCCAATGAGCAATATAAAACATTCACGGCTGTAGCATTGAGCTGAGCTAACTTTTTATCATGTTCATCCCATTTCATTTTCGGTTTAGGAATCACCATGTTATCTAGTCTAGTTGTGGGTATGTAAGGACCATTTACTATGATACTCCATAGGTCATAGTAAAGTGCTTGAATGAAAATTTTTATTCTAACTTTCCAATATCCATAATTTGTGCCATTAAATAACGGTGGCCTATTAGTGGATTGTCCCTCACTCAACAAGGTTGCCATAATCTTTAGCTCCAAGTTTTTAGGGCTTAACAACAAGAGCACCTGCTCTGATACCACTTGTTGCCCAGATCTAGCAACTCAAGAGGGGGGTGAATTGGGTTTCTTAAAAATTAATTGGCTATCAAGTATGTGCACCTATATTCTTTCACAATTGATTACGTGTTGTGAGGTGCGTCAAATACACAATCAATCATAGAAAAAGAAACAGAATCAAACACACAATGTTTATAGTGGTTCGGTGCCAACCTTGCACCTACATCCACTCCCAAGAACACCTTGGGTCTTCCACTAGTCACCACTAGCCTAACTAGCTAGCAAACTTGTTTACGGGCACAAGCAATCAAGCCTTACACACTAGCCCTCCAAGCTAGTTTCTTGTTTATGGGTACAAGGGGACCTTACAAATTAAACTGGGTAACCTTTACCCAACCACGTTTCACAACTGTGAAACAAACCAAGGCACAAGCAATAGAATGTTTGATACAACAAATGCTCCTAGATATGAGCAGATTTAAAGTAATAAATGTACTTATCAACTTGAAGAGTTAATCCCGAAGTAGCTTCTTTCTTTAATGAATGCAACAGCACAAGGAAGCTTTCGAGGTGGCTTTGAATGCTCTTCAATGAAGGTAGATGAAGCTTGAAGACCACTTAAAGAACCAGCAATAAATGAGCTCCGGTGGTTGAAAAATAATCAAAGCAAAGCTTCAACAAACCTCAAACAAAAAATGATTTTTCTCTCAATCAATATTTTTTCAATCTATCTTTTTCTTTTTGTTTCTTCCTTCTCTTATTTTTCTCTTTTTCTTTTCTGAATCTCTTTTCTTTAAAACACTGTTCAAGGTCACTATTTATAACTAGAACAACAGAAATAGAGCCATTGTGAGAGGAAGGAGTCCAGCCAAGAAGTTTTAAGGAAGCAACATTCCAAAAAATGAAAACTGGAATTCCAACGAAGTGAAACGAAAAAAAACTAGCCGAGTGTATTCAAAATATAGCATTCCAATTTGTTAAAACCAGCATTCTAAAAAGTTTAGACAGAGAGCCAGCCGAAACACTAACAAAAATGGCATTCCAATCTTTTAAAGTTGGCATTCCATAATTTGTAACAAGGGACCAGCCGAACCAAAGATAAAAGCGGCATTCCAATTTTTAAAAGTTGGCATTCCAGAATTTGTAACAAGGGACCAGCCGAACCAAAGAGAGTTGGCATTCCAGAATTTGTAACAATTTCCAGAAGAATTCCAACTCAACCTGTTAGCATGCCAAAATAGGGAGCCTAGGAAATGGCAGAGGGCTTCTTAGAATTAGCATGCCAACACTATCAATTAGTATACCAAAATAAGAAGCCAGGGAAAAACGTCAATCTCCAAATACAAGGGACTAGCCAAGGATTCATCCAAATTGAATAAGCCAGAAATCTAAAGGCAACCGAAGGCAACCGAATGCAACCCAAATTTAAACCGAAGGAAACAAAAGGCAACTGAAGGCAACCCGAATTTAAATCGAAGGCAACAGAATCTGGTATTCCAAATCAAAGATTGGTAACCAGAGATTCAAGCAATATGCATTCAATCCGAAGACAATAGAGAATAAATATAATCCGATGATAATAGAGTTATAAATAGAAGCTTGTAGGATAATTGAATCTAATTCAAGATAATGCAAATATAATTAATCCTAAAAGTCATTTTGTCAGATAAATAGCATTATATCATGAATTAAGTGTACCTAGGATCAACAAAGTGTACTATTCCATAATAAATAACCAAAATTGATTTGACAGATAGATCATTAGCATAATATTAAATTGATTTGTACAAAACTAAATTGATTAGCATAATACTTAATTGTTTAGCATAATACTTAATTATTTAATTATTTTGCGTAATACTTAATTGTTTTGCGTTTCATCAAAATCAATATGGGGTCAACAATTAATGAAAAGAAAAGTTTTGCCCAAGCGTATAACTCTACTTAGCTTTTGTAGTAGCTTCATTTTTCTATAATGGAGTACCGGTCCTGATCTTTAGGCTTGGCAGCAAGTGACTACAATCCTCCCGATGATCTGACTAGGATCTGTACGAACTCATGGCATTGGCCAAGTCCTTAGTCCTTTAGGCATTGTCGAAATGACAATAGGGTGTTGGTATCACCTAAGGAATGCTTAGGCAAGCTTGGGAGTTCTTCAGAACCGCCTCGGGGGTTTCGTATGCCGGCCCAAGGGGCGACTCAAATAGGATCGGGACTGTCAGGGTCTTGAACCGCCTCGGGGGGCATCTCTATGCCGGCCCGAGTGGTGATCCTCTAGTCGCGAGGCCACCGAGCTACTTTAGAACTGCCTTGGGAGTTTTGTGTGCCAGCTCAAGGAGTGACTCAAATGAGATCGAAACTATTGGGGTCTTGAACCGCGCCTTGGGGGCATCTCCATGCCGGCCCGAGTGGTGACCCGTTAGTCATGAGGCCGCCGAGCTCCTTTAGAATTGCCTTGGGGGTTTTGTGTGCTGGCCCAAGGGGTGACTTGAATGGGATCAAAACTATTGGGGTCTTGAATCACCTTGGGGGTGTCTCCATGCCAGCCTGAGTGGTGACCCACTAGTTGTGAGGCCGTCGAGCTCCTTTAGAATCGCCTTAAGAGTTTTGTGTGCCGGCCCAAGGGGTAACTTGAACCGGATCAGAACTATCAGGGTCTTGAACCGCGTCGGGGGCGTCTCCTTGTTGGCCCGAGTGGTGACCTGTTAGTCGCAAGGCCGCTGAGCTCCTTTAGAACTGCCTTGGGGATTTTATGGGTCGGCCCGAGGGGTGACTCGAACAGGATCAGAACTGACATGGTCTTGAACTACCTCGAGGGCATCTCCATGCCCGCCCGAGTGGTGATCCGCTAGTCGCGAGGCCACCGAGCTCCTTTAGAACCGTCTCGAGGGTTTCGTGTGCCGGCCGAGGAGCGACTCAAACGTGGTCACATCCTCAGCTTTAGAGAAGTTAAACATAACATTTGGAGTTCCTTTTATTATTATCAACCGAGGGGGTACATCATTGATAATATCGACGAAGGTTGTTCGCATTCCAGGTACGTGGGATGGGCCATCCGTTGAGTCCTTCAAATCCGGTATGCTCCTCGGTAAAGTATTTTGGTGACCCAATAAGGCCCCTCCCAGTTTGGAGATAATTTGTCTCCCTTCGTTGGTTTGGATACCTTGGCCTTTCTGAGGACTAGATCTCCAGGATGAAACATCTTGGGATGAACCCAAGCGTTGTAATACTTGGTCACTTGTTGGCGGATTGTGGCCATTCTAAGCTGTGCCCAATCGCACGCCTCGTCAATGAAGTCAAGGTTGACTCTCAGCTGAGTGGGGTTGTCCTTTTCATTGTATGACTCCACTCGGGGGCTTGGGAGGCCATCTCAATGGGGATGACCGCCTTGGATCCAAAGACAAGACTAAAAGGGGTCTCTCCCATCGGAGCCCTTAGAGTCATGTGATACGCCCATAGTACACTTGGGAGTTCCTCCACCCATTTTCCTTTAGACCCATCCAACTAGGTTTGTGACCTTGGCTTCTTCGTTGGTCTGCAGATGGCTAACAGAGATGAATCGGTGGCAGATGTTCAGTTCGGCGCAGAATGTCTTGAATGTAGCATTATCGAACTACCGATCGTTGTTAGTGATGACGGTGTGCGGCAGCCCGAATCGGCATATAATAGACTTTCAGAATAATGATTTGACCTTGCTCTCGACAATTTTGGCCAGTGCCTCGACTTTAACCAATTTGGTGAAGTAGTCGATGGCGACGAGTAGAAACTTTTGCTGACCCGAAGCTGAAAAAAATGGCATGAGGATATCCATTCCGCACTGGGCGAAGGGCCATGGGACCGAGAGTGGACTTAGTGGAGAGGTCGGCTATCGTTGGATGTGTGCATGTCGTTGGTAGCCATCGCACTTTCAGACTAGCTTGGCAACATCCTTCCTCATGGTAAGCCAGTAATATCCTTGGCAGAGAGCTTTTTGTGTCAGTGATCTGCCTCCCATGTGATCTCCGCAGATGCCTCCATATATCTCTCTAAGGATGTAATCGACATCTACAAGACCGACACACTTAAGAAGGGGGTAAGAGAAAGACCTTTTATATAGTCATCTATCCAGCAACGTGAACTTGGAGGCTCTCCATTTGAGTAGTTTGGCTTCTTCGCAATTGGTAGGGAGAGTACCGTCAGTGAGGTAGCGGATGTAGGCATCCATCCACGTTGGCTCCTACGTGATCGGAAGGACTTCTTCCTTGTCTTCGATGCTAGGTTTCTCAAAATGCTCGATGTAGGTGCTCCCCAGAATATTGTCCGCCAAGGTGGCCAGATGGGAAAGGGCGTCGGCCTTAGCATTCTCGCTCCGAGGAATATAACTGATGTTGAAATATGTTGGTGAGGAGGTCAGGAGTCAGACCTTCTCCAAGTATTGAGACATGACGGGATCCCGTGCCTTGTATTCCCTGTTGATTTGTCTGGAGATGAGTTGGGAGTCAATGAAGGTCTTAAGATTCTTCACCCCGAGCTCCTGAGCGAGCCTCACCCCAGCCAGTACGGCTTCGTACTCAGCCTGGTTGTTCATGGCTTTGAAGAGGAGCCGGAGGGCGCATTCCACCCTCTCTTCCTTCGAACCCGCAAGGATAAGACCGGTTCAACTTCTTTGGGAGTTTGAGGCATCGTCCACGTGAAGGATCCAGGTTTCCCCCATGTCCTTAAGCTCAGTATATGGTTGCATCATTGGGGGTTCTTCTGTTTGCTCCTTGGTCCAAGTACACTCGACTAAAAAGTTGGCCAAGACTTGGAACTTCAGAGCTGGCCTTGATTGGAATGAGAGGTCAAACTCTCCCTACTTGATCGCCCATTTGGCCAACTGGCCCGAGGTGTCTGGACGAGCCAGAATAGCCTTGAGGGGTTGGTCCGTGAGCACCACAATTGGGTGAGCTTAGAAATATGGCCTAAGATGCTGAGCAGAGATGATTAGAGCAAAAATATTTTTCTCTATTTTGGGGTACCTGACCTCGACATCATGGAGCACTTTGCTTACATAGTAGATGGGCTTCTGGGTTCCGTTGACATCGAGGCATACCAGAACAGAGCTGACAGCCTCCGGGGAGGCAGCGAGGTAAAGAAAAAGACTTTTCCCATCTTTTGGCTATAACAGCAGTGGTGGGGTGGACAGGAATTCCTTCAGTCCTTCAAAGGCTCTTTAGTAGTCTTCCATCCATTCAAAACCGTTCACTTTGCGCAAAGCTTTGAAGAAGGGCAGACATCTCTCGATCGACTTGGAGAGAAAACGACTCAGGGCTGCCACTCTTCTGGTGAGTCGCTGCACTTCCTTCTTGCTAGTCGGCGGTCTCTTGTCAAAGATAGCATTGATCTTCTCTGGGTTCGCCTCAATCCCTCATTGTGTCACCATGAAGCCTAAGAACTTTTCTGCCGTAATCTAAAAGGTGCACTTTCACGAATTCAGCTTCACTTGGTAGCAGCGGAGGTTGTTGAAGATCTTCTCAAGATCATAAACATGATCGAAGGTGCAGACGCTCTTTATCAGCATATCGTCTACGTACACTTTCATGTTTCATCCGATTTGGTCTTTGAAGACCTTGTTCATTAGTGTCTGGTAGGTGGCTCCTGCATTTTTTAAGCTGAAGGACATTACCTTGTAACAGTAGATGCCCTTCTCGGTCATGAAGGAAGTATGTTCTTCATCATCCGGGTCCATCTTTATTTAGTTGTATTTGGAAAAGGCATCCATAAAGCTGAGGAGTTCATGATGGGACATGAAATCCACCAACTGGTCAATCCAAGGCAGTAGAAAGCTCCCATTCACCTTACGAACCATCACCGCGTTGGCCAACCAATCCGGGTAGTGTGCTTTCCGGATGTGTCCGGCAGCGAGCAACTTACTGACTTCTTCGTCAATGGCTCTCTATCTTTCATGGGCAAAACTCCTCTTTCTTTGGTGAATCGAGCGATGCTTTGGGTCGATATTAAGCCTATGGGTGATCACCTTCGACGGTATGCTAGGCATATCAGATGTCGACCAGACGAAGATGTCTGAGTTGGCTCCAAAGTAGGCTAGGAGGTGATCCCTATCCTCCGCAGGAAGAAGTTCACCAACCCACACCGTTCTCGTCGGGTTGTCTCCCAGTGGGAAGTTAGCAACTGCTTAGTCGGCTCTCCTCCCTTGCCAGGCTCTCTGGGATCGAGCACTTTCGGGGCCGATGTGACCGCCGCCGATGAGAACATGAGAGCGAAGAGCGAGGAGAGGGGTGAGTTCATCTTTCCTGGGGCAAGACTCCGGCGTTGGTTATCCGGTCAGCATGGTGGCTCAGGCTTCTTAGGGCGAGAGGATCTGCCCGACTCCATGCGGGCGAACCTTCTACTGAACCCTCCCTCGATTTCTCTATGGGTGGAGTCAGCGTCGTTGGCATGGATGACTTTTGCACACAAAGCAGGAGCTCAGTGTAGAAGCTGGAGGGCTTCTTGTCGAGAGAGAAAGTAAAATGGGAAGGACGGAGTCCCTGTTTTAATGCCAGAGTTGCCACCGCATCGTCCAAGTGGTAGACTTCGAGGGCAGCTATTTTGAAACGAGCCATGAAGTCCCTAAGAGATTCTCCTTCCTTCTGTCGGATGGAGAATAGGCTGTCTGCCACCCAAGGGATCCTTTGACAGGCATCGAAATATGCCAGAAAGGTCCTCTCCAACTGTCGAAAGGAATCTATACTGTGTGCCGGCAGGCTGGAGTGCCAGGCGCATGCGGCCTTCTGCAGGGTAGCTAGGAAAGCTTTGCACAGGAGGGCGTCAGTCGCCTCTTGAACTTGCATGTGAGCCTTGTAGCTCTCGAGATGATCGAGTGGATCCGTTGTGCTATCATACGGATCCAGCTGAGGAAGACAAAACCTGGAGGGAACATGCTCCTCCAGGATATGACGAGTGAAAGGAGGACGGGTGTCATAATCTACCTCCGGCTAGTTATTGATCATCCTGCTGAGCTCCTCTAACCGCCGATGGTACTCATCCAAAATCTTCTTCGCTTGGTGGTTGATGACTGACACCTTCCTTGATGACTCAAAAGATGAAGAAGAAAGGAAAGAGCGCGAGTGATGGTACCTCCGCTTGGACTCTTCCCCATGTCATCATTGTTGGCAATTGTATCCTAAAGCCAATTATTTGATGATTGTGCTAATGTAAACTATATATAAATTGATATATTAATAAAAGTTATTTGGCAGTTTATTCATTACAAGAACATCTTCTTAAAACTCCTAATAGTAATGAAGCCCTCAGGATCTTCCTTCACGATAAAGGAGGATTTATCTTTGAAGGTCCTTAAAAGAGTTCGCGACCAAATGATATACTATGACAGGGCCATAGTACTATCAATTATAGGACGTTGTATATCATATTTGTTGGTTGTCCTCTTAACCAAGGAGTGTAGAGACACTAGTATGACATACAGGTGAAAGTGTAGGAGTACATTTCACCGAACGTGACTCATTTTCGGATACTCTGCTGTCAAGAGTTAATCCGAGAAGATATGGGTATAAGTATCCTTTAGACATGAAGATCACAACCGGTGACTTGCAAGCAACTCATTGTACTTAGGTGCCGGACCACCTGGATTTCTAATCCAGCTACGAAAGGTTACTGGGTGCAGTCAAGTACTTGTTGTAGTCAGTTGTGGATCGAGATGAAATTTGACCTATCCCGTTAAAAGGAGAAATGCTTGTGTTTCAATTTAGCAAGACCTTGGCCAAGGCACTTCATGTGAAAGTCACATGATCACTAAAATTGAAATCACTTTATGGATTCGCTGTTTAGAGTTGATAGGCTCTTAAGCCATCCTTAGCATTTGTGGTCAAGAGGATGAATTATACGGTAACTATTTCTTAGGGTTCTTGGAGTTTGCTCGGCAACTCTTCGACCTATCCGGACGTCGGGTTCCATTGCTAGATGGGCACATCGATTAGTATAGAAAGTTGTTTCTATGCTACCGGCTTAGGTTCAAACCTAGAGAGTCACACACATAGAAGTTTCCTAGGATGATCTATTTGCTGATCAACAATTGAGAATCATATATGATTAATTAATCAATTTGATTGATTGAATTATCTCAATTGGGTTAAGTACAAGTGAATAAGATTCAATTTGGTTTAAGTCTATTAGAAGGACTAATCAATTTCAAATATTGATTTGAAATTAGACTTGATTTGGATTTAAATAGATTCAGGACTAGCCAAATTTGATTTGGGCTAGGACCATGATCTATGTGGGTTCAGTCCAATAAATTTAGATCAGATTAAACCATCACCTGAACCCAAACCTCTCGCATAAGTATCTCATATGATGAGATAACTAATGTCTGAGAGATTAAATTCTCATTTAGAATTTAATGTATTAATTTAATCCTCTCCAAACCATTTCCATCGAAATTCTAAATGTTAGAATTAAAGTAGAATTAATGTGCCTCTTTAAATCAATCAGGCGAAGAAATTCTAAGTGTTAGAATTCACATCTCTTTAGTTCTCATCGACGTTGGAATTAACAAAACGCCACGTCTCCTTGGTTTTCACCGAACGTCGAAATTAACCAAGCGCCATGGCTCTTTGGTTCGGCGTCTCTTTGCTTTTTGCCAAACAATGAAATTCTTAATGTTAGAATTCAATGGGCAGACTAAAATGTGACTATAAATAGAGGACATCCCTCACCAGATTACAAGAACAACAACACACGACATGTCGTGGATTGTAATTCTAAAAAGGTTAGAATAAAAAATCCTTGTGATTCTGGTGTTAGCAAAAGCTTGGTGGATCTTGGAGGAAGATTCAAGTGGGAGGATTCAAGATCAGAAAAGTTATTTTTTCGTGAGCTAGCACTCTTAGAAATTCGATCATTCGGGGCTTCGCGTGGACGATACTAGAGGCCGGACGATTGAACGGCTGCAAAGCATAAAAGGATTTACCAACTACCCTTAAAATAAGTGATATGATCCCTAAACCTTAAGGCATGATTCAAGGCAAGAAGTACGATTTCTTACGTTGATGATCAATATATGATCTTGATGATTATTTATATGCATATTTTAGATCAAGCGATCCTATATATAAGACAAAGATATGATCTTGATGCATATTAGATTGATTAATATGTAATCTTTTAGCTTCCGCATTGATAATAGTTATCAAATTTTAAAAATATGCATGCCTCGGAGTTTATTTCTCCCTACAAATGGTATCAGAGCAATAGTTTCGATATTGATCTAATTTATTGCATGTAAATTAATGTTCTTATTAATTGTATAATTATGGCTAAAACTGATTACAAGGCCATATGGTCACAGATGGATTAAAAATCCAAATTACCCATTGAATGAGGTATTCTGTGACATATTATGGTGCGATTGTTTTATCATCGATGCTTAGTCTAAAGAAAATTTAAATTGAGCTTTGGCATCAAAACAAAGATTACACTCACTCTCAAAAATGTTTTATATTGATGTTGTATAAAAGCATGATATTTGCATGTTTAGTATAAAAACATAGATATGAGATATGATGGCTTGTAGTCTATGTTATGAAACATATAAATATTTATGAGAGTTTTATTTGAATGTCAAATATTAATTCATAATCTTTTTAGATATGATCTAAATATAGGAATTATGAGTAGTAACATAATGCAAGTGATGCTTGATTGAAATATATGACATGTAAACATGAAATATATTTAATCTTTTGGGTTAGCTAAATCAGGTTCATAAAGGGTTAGACCCTAAGGTTTAAATCAACTGGACTAAAAGAGTATTTGATCAAATCTAAATTAATTAGATTAGGTTAAGAATGCTCTAAATCAAACAATAGTTGTAGTGATCATGTCCTTCTCTTTGATTAAACCAAATGGAAGTAGATTAGGCTCCGTGGTTGAGCTGAATCTCTTAGATGGTCAAATCAAAATTGGTTAACCATATGATGTCAAGGTGAGTTAGCAAGTTGCTCTAGGATCAATGATCGAATGGTTTTTAATTGGGAGCTACTCGTATTGATGTGTCTTTAACGAGTTAATGGCATATCCTTCCCATCGATCTCACTCACCTGGTCAATATGGTGAACCATTTATGATTCATAACATTTACCTGATTCTGATTGACCCATATCTGTAAGAAAATCAGTCTGACTGATTTAGGTGCCACATAACCTGACTTAATCTTGTTTCATTCTACCGATTTTATAGATTCAATGGGAGAACTTGATTAGTCAATTTATCTTCATATTATTAAATCCTCTAAAATTATTAGGTCCTTAAAATAAAATAGTTATATGATAACTAGATCATAGCCTCCCATTAAGGTGGGTGATAATGAGTCCGATGTCTTAATAATCATTGGAGGCACTCCATGCCTGGTGCTTGTCAACCATCAGAATTATCATTCATTATATGATAAGTCAGCATAACTATTAAATAGACAGTCAGGTGAGCCGAGCTTCACTCGGGCTTGGTTGTCTATTGATAGGTTACACTGATTATATCATTTAATGGTTGGACCTAACCAGAACTTTCAGTGGAGGCACTCCATGCTTGTTGAAGAGGATCATGGGGCAAAACTGAACACTAAGAATTATTTTGGAAAACAATTAGTTTTCAACCTACTCTTAGATGCATATGGGTTGGCCAAGCTTCACTTGGGCATGTATGTAGTCTATGTAGATCTTAGTGCCCACTAAAGAATTAAGAATAATTCTTTGAATTGGGGTGTAGAGGCTGCCAATTTGAACAAAATAGTGGGAGAATCTTTAGACTAAAGTCCAAGTCTTTAGACTGAACCAATTTATATACTAATAAACTTTAGTTTTTCCTTATGTAGAAAATGGCCACTAATTTATCTTTAAGGTCCCTATTGGATAGTGACAAGTTGAATGGTTCCAATTTCAATAGCTGGTTCATAAAACTTAAAATTGTCCTTGAGCATGAGAGGATTCTATATATTTTGAATAATCCTGCACCAAAGATACCTAAAGCAAACACCCAAAGTTCTGACAAAGACACTTATCAGAAGTGGCTCAATGATAGAACTAGCATACATTGCATCATGCTAGCAGCAATGAACGATGAATTCGGTCGCCGATTCGAGAATGCTCAGCCGGAAGAAATCATTCAAGCGTTGAATGAATCTTTCGGCACACCCGACGACGTTGAAAGGCACAAGACTAGTTGTGCAATTTTTAATGCTCGAATGAGGGATGAATCTCCTGTCACTGATCATGTATTGTATATGATTGAGAATATAGAACTCCTCAGCAAGCTCGGCTTTCCCCTGCATGAGCAGTTGGGAAAAGATGCGATCTTGAATTCCTTGCCTCCATCCTTCCAACCTTTCCTTACTCATTTTTGAATGACAAAGCCTGCAGTCAACTACCATGGTTTGTTGGGGTTGTTACAGAACTTTGAGAAGGATAACCAGCTCTCTAAGGGTTTGGTTAATGTGGTTGAAGGATCTAAGGTAGGGCGTCAACCCTTTGGAAAGGAAAGAAGAAAAAGAATAAGAAAAAGGTGCAACATGCTAGGACATCTATAAGTGGTCAGATGCAGAAGAAGAAAGTTGATAAAAGTCAAGCTGAATGCTTTCATTGCAAGATGCAAGGGCACTGGAAGAGGAACTGTCCTCTTTACATTGCCACACTTGATCCAAACAGGCCAAAAAAGAAAAAGGGGCAAGATGTTGCTCAACAAGGTATTTATATGATAACACCTTATAATTTTTCTATATATGATAATCAGACCTGGGTATTGGATACCGGGAGTCCTTTTAACATTTGCAATTCATTGCAGGGACTATAGGTCACTAGAAGATTTGAGGACAATGAAAGATTCCTTAATGTCAGTGATGGAAGATTAGTTCCAGTACTGGCATTAGGAGTTCTTGAAATAGTTTTCAATAGAAATGTCATTATACTAAATGATTATCATTTTTGCCCAACGTTCTTGTTGAACGTAATTTCTGTAGGCCTTCTGGCCAAAAGTAATTATGAAATTTTAATAAAGGATGTTACTTTGAATATCATTATGAATGGAGTCACTGTAATGACTGGGCATTTATCTAATGGCATTTATATATTATCACAGCCTGTGAATGTAGTGTACAACTCAAGTAAGTGCCCTAGAACAACTGATGTCACAGACATTTATCTTTGGCACCATCGGCTGGGTCATATCAATAAGAACAGATTAAACAGGTTAACTCAGGAGGGCATCCTTCAAATTAATGATTGTGAATCATTAACTACCTGTGAATCCTATCTTCTTGGTAAAATGACCATGTCATCTTTTACTAGAAAAGGTGAAAGAGCCAAAGAGCTATTGAGTCTAGTACATACTGATGTATGTGGACCAATGAGCACTTGTGCCAAAGATGGATATTACTACTTCATTACTTTTACAAACGACCTTTCTAGATTTGGTTATGTCTATCTTATGAGACATAAATCTGAGTCATTTGAAATGTTCAAACTATATCATAAAGAAATAGAAAAATAAACAGGAAAATATATTAAGACCCTTCAATCAGATCAAGGAGGCGAATACCTTTCCAATGACTTTGTGACATATTTAAGAGAGAATGGGATTCTCTCCCAATGGACTCCTCCTGGAACACCGTAGCATAATGGTGTGTCGGAAAGAAGGAATCGAACTCTGTTAGACATGGTCCGGTCCATGATGGGTTTTGCAAGCTTGCCAATATCATTTTGGGGATACACATTAGAATTAGCTTGTCATATTCTTAATAAGGTTCCAAGTAAGTCTGTTTCTAAAACTTCACATGAGATGTGGTATGGACATAAACCGGTTATCACCTATCTGAAAGTCTGGGGGTGTCTGGCTTATGTGAAACGTGCAAAATCAGACAAACTTGAACCCAAATCTGATAAATGTTTTTCATCGGCTATCCGAAAGAAACCAAAGGATATTACTTCTACAATACTAAAGAACAAAAGTTGTTCATTAGTAATATAACAGTTTTTTTTTAAAAGGAGTTCCTTAGTGAAGGAACAAATAGCTCTAATATTGAACTTGAGGAAGTTCATCAAGTAGAAGGAACAATACAAACCAATGAACCCTTAGAATCTGAGTTGATTAGATCAAACTCAAAACCCATTTTAGATGCACCATTAAGGCGATATGGTAGAGTACCACATCAACCGGACAGATACTTAGGTTTCTTGGTCCAGAATGAAGATCCTGTTGAACTCGATGAGAACAACGAGGATCCGATCACCTATATAGATGCTATGCAAAGGACTGACTCTAATAAATGGCTTGATGCCATGAAATTCGAACTTGATTCCATGAAGGACAATAATGTATGGACATTAGTTGACCCACCCGAAGGGATAAAACCCATAGGATGTAAGTGGGTTTTCAAGAGGAAAAGAAGCGCAGACGGAAAGGTTGAGACCTATAAAGCACGTCTGGTTGTTAAGGGGTATCATCAACGTTATGGTATTGACTATGACGAAACATTTTCTTCTGTGGCAATGCTGAAATCCATTCGGATTATGCTAACTATAGCAGCACACTTCGATTATGAGATTTGGTAGATTGATGTTAAAACCACTTTTCTAAATGGTGATTTAGAAGAACATATGTATATGATACAGCCTGAAGGTTTTATATCTGAAGACGAGACTAAAGTGTGCAGGCTACAGAAGTCTATTTATAGACTTAAGCAAGCATTTAGGAGTTGGAACATACGATTTGATAAAGTGATCAAATCTTATGGTTTTATTAAGAATAAAGAAGAACCTTGCATTTATAAATGGGCTAATGATTCCGTTATTGTATTTCTTGTATTATATGTGGATGATATTCTCTTAATCGGGAATGATATCCCTGCATTACAAGGAATAAAAACATGGTTATCATCACAATTCTCCATGAAAGATCTGGAAAAAGCATCATACATCCTAGGGATGAAGAACTATAGAGATAGATCTAAAAGGATGCTTGGTTTATCCCAATCTACATACATTGACACCGTGCTAAAGAGGTTTAGCATGGAGAATTCCAATAAAGGCTATCTTCCGATAGGCCATGGAATTCATCTTTCTAAAAAGGATTGTCCGACAACTCCTAATGAAAGAGAACGTATGAGTCAAATTCCATATGCTTCGGCAGTGGGATCGATTATGTACACCATGACATATACAAGACCAGATTGACATACTCACTAGGAGTAGTAAGTAGATACCAATTTGATACAGGAGAAAAATACTGGCAAGTTGTTAAGACAATCCTTAAGTATTTGAGAAATACTAAGGACCAGTGGTTAGTCTATGGAGAGTCTGATTTGAAACTTATTGGATATACTGATTTTAGTTTTCAATCAGATCATGATGATAGCAAAAGTGTATCGGGTTTCATGTTTATCCTAAATGGTGGAGCTGTTTGCTGGAAAAGTTCCAAGCAACATACAGTGGTAGATTCGGTATGCGAGGCAGAGTACATCGCTGTATCAGATGCTATAAAAGAAGTTGTGTGGCTGCGAAAGTTCCTCTCTGAGCTTGGAGTGGCACCTTCCATAGATGGACCAGTCCTGTTGTACAGTGACAGCACTGGTGCCATAGCTCAAGCAAAGGAACCATGAGCACATCAGCGCATCAAGCACATACCACACCGATTTCATCTTATTCGAGAGATTGTAGACCGAGGTGACATAAATCTTCAGAAGATTGATGGAAAGGAAAACCTAGGTGACCTATTTACTAAAGCACTCAGCATCAGGGAGTTTGATGACTATAAATTGAAGATGGGTATTAGATACTGTAATGAGTGGCTTTAGGCTAAGTGGGAGTTTGTTGGGAATTGTATCCTAAAGCTAATCATTTGATGATTATGCTAATGTAAATTGTATAAAAATTGATATATTAATAAAAGTTATTTGGCAGTTTATTCATTACAAGAACATCTTCTTAAAACTCCTAATAGTAATGAAGCCCTCAAGATCTTCCTTCATGATAAAGGAGGATTTATCTTTGAAGGTCCTTAAAAGAGTTCGCGACCAAATGATATACTATAACAGGGCCATAGTACTATCAATTATAGGACGTTGTATATCATATTTATTGGTTATTCTCTTAACCAAGGAGTGTAGAGACACTAGTATGACATACAGGTGAAAGTGTAGGAGTACATTTCACCGAACGTGACTTATTTCCGGATACTCTACTGTCAAGAGTTAATCCGAGAAGATATGGGTATAAGTATCCATTAGACCTAAAGATCACAACCGATGACTTGCAAGCAACTCATTGTACTTAGGTGCCGGACCACCTGGATTTCTAATCCAGCTACGAAAGGTTACTGGGTGCAGTCAAGTACTTGTGGTAGTCAGTTGTGGATCGAGATGGAATTTAACCTATCCCGTTAAAAAGAAAAATGCTTGTGTTTCAATTTAGCAAGACCTTGGCCAAGGCACTTCATGTGAAAGTCACATGATCACTAAAATTGAAATCACTTTATGGATTCGCTGTTTAGAGTTGACAGGCTCTTAAGCCATCCTTAGCATTTGTGGTCAAGAGGATGAATTATACGGTAACTATTTCTTAGGGTTCTTGGAGTTTGCTCGGCAACTCTTCAACCTATCCGGACGTCGGGTTCCATTGCTAGATGGGCACAACGATTAGTATAGAAAGTTGTTTCTATGCTACCGGCTTAGGTTCGAACCTAGAGAGTCACACGCATAGAAGTTTTCTAGGATGATCTATTTGCTTATCAACGATTGAGAATCGTATATGATTTAATTAATCAATTTGATTGATTGAATTATCTCAATTGGGTTAAGTACAAGTGAATAAGATTCAATTTGATTTAAGTCTATTAGAAGGACTAATCAATTTCAAATATTGATTTGAAATTAGACTTGATTTGGATTTAAATAGATTCTGGACTAGCCAAATTTGATTTGGGCTAGGACCATGATCTATGTGGGTTTAGTCCAATAAATTCATATCAGATTAAACCATCACCTGAACCCAAACCTCTCGTATAAGTATCTCACATGATGAGTAACTAATATCTGAGAGATTAAATTTCATTTAGAATTTAATGTATTAATTTAATCCTCTCCAAACCATTTTCATCGGAATTCTAAATGTTAGAATTAAAGTAAAATTAATGTGCCTCTTTGAATCAATCAGGCGATGGAATTCTAAGTGTTAGAATTCACATCTCTTTAGTTCTTACCGACGTTAGAATTAACAAAACGCCACGTCTCCTTGGTTTTTACCGAACGTCGGAATTAACCAAGCACCGCGGCTCTTTGGTTCAGCGTCTCTTTGCTTTTTGCCAAACGACGGAATTCTAAATGTCAGAAATGGGCAAGCTAAAATGACACTATAAATAGAGGACATCCCTCACCAGATTACACAGAACAACAACACATGACATGTCATGGATTGTAATTCTAAAAAGGTTAGAATAGAAAATCCTGGTGATTCTGATGTTAGCAAAAGCTTGGTGGATCTTGGAGGAAGATTCAAGTGGAAGGATTCAAGATCAGCAAAGTCATTTTTCCGCAAGCTTACACTCTCGAAAATCCGATTATTCGGGGCTTCGCATGGACGATACTAGAGGCTGAACGATTGAACGGCTGCAGAGCACAAAATGATTTACCAACTACCCTTAAGGTAAGTGATATGATCCCTAAACCTTATGGCATGATTCAAGGTAAGAAGTACGACTTCTTATGTTGAGGATCAAGATATGATCTTGATGATTATTTATATGCATATTTTAGATCAAGCGATCCTATATACAAGGCAAAGATATGATCTTGATGCATATTAGATAGATTAATATATAATCTTTTAGCTTCCGCATTGATAATAGTTATCAAATTTTAAAAATATGCATGCCTCGGAGTTTATTTCTCCCTACAGTCATCCCAGGGAAGAGTTACCCGAGCTATGGACGGAGGACCATGACCTCTTGAGGGTCTCCTAGCGGTGTCCTCTGGGTGAGGCATGACGGTGGCGAGTCCCTCGCTGAGGAGGTCTCCCTTGAGTGGATTGCTGGCTGGTTGGTGCATCCACCGCAGGCGGTGTAGGAGGCCTGGGCAGGTATTGGGTGGCCGTAGACTGTTGCTCTTGTAGTTCGTGGACCACCGCAGTCAAGGTCTGGACTTGCCGAGTGAGTGCAGCTAGTTGCTCGGCTTGGGTGGCCATAGCTGGTGGTACGGGAGTAGCCGAAGGGTTAGTAGCGGAAGGGTTAGCCTCCTACTGCTCCGTCAATTGGAGGTGCCCCCCAAAGTGACTAATGGAGGCCTCTCGAGCACGCGTCACCATCATTGTTGTTGTAGAGGGGGTGAGGGCTTGTAGCTTAGTATCACGGAGCTCTGCTCTCTCCTCCTACCTGGCGCGCCAATCTGTTGATGCTTGGTCACCAATAATGATCGTCAGAGGGCTCCATGAGGTCATGGATGAAGCTCTCTCCATCACAAAGGACCTGTAAGAAGTCCCGGGGCCAGAAGTTTTGGTGGGGACCCTCCGACAGGCAAGTTAGTGACCGGGTCATAGTCGTAAGCTTGAAGAAGCTCGAATGGAAGGCTCAAAGATGGAAGTGTTCTCTTAGTGTTAAGTGTGCATACATCGCCAAGGGTTTCTCTTACCCTTTTTATGGACCCTTGGCCTCCATCCAAGAGTCAGCCACGTGGAGTTTCATGGAAGGAAATATCTGCTAAACTTATGGTGATTACATGAGCTTGGAGACGGTTGATGGGCTTGGTCTTGTCGGACATGCGGGCTAGGTGGTTGGTAGGCTTGATCTTGTCAGCCAGGTGGTTGGTGGGCCTGGTCCCATCGAGCGCATGGGTCAGGTGGTTGGTGGGTTTGGCTCACGTGGGGGGCCCCATAGGCATCACGGCTCATTCGGGAGTTGATGTAGGGACTAACGCCGCAACTAGTGTCAAGGCCGACTCCGAAGCAGGAACTGCCTTGAGGCGGGGCTGCCTTGGGGAAGTGGGACCTCCACGGGATGGGGCCGCAAGGGCCGCCTTGGAGAAGCGAGAGCTGTCGTGGAGCGGGGCCGCCTTGGAGAAGCGGGGCCGCAAGGGCCGTCTTAGAGAAGCGGGGGCTGCCGTGGAGCGAGGCCACAAGGGCTACCTTGGAGAAGCAGGGCTGCCTTGGAGAAGCGGGGCTGCAAGGGCCGCCTTGGAGAAGCGGGGGCCGTAAGGGCCTTCTCTTTTGGTCTCTGTCGTCAGTTAGCTCTGACCGTTAACACTTACGTGGTGCTACTAGCCATATCAATCTGAAACAACAATTATGCAATTCAAGAAAGAGCCTACGGAGGAAGCTCATATTCTTTCTACTCATGCATCTAAGAAGTACCAAGATGCATAGAAATTTAAGAAAGAACTTTGGTGAAATAGCATAAAGAGGGATATATCTAACATGTTGTTTGTATGCCAACAAACGTGTTGGCCCAGATGGCAACCCAAGAGGGGGGGTGAATTGGGTTCTTTAAAAATTAAGCTTTTTAAGACAATTTAAATTATTGATGAGAGGATGTAAACAATTAATTCAAGTTAAAGCACGATAGCAAGAGAGAGAGATAAATGAGCACGGCAAACACAAAGATTTTATAGTGGTTCGGTGTATCCAACACCTACGTCCACTCCCAAGCTCCACTTGGGTCCACACTATAATCTCATCGATTACAGTTGAGTTGTTTTACAAGCTTACAACCCAAACTTGTTGTTTTCTCGGGATCACAACGAACCCAACCGGTTTTACACAGGCTCACCAGCACAAAACCCAACACACAAGCTAACCTTAGCTTGTGATGAGGTACACTACCTCCACTAATTCAACCCTCTGATTGAATTAGCAAACTACAAGATAAAATATGAGTTTAATACAAAACAGCTCCTTTAGAGCAGATATTTCAAAATAAAAGCAAGGTTTAGAAGGGCCTGTTTAGATTCGATTTGAGTGCAGGCTTTTCTTCTTTTCTTCTTTTCCTCAACTCCTTTGAAGTGTGGAATCGGGCCTCAGCTCAGATTCTTCACGGATTGAATGTTGGAGTTGATTTGAGCTTTCTCTTCTTTCTTTGAATGTTGAAAATCTCTTGATTTGATCTTGAGTGGCTCTTGGATTTTCTTCTAAAACTTTCTTGGATTGATGAACTTGAACACAGATGAAGTCTCCTTTGATTTCACACCTTTTCTTTCACTCTATTTTTGAATCTCGGATTTTTCAAATGACGCTCTGTTTTTCCTCTTTTTCTGAAAGATTTTTCTTTTTCTCTCTTGATTTGTATATCTCTTTTGATTTGAAAACGGCCTCTCTATTTATAGACTCTGCAAAAATATAGTCGTTAGAAACAAAGAAATCTAGCCGTTATTAAAAAATCTTACCGTTGATGCTGAGTTGGCATTCAGAAAAAATCATGCCCAGATTTGTTGGAGTCGGCTCCAACTTTAGGCGAGTCGGCTCGAAGACGCGATGCCAAAAATAGAAACAATCAGAAAGTTAAGGGGTCGACTCAATGAAAATAAGGTGTCGACTCCTGACAGTCGGGGGTCGACTCATGAAAAGCAAGGGGTCGACTCGAGAAGTGCTCAGAAAAATAACTCTCTGGTGTCTGAGCGGAGTCGACTCACACAGTCATGGAGTCGGCTCGACAAAATCGGGGGTCGACTCGAGAAATCACAGGGGTCGACTCGAGACAAACAGACATCTCTGTATACTGAGTGGAGTCGACTCTGAAACTCTAGAGTCGGCTCCGGAACGTATCAAAAATCAGAGAATTTTCTGATTGACTTTGAAATTCGTTCCAGATTAATTTTAAATCAATTTTTGACTTGAATATAATAAAATTGACATTAGGAATCAATTCAAGATATGTTCCAAAAACTCATTGATTGAGATATGAAGTATAAAAATTTCTTTTTGAAAGCTTAAACATGGAGCTTGAAGCTACTTTCCAATTGATTAAAGTCATACTTAACATACTCATTGATTATGATAAATAAATTCATTGCTCATGTAAATAAATTCATTGCATCTTTTAATATACTCATGGCTTTTGGTAATCATCAAAATCAATAAGATTGGGGCAACAATTTCTCAACAATCTCCCCAACAATCTCCCCCTTTTTGATGATGACAAAAACATTGAGTATATGCATGATTAATTAAAGAATTTATTTTATTTTCATAGTTAGGCTCCCCCTGAATGAGGTAGCTCCCCCTATGAAACTCAAATAAATATCCATTCATTCAATTTAAGCTTATACACAATTTAATGTCAAAATTCAGCCTTTTCATCTAAATTGCTTTTTCATTCATTCACTGTATGTGTAATGTTTAATTATTACTTCCTTTTCTCTCATTCAATTATTTATTATATGCATATATAATAACATTCGTTTAATTTCTCCCATGCATATACAGTTATGTATATAAAACTCTCCCCCTTTTTTGTTATCAACAAAAAGGTAGAGAAGCATCAAACACAATCACATTCACAATTTAAGATATGCTTTAACAAGAACTGAGATTCATTGATAAATAGGAGAAGTACATTCAAACTCAGACTACATTGAACATTCAAAACTGACTTTTCATTACATCATTGTATCAAAATGTAAAACATAATATAAATTTCATTACATTGCAAAGACTAAACATCTATTACATCAAAAATGTGTCCTTACAATTCTTGTTAAGTGATCTATAATGTTCTTCATTCCATCAGTTTGAAGCTTAACATAATCTTTCAGTCTTTCATCCACAAAAGTACAAGCAGTTAAAATCTTGTCTTGAAGTTCGGCATTGCACTTTGCATAAGTCTCACCATCTCCACAAATGTCTTTAAGTTCTTCAAAAATATTCTTTAAATCACCACTTAAAGACTCAGTAGAGGAGCTAAGAGTAGATTCAATCTTGGTGATCCGATCATCTAATGAATAGAGAGTTTCTTTAAGATTCATGAATTTATTGTCAAACTCAGTCTTCATTCTATCCGCTTGATCATCAAGAAGACTCTTGAGCTGCATTAACTGAAGATCTGAAAAACCAACTGATGAAGAAGATGACTGATCAACCATCGGAGCAGGAGAAGGGGCCGGAACTGGAACAGAAGAGCTAGGAGGTACAGGAGATGAATGTCTAACTGAAGGTCCAGGTGCCTCAACATCAGCGGCTCTATCTTCCAACATACTTTTCCTTTCCCATCTGCCATCCTTCTTCACAAATCCCATTCTATGAATAGTAGCCAAGCTATAGTAATCAGTGTGTCTCAAATTTCTCATTGGCTCACTATCGGAAATGATTATCCCTTGGCTTTGAAAATCTTAGTTAATATCATGCCATAGGGTAGACTAGATTTCCTCTTGCTCCCACAGTCAGCAATGTACCAAATTATCATATTCGGAAGATTGATAGGTCTTCCAGTCACTATAGCATCCATAACAAAATATCTCTCTCAGAAACATAATCAAATCTCCCAATCTTAGGGAATAGAATCCTACTACAAATGTTATGGAGAAGCCTTAATTCCAAGGATAGTTGATTTGCATGGACTTCTTCAAAACCAACAATTTCTTTATTTAGCAATCTTGATAGAGCTGGGCTCCTATCATCAGGTGAAAAAGTAGAAGTACCAGACACTGGAAGTTCCAAAAGTCTTGAGAGTAAATCCACTGTCACATTTATCCTATTTCCTCTAATGATGCTGACCAATCCATTGTCTCCTCTTGACAGATTTTTATAAAATTCTTTAACTAGGCTGGGTAGGTTGGACAATCTAAAGAACATATTTTCTCCCATCCCATTTCAATTAACTGTCTCCCCACAAGAAAACCTTCTGCCTCAAATAGTTCAAAATCAACCTTTCTCCCGGTTGTAATCACTCTATCGGCTAGACGGTCTACCTGAGATGTGGCCGTAGTAGGAGAAGCACTCGGAGTTGAAGAGGATGAGGTGGAATCCATGCTCGGAGAGGTTCGCGAGCGGGACGCCTCACAGTCTTCTTCACCGCCTTCTTCCTTTTCATCCCGGCCGCTCCAAGGCTAGAACCACGGGTTTTAGGTGCCATTTGATTTAGTGGAAAGGTTAATCAAGGATTTCTAAGGATTTGGTAGGTTGGAAAAATTTTGGAGAGAGTATTTGATTGATTTGAGAGATAGAAGTGAACGAGGAGTCGACTCTGCCCTAGATAAATCGACCTGGGACCACTTCGAGTCGGCTCCCGCAAAGTGTGGGGTCGACTCCGGGTAGTCACAGAAATCTATCCCGAAGTGGAGTCGACTCGCACAGAGATGGGGTCGGCTCCAGAGTTTCAGCAGAAACATGGAGTCGACTCCGATACTGACCGAGTCGGCTCCGAGACCATTTCAGAGCAAAAACATAAAGTTTCAGAGAATCTGAAATGTGTCCGGATATTGATCATAAAAATTGATAAAAAATCATTGGATTTTAATAGATCAATTAGATATGAATTCTAGATAAGATTTCCTTAAAGATCAAAGAGTAGACAAGTTCTAGATAATTTTTCTTAGGGGTTTCAAAATCATTCTAATGGATCACAAATCCCTAACTCTCCTCTAAGATAACAGAATCTTTCTTCACTCAAGGGTTTTGTAAATATATCAGCTAATTGATCTTCAGTATTAACATAATCAAGACATATTTCTCCATTCGTTACATGTTCTCTAATAAAATGATATCTAATTT
>UESW01004263.1:673322-840052 GCA_900491605.1 Calamus simplicifolius
TGATCTAGTTCTTATTCCTTGAGATGGATCACCTATAATCAATTCCTTAGGGTGACTATAAGCATATCTCCAATCTCTAGGAAGATCCATATCATTATGATTAGTGTTAGTATCATCATCCTTAGGTGAATCATTATCTTTAGCTTCTTGCTCATGATCTGAAGATACATCAATATTTAATTTTTCAAGATCTTTCTCAATTATGTTTGTATCTTCCTCATCATCAAACTTTTCGGAACGAGTTGCTAAAGATTCATCAAAAACTACATGAATGGATTCTTCAACAACTAAGTTTTTCTTGTTAAATACTCTATATGCTTTACTAGTTGTTGAATATCCTAAGAATATTCCTTCATCAGATTTAGCATCAAATTTGCCTAAATTATTTTTACCATTATTATGAACAAACATTTACAACCAAATGCATGAAAATACTAATATTGGTTTTCTATTTTGCCATAGTTCATAAGGTGTTTTCTTAAGATTGGTCTTATTAGGGCTCTATTTAAAATGTAACATGCCGTGTTTATAGCTTCCGCCCAAAAATACTTTGGTAGGTTGCTTTCACATAGCATGGTACGGGCCATGTCTTCTAAAGTCTTTTTTCCTTTCTACAACCATTTTGTTGTGGGGTTCTAGGTGCAGAAAAATTATGATTAATACCATTTTCAGCAAAAATTTTCAAATAAGGTGATTTTCAAATTCAGTTCCATGATCACTTCTTAGAGACACTATGGTAGTGTTTTTCTCATTTGTGACTTTCTTAAAGAATTTCAGAATATCGAGAAAGTCTCATCTTTGTGAGCTAAAAATAATACCCAAGTGTATCTAGAGTAATCATCTACAATCACAAGACCATATTTCTTTCCTCCTAGACTTGTGGTTCTAGTAGGTCCAAAAAGGTCCATGTGAAGTAGCTCTAATGGCCTAGAAGTTGAAACAACATTTTTAGATTTGAAAGAACTTCTTGTTTGTTTTCCAAATTGACATGCATCACATATTTTGTTATTTTCAAAATCTATTTTAGGTAGCCCTTTAACTAAATCCATTTTAATTATTTTGAAATTAGGTGTGTGCTTGCATGACCTAATCTACGATGCCATAACCATCCAATCTTCATTCATATTAGCATTATAGCAACTAAGCAATGATTACTAGTAGAAATTGTCTAATCAATCAAGTATACATTGCCATTCTATTTCCAGTAAATACAATGCTATTATCAATGGGATTAGAAACTGTGCAGATAGAGCTTCAAATGATACTTTAAAACCTTTATCACACAATTGGCTAATACTAATTAATTATGCTTCAAACCATCAACATAAAGTACATTTCAAAAGTGGATGGAGTTATTGAATTTTACCAAGGCCCATAATTGGCCTTTACCATTATCACCAAACGTAACAACTCCTCCTCTTTTCTTCAAGGGTGATGAATTGATCTTTGTCACCCGTCATGTGTCTTGAGCAGCCACTATCAAGATACCACTTTCTCTTTGATCTTTGGCCGCAAGACACTCCTGCAAAAATCAAACTTTATGTTTAGGTACCCAAGCTTTCTTGGGTCCTTCATGGTTAGTAACAAATATTGTTCCTTTCGGAACCCATATTTTCTTCCTTTAAAATTTAAATTCTTATTTGGTTTTGTAAATTACATTCAAATGATTTATGCCCTTTTAAATTGCATTTAAAACAAGTGATGTTACTTGCTATACAAAAATGTTTTTCAAAGATTTTTGTTTTTAAATGTATTATATCCTAATCCAGCCTTATCAAAAACTGCTTTTTGACTATCTAAAATCAAGTTTAGTAGAACTTAAGTGAATTTATCAACAATATCTTTTTTTTTAACTTCTTTCTTTAGAGATTCATTTTCTACAATGTGCTGTTCTTTTCAAAGATAGAGTTTGCATTTCTTTTTCAAATCTTTTATCAGATTTTCATTTTCAGATTTTAGTATATTAATTTCATAGTAAAATTCCTTTTCTTTAAGTTTATCTTTTGAATCTTTAATTGCAAGCATCACTTCATTTTTCTCTTTAATTAAGTTTATGTTTTCAGTTTTCAGATTTATATTTTTTTTCAAAATCTTAAAATCATCTACAAGTTCATTGAAGCTTCAAATAATTCATCGAAAGCAAATCATCACAGGGTTTTCAGAACTTACCTCGTCGTCGTCATTCGCCATAAAACAAATGTTGGCAACCTCTTTTTGTTCTTCTTCTTCGAAGAAGATTCATCACTGTCGCTCCAAGTTGCAACATACGCTTTCTTCTTTTTCTTGAAAGTCTTTTTCAATTGAGGACAGTCATATCTAAATGCCCCGGTTTCTTACATTCATAACAGATCAAGGGGTCTTTCTCTTTGTCCTTGTCCCTATCTTTTTCCTTTTCTCCTTCCATCTTATTTCCAAATTTCTTTTTGTGGAAGGGTTTCTTTCTCCTCATGAATTTCTTAAACTTTCTTGCTAGAAGAGCTGTCTCATCATCATCATCCTCATCATGCTGCTATCTTAACTTTTGCAGCCTTGAGGGCAATTGTCTTCTTCTTTTTGTTATCCTCCTCCACATGTTGCTTCATTTCAATTCATGGGTCATAAGGATCCAAGAAGCTCTTCCAAAGGTAGAGTGTTTAGGTCCTTTGGCTTCTTGGATGCTGTCATTTTGGCTTCCCATGATCTTGGTAATGACCTAAGAATTTTGCGAACCAATTCAGCATTAGTATAGGTTTTTCCAAGACTCTTCAAACCATTACAATATCAGTAAATCTAGTATACATGCATGTTATGGTTTCAGTTTGTTCCATGCTAAACAATTCATATTTATGCACAAGTATATTAATCTTAGATTCTTTAACTTGGTTGGTACCCTCATGGGTAACCTCTAATCTATCCCATATCTCTTTAGCGGAATTACATGTAGAGATACGATTAAATTCATTAGCATCAAGAGAACAATATAAAACATTCATGGCTTTTGCATTAAGCTGAGCCATTTCCTATCATTTTCATTCCAATCCCTTTCGGGCTTAGGAACTATAGAACCATCAACTAAGTGTGTGGGTGTACTAGGTCCATTAATTATGACACTCCACAATTCATAATCTGAAGCTTGAATGAATATCCTCATTCTTGCTTTCCAATATGAATAGTTGGAACCATTAAATAAGGGAGGTCTATTTGTGGAATGACCTTCAGCAAAATGAGCTGGCTTGAGTTGCCATTTGGATCTTTCGCTCTTGATCGTGTGATCAATCAAAAACAAATGAGCAAGCTCTGATACCAATTGTTGGCCCAGATGGCAACCCAAGAGGGGGGGTGAATTGGGTTCTTTAAAAATTAAGCTTTTTAAACAATTTAAACTATTGATGAGAGGATGTAAACAATTAATTCAAGTTAAAGCACGATAGCAAGAGAGAGATAAATAAGCACGGCAAACACAAAGATTTTATAGTGGTTCGGTGTATCCAACACCTACGTCCACTCCCAAGCTCCACTTGGGTCCACACTATAATCTCCTCGATTACAGTCGAGTTGTTTTACAAGCTTACAACCCAAACTTGTTTTTTTCGGGATCACAACGAACCCAGCCGTTTTACGGGCTCACCAGCACAAAACCCAAACACAAGCTAACCTTAGCTTGTGACGAGGTACACTACCTCCACTAATTCAACCCTCTGATTGAATTAGCAAACACAAGATAAAATATGAGTTTAATACAAAACAGCTCCTTTAGAGCAGATATTTAAAATAAAAGCAAGGTTTAGAAAGCCTGTTTAGATTGATTTGAGTGCAGGCTTTTCTTCTTTTCTTCTTTTCCTCAACTCCTTTGAAGTGTGGAATCGGGCCTCAGCTCAGATTCTTCACGGATTGAATGTTGGAGTTGATTTGAGCTTTCTCTTTTTTCTTTGAATGTTGAAAATCTCTTGATTTGATCTTGAGTGGCTCTTGGATTTTCTTCTAAAACTTTCTTGGATTGATGAACTTGAACACAGATGAAGTCTCCTTTGATTTCACACCTTTTCTTTCACTCTATTTTTGAATCTTGGATTTTTCAAATGACGCTCTTTTTTCCTCTTTTTCTGAAAGATTTTTCTTTTTCTCTCTTGATTTGTATGTATCTCTTTTGATTTGAAAACAACCTCTCTATTTATAGACTCTGCAAAAATATAGTCGTTAGAAACAAAGAAATCTAGCCATTATTGAAAAATCTTACCGTTGACGCTGAGTTGGCATTCAGAAAAAATCACGCCCAGATTTGTTGGAGTCGGCTCCAACTTTAGGCGAGTCGGCTCGAAGACGCGATGCCAAAAATAGAAACAATCAGAAAGTTAAGGGGTCGACTCAATGAAAATAAGGTATCGACTCCTAACAGTCGGGGGTCGACTCATAAAAAGCAAGGGGTCGACTCAAGAAGTGCTCAGAAAAATAACTCTCTGGTGTCTGAGCAAAGTCGACTCACACAGTCATGGAGTCGGCTCGACAAAATCGAGGGTCGACTCGAGAAATCACAGGGGTCGACTCAAGATAAACAGACATCTCTGTATATTGAGTGGAGTTGACTCTGAAACTCTAGAGTCGGCTCCGGAACGTATCAAAAATTAGAGAATTTTCTGATTGACTTTGAAATTCGTTCTAGATTAATTTTAAATCAATTTTTGACTTGAATATAATAAAATTGACATTATGAATCAATTCAAGATATGTTCCAAAAACTCATTGATTGAGATATAAAGTATAAAATTTCTTTTTTAAAGCATAAACATGGAGCTTGAAGCTACTTTCCAATTGATTAAAATCATACTTAACATACTCATTGATTATGATAAATAAATTCATTGCTCATGTAAATAAATTCATTGCATCTTTTAATATACTCATGGCTTTTGGTAATCATCAAAATCAATAAGATTGGGGCAACAATTTCTCAACAATCTCCCCAACAAAACGAAAGCTGAACATTAAAAATATACAAGAGCTCTACAATCCCTTCACATCCCTCAATGAAAGTATGAGCCTTAGTAATATTAGCTCAGCTTGTCAAAAAGATTTTATATTACCATTTTTTTGAATTTCATATGTGTTCAACTATGAAATAGTTTAGTAAAATACAGGTTTTGACATAAAATTATTTTAAAAACATTATATAAAAATATTATTTATATTTAATATATTATATATTATATTATTTAAATATTAAATCAACATTTATAATATAAAATATACAATATAAATCATTTAATATATAATTATTTAATGTGCAAGAATGTCAAAGATATTAATAATTTTAAATTTTATATGTCTATAGTATTATATAAATATATAACTTTTATTTAATATATTAAACATTATATTAATATTAAATTTACTCCTAGACGATAGAAAAAATACTCTCATGTGATTTTTTTGGTACAAGCGAGTGATCATACCAATTTATGATGAGTTAAACCCGATATATCATAATACAAAATTTGGGTTAGAATAAGAGGACATGGGTCTCCCAGCTGCCAACTCTAAAAATCAGAGTGGTAGGCCACCTTGGCAGCAATCCAATCTGCCGCTGAGTTGGCTTCCCTATAGATGTGTCATATCTGGACGCAGTGAACACCCTGCAAGAGAGATCAAATGTCATAGATTAAAGGGTTGGTAGGTAAATGATCGCAGTGATCCTGACGGAGCCAACGAATCACAGTAATAGCATCCCCCTCAATAATAAGACTACGGGCGCCCAGGCTGCAAATGGCAGAGGAAATACCAACCCAAGCGGCATACAACTCCTTTAGAGGCACCGAGGAGTCAAGATGGCCGAAACCAACAGCTACCAGTATCGCACCATCCGACTCTTGAATCACAAAATCCAATCCTGCAAATCTACCATGAACACTCCCATCAAAGTTGATTTTGACAGACCCTAGAGGTGGGGGCTCCTAAGATATGAAGACCGTACGCCGGTGCGCTGCCAAGGTAGCATGGGAACCCTAGGGGCCAAGACTATCGAAATCAAGAATAGTCCGACGGAAAGTGTACTCAACTGATAAGGAGAAAGCTGTCTTGATAACCCTATGTGAAGAAGCAGACTCATCAGTAAACACCAGCTAGTTCCGGGATAACCATACTTGATAAGCTATGTAAGCCCTCATCGTACCCCTCTAAAGGATGCCTCTCCCTAAGTCCTGCCTGATCAAGCTAAGGAAGGAGATACAATGAGAAGCAGTACCAATGTCCCAAGGCCAATCGCCAAAAATCTGCCAGATCTATCTAGCTCTGGAGCAGGTGAATATAGCATGGTCAATTGTTTCCTCCTTAGTGCCACATAATGGGCACGTAGGTTGGATGCCCAAACCTCGCCCAGAGAGCACGGAACAGGTAGGAAGACAATTCCGTGCAAGCTTCCAAACAAATAGCCGGACCCTAGGATGAATGGGAAGGTTCCAGATCCAAGTCACATCTAATGACTGCTAGGACTGTGGTCTGTAAGCCCTGATGAGGTTCCTGATAGGAGCATGAGCCAAACAGGATTTTCTCCAAACCCTAATATTGGGGGTGTAACCCGGAATAAGAGGAATAGAAAGAATGCGATGATAAAGTTCGTCCCCAAAGAAGCTGGATAGCAAAGGGGTAGCCCGAGTAGAATGATCCTGAGCAATAAGATCAATGACTCTCATCCCACTAGGAATGACAGTGCTAACAAAGGTAGGCCATCGAGACAAGGGAAGGTCAGCAATCCACGTATTCTGAACAATATCCACTGAGGCTCCATCACCAATCATCCACGATATGCTGTTCAGGATAGCCAAAGCATGCCGACATACCTCTTTCCAAAAAAAAGAATGCCCCCGAGAAGGCTGTAGATCAGTGAAAGAAATTTAGTCACCATATTTGGCACACATGAATGAACTCCACATACAGTGCGGATCAAGCAAGAACCGAGTGGCATGCCTAGCAATCAACGCCTCCCTCCTAACAGTAAGGGACTGGATCCCAAGCCCCCCCTCAGTGATCGGCAAGCAAACAATATCCTAAGCCAATAGATGAACACCATGTCCATCCTGCATCGAGGCCCAAAGCAAGTCCCAGAAATATCTCTTAATCTTCCTCAAGCAAGTCAAAGGGACAGCAGCATTAGATAACATATAGAGAGGAAGAAAAGAGAGCACCGATCGTAAAAGAGTAATCCTTACCATCATAGATAGCCCAGTGATCAGCCACCCATCCAGCCGATCTTGGACATGCCTCTCTAGGTCACTAAAGTCAGAGATCCTTGGTTGTCTCCCTGTTATAGGTATTTCCAGATAGGATAGCCAGTCATCCTGCGCTGAGATGCCCATGATTTGCATGATAGGCCCCCTTAAAGTAGGAGTCAACCTCGGACTAAAACATATTAAGGATTTACTCAGATTAACTTTCTGTTCAGAGGCCCGGTAGTAAGTTTGAAGTATAGTGGCAAAAGTGGTAACATTACGTACTATAGCCCTGCCCAGGAATATGCAGTCATCAGCAAATAGTAGGTGGGAAATCGAGGGGCCCTGGGGGCCAGCACTATAGGGGACTAGACTAGAGCCCTGCTATACCTGATGTAGAGCCGAGATAAAGCATCAGCCGAGAGAACAAATAGATATGGGGAAAGAGGACAGCCCTGCCTCAATCCGACCTCAGAGTGGAAGTAACCAGTCTAGCCACCATTAATAAGGATAGAGAAAGACAGTCGGTGAACACAGGCTATGATCCAATCAATAAATAGCTCCTCAAACCCAAACTCATGAAGAGTACAGTTCAAGAAATCCCAGCACACTCTGTCATAAGCTCTCTCCATGTCCAGCTTAATGGCTATGAGACACTGACGCTCAGAGGCTCTTTAAAGGTTATGCATAAACTCCTGAGCTAACAGGGCATTATCAGTGATGTTACGCACTCTAAGAAAAGCCCCCTGCTCTGGTGAACTGAGACGAGGGATAACCATACGCATCCGACAGACCAAGATTTGAGCACATACCTCATATATGGTAGTACAAAGACTGATAGGCTGGTAGTGCTGCAGAATGAAAGCATCAGGTCGTTTAGGCATCAGGGTAATGAAAGTTCGATTCCAATCAGAGAGAATAGCTTTCAACTGAAAGACAAGCTGGATCGCCTGCACAACTTCTTGGCCCAGAATACCCCAATAGTGACGAAAGAAAAATGAAGAAAATCCATCAGGCCCATTGGCCTTAACAGCACCAAGATCCCACGAAGCCATCCGAATATCCTCAACAGTGATCGACTAGATAAGAAAGTCATTCTCTGCAGCAGTGACTCTATTGGGGGTCAAAACAGGGTAGACAGGGAACCCATCACCAGTATGCTCAGTCCATCTAGACTAAAAGAAATGAAAAAGCTGATCCCCTGATCACCTGGAGATCCTCCTGGAACTGTCCCTCATCATTAGCTATACGCTTGATGCGGTTACCCGATCGATATTTTAGAGTGGCCTAGTGAAAGAATCTAGTATTATAGTCCCCTTCTTGAATCCACTGGATCCGGGGCCTTTATCTCCAAAAAGCCTTCTGCTGCATCAGAAGGGAGTGGTAGAGCACCAAATTGGATCGAAGGGACGAAAGATCAGAATTAGTAAGAAAGCCCTCCTGATCCTCTTTGGCCTGGAGAGTAGTAATAATAGATTCAACCTGCCCAACTTGCCTCACAATGTCCCCCACCTCCAATCTATTCCATTTGGAGAGCCAACGTCTAGCAAAAACTAGGCGCCTAGATAACCTATAAATGGCATTTCCTCTGACAAAAAGTCTCCAAACCTGAGAAATGATGGTCCGAGCAGCAAAATAGAATGTCCAGAACTTCTCAAATCTAAACAGCCTGCTTCGCTGAATAGTAACATAAGTAGAAATAAGAACAGGACAATGATCAGAAGAAATTATGGACAAGTGAGTGATAGTGAAAGTAGGGTAAAGCTGAAGCCAACTAGAAGTGGCCAAGGCCCTGTCCAATCTTTTTCAGACTCTAGCCGAACCCTACCGATTGTTGCACCAAGTGAATTGAGAGCCTTGAAACCCCAAATCCAAGAGGCCAGCAAAAGATATAAAGGTCATGAACTCAGCATGGCCAGCAGAACCAGCAGATTGCCTGCCCCCTTTCTTCTTGGAGGCCCCCACAATGCAGTTGAAACACCTGTAATAAGGGAGGGAAATCCCTAGGCAAGAAGAGACTGAAGATCATCCCAAAGCACTCGACGCTCCCGATAGTCAGTACTAGCATAAACACTCGATAGGAGCCAAGGGATAGAGCTCCCCTCGGATATGACCAGAGCAACTTGCTGACCACAATAATGAAATGCATCCACTCTAATGTTGTCATTCCTCTACAGTACCAAAATGCCATCAAAGAGACCGACAGACCCAACTGCATAAGACACCCAAGATCTGGATATTTGTCTATGGAAGCAAGCCAGACTAGCCCCAGATAATCGGGTCTCCAACAGAATACAAATGTCAAAACTATGAAGCTGCAAAAGCCTCCCAGGAGCGAAACAATGGTTTCAGTGCTCCTCTCACATTCCAAATAAGTAACTTCATTCTGAGGCTTGATTAGGAAGAACCCCGATCTTTACCCCTGTCATCTCCTCATCACCTTCCACAGGTCCCTTAGCACAGCAGTCATCAGACTGGGATGAGTCCATCACCTCAACAGTATCAGCCTGCTGGATGGCCTGCTTTAGCATTTGTACAGCAGACTCATAGGTGCAGCCCACCAACTGGTTTGAATGAGTGGTAACTGAACCAACCTCAGGTCGGGCCCTACCTTGCATCGAGACTTCTTGGTCCCCATACCAGACAGGGTATCCGACCCCCGGGCAGAGTCAAAGGAAGCCAAAAAGGTAAAGGAAGCATGTGCATTGCCTTTAACGGCGAGAGGGGCCTTCCCTTTTGCTTTAGAAGATGTGGAGGGCACTCTCTATGTCATATGCTCCACAGGACGGGCCCGTTTAGATGAGCCAGGTTGGATTCCGGACGGGTCTTCGAGGACCCGGACCCTTTTCCAAAGCCCAAATTATGAAAAGGATTGGCCTCACTACTTTCAGGTAGAAGGGTATCAGACTTCAGAGTATCAGTCTGGATTCCTCCCTCAGTGTCAACTGGCACTCTATCAATAGCCTGGCACATAGCCTGGGACTACACAAAGGTCTCATGAGCCTTCAGCATAGCGAGGAGGAGGATAGACCCCTCGCCCTGTACCCTGATCCAACTGTACCACCGGCAAGGCAGGGGACCTGCCATTCTGTCATCATCGGGCAAATTTCTTTGGAATTTGCCAACCATCCTTAGAAACAGAGTTGGGAACATCCCTGGGCAAAACCCCTGATGCAACCTTAGAAATAGAGTTGGGAACCTCCCTAGGCGCCGGACTCTGATCCTGGGTGGGCCTTCGTCACCGAATAGTTGCCTCCAGGGACCAAACCTGGGGCTGGTCAAGGAAGACGCCTGATCCCCCGACGACACGCAAGAACCGGCAAAGTGTAGGGAGCCACAGTGAGCACAAATGCCTTCAATGTTCTTGTATGAAAATTGCTGCTAGAAGGGATCGCCGATCCCTCGAACTCACGTCTCTGGCTGGAGGGGATTGCCCAGGTCGACATGGACACAAGCTCGGGCAAACCCCCCCCTGCGCTGCCTCGCTTTGGTAGAATCATCCAAATACAAGAATTCCCTAGCCATCGAAAGAATGGAGGATAAGATGTCCTCTGCCTAGAATTCCATCAGAAGTTGAGGAAGATGGATCCAAAGCAGGGCTTGAAGGAGAGAATCAGCCATCGGAATGAATTCAGGCTTCCACTCTGCAACCGCAAGCACTTGACCATTAACCACCCCGGGCCTCCTTAGGACTAGGTCTTTAGCTTGGGAGCTGAGAAGCTGAAGATGTAGTGCCGGTGAGCCAGAGAAATCGCTTCAACATCCCCAGGAATTCCAGCACGGTAAAGTTCTCTATCGCCTCCAGTAGAAGCCACTGGGAAAGACTCCGGGCTAGGATCGCCTGATGCCCCCAATTGCTCACCTCGTTCTTTAGCAACTGTACCAGAACCTGGATGATGTTCGGAAACAGTCGAACAAGCTCCTCAACCTCAGCTAGGGAGGGCGATGGGGTAACCCAACCAAATCAGCCAACCGTAGCTCGACGCCATGGTCCTCCGGTACTCCTCGCCCCATCAGACGCTGCCGAACTAGGTTCAAGAGAGTTTATCATAGCTCAGACAGAGCTGATTGAAAACCTAGTCAAAGTACAATGAAGATCGAAGAAGACACAGTCGAGCATGAATCTTAAAGCACTCGTCACCGGAACAAGCTTCCAGTAATATCATGCGTCTTTTTTCATATGCACTCTCATGCAATTGATAAAGAGTCCTCTAAGAATGGATATTTATCGAGCTTGACATTGATGTTGTTTTAATTATTATAATAATAATATAAAAAAATAATATCATAGGATTGTAGCTTTACATTAGATTTCTAGGTTGCTGTCAAGCAGCGGCCATATAATAATAGTAATAATAATACTGAATAAAATATTTTCTTCTCTTTACTAGCTTTTTAGGGAGTGTTTGAAATAGAAGATATCCAAGGGATATTGGATATCCCTTCTTATCCCCAAAAGCTATTACTATAAGGGATATGTTTGAAAAGTTTAACAAGAGGGGATAACCTTATTCTCTGAACTTATTTCTTAGAGAATCCAGGAATAACTAAAGTTATTCTTTGATGGTAGACTTATAATTTAAAAAAAGCGCTTATACCCCTAAACTTATTCTCTAGGAAATTCAAAAATAACTAAAGTTATTTCTTAATGATATACTTATAATTTTAAAAAATACTTATTTTTTAATTATTTTTTAAATAAATACTATTCTATATATTTATTCATAAATAATTTTTGAAAAAGTAAACCCTACCTCTTGTACATTTATTCAGATAACTTTTGGGGGAGTAAAACTACTTTATTAAACCTTTACCCCCCCCCGGTTGGCTTGTTCAAGGGAGAGAGCGCGACACTCTCGAGGCCCGACCATATCTGTGCTCGGAGGGTTCATCGAGGCCGTTTCCTTCCATCCCCTCAAATGCTTCGCTTTCTCCTCACCCATCCCGCCTTCAAGAAGCCTGGCCGGAGCGCCGCCGCCGGCCTCATCGCCCTTGCCGCCGGCTGCGGCGGCGCCACTCTCGCGTCCTCCTCCTCCCCCTCCTCCGATTCCACCCGTAACCCTTTCTTCCCCTTCCTCTCTCCTCCTCTCCTTAAACCCTTCGAAAATCCCAGCTTTAATTTCTCTTCTTCCTTCACAGAGACAACAATTTCCGTCTCCTTCCCATTCCGCCACTACCTCCCCGATTTCTTGAAAGACTTCAGTCTTCCATCTCCCTTCTTGAACCCTGACGGTGATCATAATCTCTCTCTCTTTTTCCTTTTTTTGTACCTTAGTTCAAAGAAGAGTTCGCTGAATCGAATTTTTTCATATGTAGGGGCTTCTTGGACGCATTCCTGTACAGCTACTTCTATTCCGTCAACAGAAAGTTCGGTCAAGGAAAATTCTGGAGAAAATGATGACGATTCGAGGTGCTGCCGGGGATGTTTAGGCCGGAATACGATCGTCAACGCTGCGGCCACCGCCGGTCCAGCTGTCGTTAACATTTCCGTTGCACAAGGTGAGGATGTGAGCATTTTTTGATTTGTGTTGATCTTGAATTCTTTTTAGTTGGATTTTCTATGAATAACTTGGATGTTAATTTTGTTGATTTCTTCAAATTGGTGCTTAGGTATTCATGGGATGATGCTTGGGAAGAGTATAGGGTCCGGAACAATTATAGATCCTGATGGAACGATCTTGACCTGTGCACATGTTGTAGCTGACCTTCAAAGCACAAGAAGGGATTATAGAGGGAAGGTTAGTTCTGGAGCAGCAATTGTATATTTTGTTAGAAGTTTTTTTGGCTTGTCTAGCTTAACTAATAATAATGATAGAAAGTATAATGCCATAGAACAAACATTTGGTAGTTATTGTAATAAAAGCATGACAGCTTAGATGGAGAAGCACTTGGGTAGTGATGTTTTGTTGTTTCATCAATATTGATGAATTTAGCTGAAATGTTAGGTTTTCATTAGGGAGCATTTAGCAACCATTTTGGGATCACCTCAGTGATTTTGGATCACTGGTCATCCTAATCCTAGAATGATTTGATCCTGATAATCAAAGAACACCATATTTGATATAGTATATTACAATGATCTAGAATTACTAATGATCTAACATCACTATATTAGGTATAATATAAGAATTTAAGATTAATAATCTAAAATACCAAAATTATTCCTATTATATTTATATATATTATTATAACACTATATGATATTATATATATATTAAATTATATCATATATTATAATATAAAAACTAATATATATTATAATAGATAAATTATAATATAGTATAATAATATAATAATATAATAATATATAAGAGGTATTTTGGCCTATAGATTTTAGCTTATGATCACCTAAATCTTCACTCTTGAGAATGGTGATAGGATCACTTCTTAAGGGTTGATTCATGAGGTAGGGGTAATCTTGAATCATCGGTAATCTTGAATCATCGCCACATAGAATCACCCCAGTGCAACTAAACGGAGTGATTCTTTTACCGTTCTATAAATCCCCATTGATCTTAGGCGGATCACTCCAGATCAAATGCCTCCCCTAAGGTTAATTTGGATCCCTTTAGTAGTCTGAGAATTTACACTAATTGCTATCTATTTATGTTCATAAATAGTTATCCAAACTTAATGTAGAAAAAAGCAACTAAGAGCATAAAAAACATAGCTAAAGAAGTTTTAGGAGAATCAAAAGGAGTAGGACTAGTAGGAAAGGAAACTTGACGGTGGAACGAGGAAGTTTAAGCTGTCATCAAGCTTAAAAGGACAAACTATAAAATTTGGCAAGAGGCTAAGGATGAAGAAAGTTTTAAAAAGTATAAGGATGCAAAGAAAGAAGCTAAAAAAGTGATAAGCAATGCCAAACTTAAAGCCTATGATGATTTATATAATAAACTAGATACGAAAGAAGGTGAAGAGACTAAATATAAATTAGCAAAAATAAGAAAAAAAATAAAATATCTTGACTATATTAAATATATTAAGGATGAAGATGAAAGAATCTTAGTAAAAGAAGAAGAGATAAAAGAACAATGAAAAATTTATTTTAAAAAATTATTAAATAAAAATAATTTGGTAAATTTAAGGATAGAAGGATGTGATAACCTAAGAGCAATAAATGAGCATAAATTTTTTCGTAAATTTAGCATGCTGAAGGTTAAAAAGGCTTTGAGTAAAATCAAAAATGCAAAGGCATTAGGACCAGATGCCATTCCTATTGAGGTTTGGAAAGGCTTAGTAGAAATTGGAGTTATGTGGTTAACCAATTTATTTAACAGGATTGTAGCAACTAAAAGAATGTCGGATGATTGGAGAAAAATATGTTAATACCCGTATACAAAAATAAAGGAGATATTCAAAACTATACAAATTATAGAGGGATTAAGCTAATGAGTCATACAATGAAATTATGGGAGAGAGTAATAGAAAATCGATTAAGAGTTGAAACTTTGGTGTCAAATAATCAATTTGGATTTATGCCTGGAAGATCAACCATGAAGCTATTTATTTATTAAGAAGATTGATAGAGAGATATAGAGAAAAGAAAAAAAAAAAACCTTCATATGGTCTTTATTGATTTAGAGAAAGCATATGATAGAATACCTAAAGAAATAATATAATAGGTTTTAGAAAAAAAAGGAGTTACCAAAAGGTATATAGAATTGATAAAGATATGTATGATAAAGCAATAACTATTGTTAAATAATAAGAGAAATTAGTGAGTTTTCAATTACTGTAGGTTTGCATCAAGTATCTGCGTTAAGTCCATATCTTTTTGTATTAGTTATGGATGAATTAACCAAACATATTCAAAATGATATCCCATGATGTATGTTATTTGCAGAGGATATAATGTTGATTGATGAAACTAAATCTGGAGTAAATACTAAAGGTAGAGATTTGAAGAAAGGCTTTAAAATCTAAAGGTTTTAAGATTAGTCGAACTAAAACTAAATACATGAAATGTAATTTTAGCTGGAGTAGAAATACAAATGAAGAAACAGTGAAGATTGCAAGCCAAGAGATATCAAGGAGTACAAAATTTAGGTATTTGGGATCAATTATCCAACAAGAAGGTGAAATAGGTGAAGATGTGAATCATAGAGTTAAATCAGGATGGATTAAGTGGAGGAGTGCTTCGGGAGTATTGTATGATCGGCACATCTCATTAAAATTAAAAGAAAAATTGTATAAAACTGCTATTAAGCCAGTTATGCTATATGGAACATAGTGTTGGGCAATATTGAAACAATATGTAAATAAATTAAGTGTAATAGAAATGCGTATGTTAAGATGGATATGTGGTAAAATTTTAAAAGATAAAATTATAAATAAACATATAAGAGAAATGATAAGAGTAGTCCCAATTGAAGATAAAATGAGAGAAAATTGATTGCAATGGTTTGGATATATACAACATAGACCTTTAGATGCTACAGTTAGAAATAATGATCTTTTAACAATTCATGGTTAGGATAAAGGTAGAGGTAGACCTAAACTAACATGGGCAGAAATAATTAAAAAAGATATAATTATTTGTAATTTAAATATCGACTTGGTCCTGAATAGAGCAGAGTGGAGGAAGCAGATTCATGTAGCCGACCCCATATAGTTGGAAAAAGGCTTAGATGAGTTGAGTTGAGTTGAGCTACCTATTTATGCTTATGTACATAAATCTATCATGTAGATTTTTAGCTAAAGTTGATGGAAATATGAGGCTTTGTGTCATTCTTACCAGATTGTTTGTTTTCAAGGTCATTTAAAAGCAACAGTTTGCTAATGTCTATCTCAAATTTCAAAGTCATATAAAAGCAACAGTTTACCAATCTCTATTTGAAACCCTTTTTCTGAATGTACACCCAACTACATGTGTACTTTCCAAAACCCTATCCCATAAGCTTTGTTCCATCTAAATTTGGTCTGCTTTTTGGATCATAGTTTCATTCTTCAATTTTCAATGTTAGTGTTAATTATCTACCAAATGGAACAAACTATTGGTTAGCATGTTCATATATTAAGCTATTCCTTCCCCTTTATATTAGAAAAGTAAGGGCATTGTTCAGAATCATAGATTTTGTTGTCTTTTTGTCGTTACCTAAATTATGCTTTTGCTTTTAATAATCGCAACAGATTGGCGTCACTTTACAAGATGGTCGAGAATTTGAGGGCACTGTGGTTAACATTGATTTACATTCTGATATTGCTTTGCTGAAGATCAAATCCAAAACTCCTTTACCTGCAGCAAAATTTGGGTCATCATCTAAGATTCGTCCAGGCGACTGGGTTCTTGCTCTGGGATGCCCACTTTCTCTACAAAATACAATCACATCTGGCATCGTAAGGTAATTCTCTTGGATAATTTTCTGTCAAGAGTTGTAAATTCTTGTCATGTTGGGAAAAGGCTTAGATGAGTTGAGTTGAGTTGTAAATTCTTGTCATGTGGAGTACAAAGTAATACACTTATGGACATTGTCAGAGAGAACTGCAAGGCCTTTTATTTTATCTGTCATGGACTAAATATTCGTTTGCCTAATCATTTTCTATGCAGATATCATATTCTGTTAATCTTTCTTGAGTAATCTAATTGCATATATTTATGTTGATTGTTGATCAAGAGATATGACTTCTTGCTTGTTTTCATTTGCATTCCCCCTTCTTTTATGCAGCTGTGTTGATCGAAAAAGCAGTGATTTGGGTCTAGGAGGAGTTCGAAGGGAGTATTTGCAAACAGATTGTGCTATCAACCAGGCAAACATATATTTATTCGATTTTCTCTAACAAATTTCATACATCTAATTTGGTTTCAGCTCTAGTATTTGGCTTGCTGGACCTTTTTTAATGTTTCATATATTTTCATATATTTTAGTATTTCATATATCTTTATGTTTTTTTCCTTTTCTAAAAAATTTTGGTTTGAGCTTTAGTAGTTGCCTTGCTGAACCTATCTGGCAATTTTGTTGCATCGATCTGGCTTGTGTTAGTGTGCCTCCCCTTAGCAGGGGGTGTGCTGGTATTCCTTGCCTTGATGATAGCCATTGTTGCAAAGGAAAGAGATGTGTGCAACACCTTGTATAAGTTTTCTTTGCATGAGCTTCTCCATATGATTGACAGTTTTGTATTACAAAGAAATAGTAAGATATGGCTGTTGCATTTTATAATTTTTTAGAGAAATTCCATAAACCTATCTTTTAAGCAACATTCGCACATAATCTTAATGACATAATCTTAATGATGTGAAGTCCATAATGTTCATATAGGATTTTTATTAAAGCCAAAATAATACTCGTCAATGCAAAGAAGTCAGCATTTTTTTTTTCTGAATGAAGAAGATGGCATATGTAATCTGACAAGAGACTTCGTGACTGAAAGGATCATAATTATAATAATACTAACCAAAGTGTGTATTACTGCTAAAAGTAGTATTTTGAGTATTGGGAGTAAAAAAGATACTTCCTAATGCATTTGCTCTTGAGCAATGATGGAATTTAAGCTAGTTTCTTGTCAAGTAAAATTAACGACCCAAGGAGGGCAAACTGGGGTATTTTTTTCACCCCTTATAAAAAACTGTCCATTAAATACCATTTTCATTGAAAACTGCAAGTTTACTTTGTGAAGCTTGACCTTTTGTGTGTATTTCAAAATCATCTCTCTCTGCGAGCGGGAGGACCTCTACTATCCATTATTTTATTCTTGTACTACCATTATAATGTTTTTTTTTTAATCTATGGAAGTTTTAATAAATATTTGACTGATTGACTATTTGTTCCATAGGGTAATTCTGGTGGGCCCCTTGTGAACCTTGATGGTGAGATTGTGGGAATTAATATTATGAAAGTTGCAGCCGCCGATGGCTTGAGCTTTGCAGTACCAATTGACTCAGTTATCAAAATAATTGAGCAATTCAGGAAGAATGGGTATGTTGGACATTTATGTTCAATTTGCTTTTAATTGCTTTTCTTAAATCTTGATTGGCAGTGGCTCTTCTCTGTCTAGTTTGTGCTGCTTCCTTTTTTTCAAAAAAAAATTTTCTGTCTGGTAATTATTATCATTATAAGTGATATATGACCTATGTCAATGTCAAATATTAGAAGATTTAAAATGTTTTTTCCGATGTCATCAACTATGAATCTATATATGAGGACCTACTTTGTTAACATTTATTCTTTCAAGGATAAAAAATAGAATTTCCCATTACCCTTTATCTTTTTTCTTAGAAAACACTGTGGATCTCAAGATTCATGTGTTTGAATTATAGAGTTCAAATGTGTTTCTACAAAATCAAACACAGAATTGATCAGGTCTCCATCCCAACATTTTTTTAATCCAATGTAAATGAAAATCAGATCAAATCCTCCTTTGGAATACAATCATGAAGATTGATTCTCATCACTTAAGCAGCAAGAAAAAATTTCAAGAGTTCATAACTCTTGCTTATGGTGGAACATGGTAACTATAGGCACTGATGAACTAAAGAAGTGATCAGCAAACAATTGCTGTCATATGGTCCATCGGTGCTTGGTCACATGATTCTGATCGTAAATGTCTAACCATGTTTCTTAGTCTGAAGAACTCTTATTAAAATGTAGCCTCTCTGCTGGCCAGGTCTTCATTTTGCAAACTTGAAAGAAAAATAAATGTTGTAGATGATTTCAGGTTCATATTTGATTTAGAATTAGTAACTTTCTAAGTCTATATGCTATATTGGGTCCCAATATCCAAGAGTTAACTCCCATTGTCGGTGCTTTAATAGAAATAGTTTATACTCTTGACTGATCTACTTCTGAACTTCATGTTTATTCATATATATGATTGCAGTTATATATTTCTTTTTGGTCTTCAGTGACCTTGGTTAAATGGGATAAGGCTTCTTCATTGTGGTCATGACCATCTATTTTCTATATCTTGACCTTTTTATTACCTTCTCGCCTAGTTCACATTGTTATGGTTGCATAAAGCTGTGCTGTGTATTTGCTCCAATTTGTTTTTAATTTTATCCAGTTATCCTCCATACTAAAATGCACAGCATGTTCTTGGAATTTCAATAGTTGCATCTAACTTTCAAAAAAATTAATGAATAGTTTTAATACTATGCAGAAGAGTGGTCCGGCCTTGGCTTGGACTAAAGATGCTTGACCTCAATGAAATGATCATTGCACAGATTAAAGAAAGAGATCCTTCGTTTCCAGATGTAACCAAAGGCGTGCTTGTGCCCATGGTAAGCTTATTTACTGGTGGTGATATTTCTTTATATTTCATGCCAATATATGTCTAACACAAGTTTGAGCTTAGGTTGGATGCTTCAGAGTATAGAATATGATATGAAAATGCATGTTGATCATCAAGGATTTAGATACCACTTCCAGTTTCTGTACTGATCTCCGGCTGATAGGTACCAAGTTATGTGCCATAGCATCAAGTTATGGGTTGTCGCCTGTTGGTTCAAATGAGCCGAAGAAAAAAAGGAGTGTACCTAGCAGCATGGGCTGTTATTCATCCAGCACAGGGCGTTTCACTTGAGAATTAGTGCTAAGTTGTGCCAATTCCCAGTGAAGATCTCTAATCCTAGATGTTGATTATGTTTACTTCAGGAGATGATTAAGCTTAAATTACTTGAACTTAAGTCTCCATTTAGTGTTCTTTTATCACCTTCCCAACATCCAAATAGAGCCCAACCAATAACTATTAAGCATCCAACATTTTCCCAGTAATTTGAGATCGGCTTTCTGGATCCTCATTCATCAATTATTCCTCTTAAGGGCCACCTTTGATGTTATTCTTATGTTCCCCATATTCTTCCTCACAACCTCTATCTGTACTATTTTATGTCTACCCCTTCTCTTACAACATTCCCCATGAACTAAAGTGGTTCCTGCTGGATTTTGTTTTACATGTCCAAAATATCAAAATAAATTTTCTATCGCTTTATGCTTAATTTGTGCAACTCCATCGCCTCCAAATATATTCATTTTTCAATATATCTTTTCTAGTTTTACTGCACATCCATTGTAGCATTCTTATTCTCGTCACACTGAATTCTAATAAAGTGTTTATAACTATATAATAATTCAAAATCTTCATGTCCTTGGGATGGTATTCCATTCCATATTTGCAATCTCATATCCTTAGCATGGTTTCAGAGAGATGAAATTTTGGTCAGGCTGTATGTAATGAGCATTGGCCCATGTATTTAAATGCCGTATTACTAGTCTATTGGCTCAAATCATACTGAAAATCTGATAATATCTAGTTGCCTTGTAATTTAATAGGCACTTACTCATCTATTGTAAATCTAACCTCTTCAATTTAGATGTTATTTTTTCAAAACGGATATAATGGTGAATTAATCTTTCATGTGGTGTTTCATCTTCTGGTCATCCATCTCAAATTTTAGGACCTCATTTGATGAAGGATGAGGCGGAATGATGCAATCTAGGAGGAGATAGTACTAACTAAATGAAAAATGAAGTGAAGCTAGGCTACATTTTCATGTAAAAGAGCAGAAATTTTCATGAAGGAATTTACATGTTAAACTAGACTTAAATGAGAATCCTTTAAAATAGTAAAGAGAAAATATCTTTGTGGCTAAGAAACCACACAGGCTAGGGCTTAGTTACTCTAATATTTCAAATCGAAAAATGTTGAAAGAGTTGTATCCGGCCATTAATATATCAGAGATTGGAAGGTTTACACTCAAGGATGAAGTTTTTGGATGACAAGGAGATTCCTCTAGTTGTAAGACTTCTTGTATCTGTTTCTTGTTATGGAAAACCTTCTTTGGAACCTGAATTTTCAGGGATCCTACACAAACCAAATTAGAGTTAAGAACATAAAGATTTGTGAAGTATTAATGAAATGAAGGAAAGGAAGGGAAGGTTGAAGTTAAGATGAAGCTTGGCGGATTTGAGGTAGCTTGGTCGGTCTTCTTTGTGGAGTCTTCTTGCACCTTGGAAGATGGGATGGGATGGTAGAATGGAATGAAGAATGGCTAATGGATCGTAGCGTGGAGATGACTTCTTGAAGTAGCTAAGGCCTCTCACCCACTCCCTCTCGGAGGACATTTGCCACACAAATGGAAGAAAATAAACTCAACTTTCATTCATCATAAATTGTCTTTACAAGAGAGCTTGGAGTAGTATTTATAAGCCTTCAAGGGACTTTTGAAAATTCGAATTATATGGAGCTTTTCATGAAAAGTTGCAACCTAAGCTAGCTATAAGAGTGGAGGGTTGAAATAACTTATAACTAAGCTTAAAAAGAAGAGAGAAAAATAGGCGGCTCCTTTGAATTTGAATTCCCTTTGGTGATGTGGCATGTGGTGATGTGGCTTGATGAGGTGCACACCAAGAGGTTGACATGGCACCCAACAAGGCTTGCTGAAGTGGTTTCCATTTTGGATTGATTTGTTGGAGTGGTTGAATGCATCCAATCTTCAAGCTCACTTGTTTACCTTGAACCCAATTCCATACTTCTCTTGGATCCAGCTACTAAACTCACTAAATACAAACCAATTTGACCCTATTTGGACTCAAGAGCCCAAATTGAAATAAACCAACTTTAATTACATACTCAAGAACCCAAATTGAAATAAATCAACTTTAATTACATGGCTTAAATTCAAAAAAGTAAAATTATTACTCTATTTACAGAACACATGAAAGAATTAAAGCCATACTGAATTAGATCGAAACCTCTTTCGAACTTTGGTGTCCACACCAATTCTTTCGAGATGGAATGAATTTGACCCTGTCGAGTAAGAACTGATCTGACTTTGACACCTTTCTAGTAGGTCTGGATCGATTTGCTGGAGATCCTCTCGGGTGATCCAGGAATCCTCGGATTCTGGCCTTCCTTGCCATCGAACCAGATAACGTTGATAGCCCTTATTTCTGGTGGTAATTGCCTGGTCATCCAAGATACGTTCAATCCTATCTCTCCGCTCTGGTTGAATTGCTGGTCGATACTTAGGTAGGGTTTCACTCTCAAAGGCTGGGTAAGGTCCAAAAGGCTTATTAGGAATTAATGCCGGCTCTTTGTATTCTTTCATATCAGAAATATTAAATGTTGAACTAATGCCATAATCTGGTGGTAACTCTAACACATGCATTAGGTTTAACTCTCTTTAATACTTTGAAAGGTCCAGCTTCCTGGGCATACAGTTTCTTCATAGTTCCCGATGAGAATCTTTTAGGTCTAAGTTTAACCATGACAAAGTCCCCTATATTGAATTCTTTCATTTGTTTACGTGAATTGGCCATATGCTTATAGACTTCATTGCTCATTTGAATTTTCTTACTAATCTTCTTATACAATTCCTTAATATGCTATGCATATGACTCGGCGGACTCAGACATTCGTGCATGAGTGGGTAATGGAATGAGGTCGATAAGTTTCCTAGGTTTATATGGACAATCTCAAAGGGACTTTTATTAGTAGTCCTATTTGACTGAGCTGTTGTAAGCGAATTCAGCACGAGGTAATAGTAGATCCCAGTTTCCTAGACTTTCTCCTACAAGACACCTCAATAAGTTCCCTAGACTTATGTTTACTACTTCGGTCTCTCCATCAGTCTGGGGGTGGTAAGCAGTTAAGAAGTTCAGTTTTGTTTCTAATAGGTGCCAAAGGGTTTTCCAAAAGTAACTCGTGAAACGGACATCCCTATTAGAAACAATGGTCTTAGGTAACCCATGCAATTTGACTACTTGATCAAGAAAAAGCTTGGCTACCTTAGAGGCATCAAAAGTTTGGGAACAGGGTGTAAAATGGGCCACTTTTAAAAATATTGTTGCATCGGCCATTATATCTAACATGTCGTCTAAACGGGGTACAGGAAACCTATACTTAGTTGTGATCTTATTAATGGCACGACAGTCTACACATATCCTCCAAGTGCCATCTTTCTTAGGGGTCAATAACGCGGGTATGGCACATGGACTCAAACTTTCCCTAATAAATCTCTTTTGGAGGAGTTCTCCAACTTGTTTCTGTAACTCAGCATGCTCACTAGGGTTCATCCTATAATGTGGTAGATTTGGTAATGTAGCGCCAGGGACTAAATCTATGGCATGTTGGATATCCCTAAGTGGTAGAAGGTGATCAGGTAGATCTTCAGGGAAGACATCTTGAAATTCCCTTAAAATTTCTTTTACTTCCTGGGGTTGTTCTTTCTGGGGTTGGTTCTGGATTTCCTGGGTTGATAGGATTTACATGGGTGAACCTTCATTAATTTCCTTTTCTAAGTCTTTATCATTCATCAAATGCAACCCCTATTTCTTTTCCTTCAAGTTACTAGACCCTCTCTTCATGTTGTCCTTGGGTGGACAAGAGTTTATAACTATCTTTTTCTATTAAAATTAAAAGAACAAGAATTAGATCAACCGAATAAAGTAGCACCACGATCATATAACCAAGGTCTGCCAAGAATAATACTACTAACCCCCATTGGAAGTATGTCACACCAAACTTTCTCTAGGTACGACTGAAATTGCACCTGAACTTGACATCTAAACTTGACCGGTATCGAAGTGGAATATATCCAAGAAACCTTATAAGAGTTAGGACGGGAAGCAGTGGGTAATCCTAAACTCTTAACAATATTAGTTGAAATTGCATTGACACAACTCCCACTATCTATAATGATTTTGCACGCTTTCTCCCCTATTTTGATAAAAGTTTGTAGGATGTTAGTCCTACGCCAGTCTTCCTGCTCTTTGGTTGGGTCAAGATACATCTAACAACTCCTAAAAACTCAGACGAGTTTAAAACTTCTTCATCTCCATCATACTCATCAGCTAGATTCACTTCTGCTTCATAAATCTCTTCCTCCAAATTCTCAATTGATTCATCAACTTCCTCCTCTACTTCTCCTATATGCAAGGCTCTAGTAGGACATTGACTCGCATAATGACCTATCTTATGAAATTTGAAACAGTATATGTTTTGAGTATTACTCCTTTGAATTTTTGGACTCTTTCCTTTATCAATCTTTCAGACTAAAGGAGTATCGGATATGAATCGGCTAAAGTGAGTCTGGCTTGGATTAGGCCTTTGGCTTGGGGCACTCATCTTATTGGGTTCAGGCCGACAAACAAATGGTACTCTTTAAAATCTTTCGAAGTCCCTAGCTACCTTGTATGCTTGTTTTAAGTCATGAACTTCTCTAAGGAATAGTTCTCTTTGAATCTCTTCTCTTAAACTAGCTTTAAATCTGGATAGTGTTACATCTTCTGATTCAACAATACTACATCGCATAACATATTCATCAAACTTAGCAATGTATTCCGACACAGGCCTATTTCCTTGACTTAGCCGTTGTCATTGGTCCAGTAACCTTTGCTTATAGGAAATAGGTAGGTACTACTCCCTAAGCTTGATTTTCATGGCTCTCTAAGTACCTATTGGCATGTCTCTTCTTTGCCTACACAGTCGCTCAACATTTCTCTAGTGCAACATAGCTTGTCGGATTAGCCTACTTGGCAAATTTGAACTTTCTGTCCTCTAACATTTTGTACCATTCAAAATATTAGTCCATATCTCCCTCCCAATCTATGTACACCTTAGGGTCTAGGTCCCCATCAAAAGTAGGTACATCAAGTTAGATACTCCTCAAAGCTCTTTCATCTTGATCAATGTAGTCATGATGAGGTCTTCTTTGGTGGGGTTCAATAATAGGTTCAAGATATTAGACTCTAGGATTTAGAGGTGACATTTTGGGTGATTGAGGCTCAGTAGGAGTCATATGGGATTCTTCTAAGGAATCAATCCTTTCTTGCATCTGGTCAAACCTAGTGTTCAATTGATTATACTGCTCAGTCATAGTCCTCATTAAAGCTTCTAGATTTGGGTCCATGGCTACACTGGGTTGTCCTGGATTGTGCTGGTATGGGGTCCCTAATCTAGTTGTCATACAATGCATATGGACTCGTTCTAGGGTGTGCTAGATCTAGAAGCTCAAACCAGATGTTTAGTCAAGGTGACAATTTAGACTGTAGTAACTTTGCACATGGCCAGGTAAGTGTAAGGTTGATGGAGGTCCCTCGTTGCTTGCCTAAGATACCAATTAAAATTGGCCAAGTAAGCGGACCAGCCCACCTTCCTTCAGGCTCTTGTTCCTGAACCACTTGTCCTAAACACCAAATGCACAAGCACACAGAAAATATGTCTACACTGACTTGACACTGGTTCGAACCCGACCTTGTGGGTGTCCCTAGCTCACTAAAGCAAATTAAATTACTACTTTCTTTTAGTTAAAGGCTTGGGTTCGCGCATGAAGGATTGTGGTTTTTGGGCTAAGAAAAGGTGATGAAATCCTTCCCTTATCTTGTGATGGGAGTGCCCTTAAGATAGCTTATGCAAATGATGGCATGCAATAAAGCAATGTCACTACACTAATTAAGAATGTAACTTCAAACAAGTTATAACTAACTAAACAAGAATTCAAAATTTAAATTTCAAATTTAAATTTTAAATTTGAATTTCATATTTCAAATTTCAGAATTCAAATTTTAAATTTTAAATTCTAAGTTTTCTTAGAGGAAAACTTCAAATTTAAAAATGTGGTCAACATTTAGGTGTCTAATGTACTAGAAAGAAAACTTTCATGCAAATGCTAAAAGAAACCTCAAATCTGAAACCTATTGAAAAAGTTTCCAAATCTGGTTTGAATTGGCACGATTTAATTTTGGAGTCTAATATGAGTAAGATTCATAAAAGTAGGAAAGAACTCCATGAATCCATCCTTAAATGAATGAAATTTCAGCTCTATGTTTTATATGCAGAAATTGCAGAAAATAACAGAAAATGCAGAAATAAAAAAATATGCCCTAATCTACCATGCTCTGATACCAATTTGATAAGGGATGAGGTGGAATGATGCAATCTAGGAGGAGATAGTAATAACTAAATAAAAAATGAAGTGAAGCTAGGCTACATTTTCATATAAAAGAGCAAAAATTTTCATGAAGGGATTTGCATGTTAAGCTAGACTTGAATGAGAATCCTTTAAAATAGTAAAGAGAAAGGATCTTTGTGCTAAGAAACCATATAGGCTACGGCTTAGTTACTCTAATATTTCAGATCGAAAAATGTTGAAAGAGGGGTATCCGGCCATTAATATATCAGAGATTGGAAGGTTTACACTCAATGATGAAGTTCTTGGATGACAAGGAGATTCCTCTAGTTGTAAGACTTCTTGTATCTGTTTCTTGTTATGGAAAACCTTCTTCTTTGGAACCTGAAATTTTCAGGGATCCTACACAAACCAAATTAGAGTTAAGAACATAAAGATTTAGTGAGTATTAATGAAATGAAGGAAAAGGAAGGGAAGGTTGAAGTTAAGATGAAGCTTGGCGGATTTGAGGTAGCTTGGTCGGTCTTCTTTGTGGAGTCTTCTTGCACCTTGGAAGATGGGATGGATGGTAGAATGGAATGAAGAATGGCTAATGGATCGTAGCGTGGAGATGACTGTCTTGAAGTAGCTAAAGGCCTCTCACCCACTCCCTCTCGGAGGACATTTGCCACACAAATGGAAGAAAATAAACTCAACTTTCATTCATCATAAATTGTCTTTACAAGAGAGCTTGGAGTAGTATTTATAAGCCTTCAAGGGACTTTTAAAAATTCGAATTACATGGAGCTTTTCATGGGAAGTTGCAACCTAAGCTAGCTATAAGGGTGGAGGGTTGAAACAACTTATAACTAAGCTTAAAAAGAGGAGAGAAAAATGGGCAGCTTCTTTGAATTTGAGTTCCCCTTGGTGATGTGGCATGTGGTAATGTGGCTTGATGAGGTGCACACCAAGAGATTGTTATGGCACCCAACAAGGCTTGCTGAAGTGGCGTCCACCTTGGATTGATTTGTTGGAGTGGTTGAATGCATCCAATCTTCAAGCTCACTTGCTTACCTTGAACCTAATTCCATACTTCTCTTAGACCCAACTATTAAACTCACTAAATACAAACCAATTTGACCCTATTTGGACTTAAGAATCCAAATTGAAATAAACCAACTTTAATTACATACTCAAGAACCCAAATTGAAATAAACCAACTTTAATTACATGACTCAAATTTAAAGAAGTAAAATTATTACTCTATTTACAGGACACATGAAAGAATTAAAGCCATACTGAATTAGATCGAAGCCTCTTTCGAACTTTGGTGTCCGCACTATCATTTTAAGTCAGATTTTAAAAGGTTTTAAAAAATAAATAATGCTATACGTACTGGCAGTTTTACTTGCTTCCCTTTCCTTGCTAATGTGGCAGCTAGCCTGGCATTGGTATTGCCACATCAACATAGTCAAGCTCGGGCGATTTTGAAATTCCTTTATATACTGATGCGCGAGGCCAGGTCATCTACCACTCTTGCAAGGGCTTGGAAGTAAAACCATGAGTAGGTATGGCATTAATTTATTTAAAATAGACTAGCATATGGAGCATGTGCATTGCATGTGAAAGTAAAATAATATATTCAATGTTTTAAGATAAAATTTTATTATATATCTTATTTTAATAAAGATTTCACTTGATCATTCATGTAAATTTATAAAATAAGAAACTAATAAATAAATAGACATGGAATTTTTTAAATATTGATGGGAGGGAGGATTAGATGTTAAAGATTGTGTATGAAAGATAAGATTGAGGGAGATAAGGTTATTAGAGAGCAAATAGAGATAGAGGGGAATATGCTTACTACATGGAGAGAGATTAGCCAGGATACAAGGGAATTTAGAGTAAGTTAGGATGTGGGATATGGATGAGATATTGGATTGGGTAGTTGTATGCATCTTTTTCTTTCTGAAACAATCCATGGTAATAATTACTATATAATAAAGTTTGTTTTGTGCATCAAATAATATTCTATGCATGGGCAAGATCGACAAACCTGGAGGACACCCCAACACTCAGTTTAGTACAGTATAGATGCACCAATCTGATCCCAGAATTTCTGTATTTTTCATTTGTGGAATATTCTTGCCACCATGGGAAATCTGAGGAAGAATGTTGCTACTTTCTTGTTCATGTATATGTCTACTCATTTTGCTAGAAACTATTTGATTATATTTTAACTGGACATGTTATGCATAAAAGATAATGAGGATAGAATAGTCAAAGATATTAGAGTTGGATATGTGTATCATATAAAGAGTGAAAAAAAATAATGAGGATAGAATAGTCAAAGATATTAGAGCTGGATGTGTGTATCATATAAAGAGTGAATCTTTTTTTTTTCTTTTTTCTATCATATCCAATGTGGTGGAAACAGCTGGTGAATCCCACTCTTTTTTTCTTTTTTTTTTGGTTTGGGGGGGGGGGGGGTGCGTGGGTGGGGAAGCCCTTTCAAGTCTCATGTCTCACCCTCAATGGAAACCAATTGCCTTCCCAAACCCAAATTTGAGGGATGAAGGTGGAAGGGAAAAGGAAAAGGGAAGAGAAAAGCAAACATCACCATCAAGAGAAGCTGTTTATCTTCCCAGCCCGAAATTTTAGAGGCAATGATGGAAGAAAAAAAAAATTAGGGTTGTACATGGAAGGGGGAATAAAGAAAGGACAAAAAAGGAGTGAGGAAACTCTAAATCAAGAAGATAGAAGCTTTTTTTTTTAAAAAAAAGGAAAAGAAAGAAAGAAACAAGTAGAGAAGGAAAGAAAGGTTAGGATTTTGACTTCCGCTTACCTTAGTCTTCATCGTCTATGTGATCTCCTTGCTATGTTCATCTTGCTCCTCTTCTCTTTTAATTTGTATTTTGAAATCTTTTTCTTAAGATGTTGCCACATGGCTTGGGCTGTTTAGAGCATTACTGGCTAAACTCCTCACCAAAAAAGCAAGGGTGGATGATACGGCAAAATTGACCCAATCCCGTCTGCAAGATTTTATGATAGGTCGTATCTTATTTAAGGTAGATCTTTTTCCCAAAAAAATCCAATTTTGCCCTCCATAGAGCGAGAATTGTGGCAGCATATTAATATTTACCTTTTAGAATATTCATTTAGGACTTACTATTTTGGATTCAGATCCTTTTTGGTCTTGACTTGAATAGGGCCTACCTTTCAATCATGGCTGTCCATGATTAGCATGACGATTGTGATTGGGTGGGGCCCACTGCAGCACATAGATCAGCATGCTAGTGGGACCCATCCAATCATGATTGTTACTTGTCATGATTGGAAGACATGTCCTCTTTGATCCAAGTTGAGATTGGAGAGATCTTGATATTGGTTTTATCTTCTCAAGGGATCACAATGACATGCCCTCCACGATCCACATTGCAACTGGAGAGGATCCTGTTCCTTTTTTTCTTCAAGCTTTGCCCTTCCAATCCATTCCATGAACCTGATATATGACATATAACTATGTTTTCATAGTTATATTTATGTTTTCATGTATGCACTTGTATATTCATGTAAATATATAAATTAATAAATGCATGGTCATGTCCCTAAATATAAGATTTTTGAACTTGTCATGCCAGATACTTTAGGACACTGGACACCCATGCCCCATGTCCAGATAGCACTGCTCTTTGGTTCCTATTGCAATAACTTCTCCCTTATGTGAACTGTTTGGTCTCTTGTTTTGGCAACTTTAGTTAGAGAGAAACATTGCTACCTATGGTAAGAGCAAACTCCCTTATCATAACTTGGTCAAAGGCATATTTGGCCGTTTTTTCCTCCCTTTTAAGTGCGATATTAAGATAGAGGTAGAAATTAGCAGCATTTTCATTCCACTAACTTTGTGCTAAGTATTTCTCCACTACTCTAATTGTTGCCTTGTCACCATCTACTCAGCAATTATTCACCTTGGTCACCTATATTAATAATATTCTTATTACGGTTACCTTGTTTTACCCTAAATGTTCTTCTTCCTTCTACTGCCTTATCAGACTTGATGCTCAGATTTGTCCCTTTTCTGATTGTTATATACTGGTTAACTGATGCTTAAACTTAGGCCATCTCTAATAGAGCCACATAAAACCCATTGTGGGTAATAATTTCCACTAGAAATGCATCCAAAAACCACAATGATTGGCCTCACCCATCCAACTTAATTACCATCAGGCATTGATGCTAAGATTTTCTCTTTTCAGGTTCATTTTTCAACCCTTCAACATCCAATCCATCAGCAAATTTAACTTAACATCATCCTATATGTATTTTGTTTTTGATATGCTTAGATGTCTTGCCCTTAGCCAAACTGTTTCTGTGGTACAACAAGCTCCATAAGTGAAAATTATAGTCTAGTTCATTTTCCTGCATTTATCATGCCATGACTTCAGTATTATGTCTCTTCCATTTATCCTTCTTATCGAAGAAAAAGGAAGCGGGAGGAAGGGGGGGGGGGGGGCAACATATCAACGGCTTCATGATACAATAGTTGTAGAATGGTGCATCTATAGATTCAGGTGCAAAAGATTGGTGAGTCAGCTTTCTTGTCATCTGGATGTTGTGAGTAAATAGCAATGAATGTCTGAGTTAATAGCGTGGAATTGTCTGATTATGTTGGTAGTGGATTGAGCATTTTTTATAGTTGAGCAGTCTTATTGCATTATTTAATGGGCAATCAGCATGTTAGACATCCTTTTTTTGCCTTAGTCTGTTAGGTCATGATGTTCAAACAATGCAGAGAAGTGCTTGAAGTATAGAAGCTTTAACCTCATCTGCCCTTTTATATGATTTATCTTTATTAGAGCAAGGATGTGCACATACAGCCTACCGTGACTACCGGAGTATGATTTTGTTTTCAAGCAATTTGGCCTATGCAACTGGGTTTCATAATGATGAGAGTATCTCTCCAAGTTTACATGCCATATATGCTGGCAGAGATACTCCATCCTTGAAGGTCCATTGATTTTGAGCACAATACATGAGCCACAATGATTTAAATATTCTTGAGGGCCTGTTTGGGAAAATCCTACTGCATCCGGCAGGATCTGGCCGGCCAAGCCAGAGAAAAGGAGAGTATGAGAGGGGAAGGGAGAGCACGGGGGCTGTTGGTCCTGATTCCCACAGGGAGTAAAAAAAGTTCTCGTGAGGTCTTGTTTTTTCCCTATCCTGCTAGGATTGGGCCTGTAGCCTCCCAACTGTTCTACCTCTCCCTTCTTCTGCCACTCCCATCGTCCCCACCCAGGCTGTCCTCGCCATATGCTCCCAGAACAGGCAGAATATTGCCAAACAGGCCTTTAATGGGAGTTTGTACTTATCTTTAGAAATCAAGGTAGCAGGTTGTTGTCGCCAGTTCCATCATCTTGTTCACAACATAATGGTTGGATAACCATCTGGTGTTCTTTTTCCCTTCTATTTTAATTTCTATTAGTTGATCATAGTATTGGTCTCAAAATCATTCTCATCTTATCTGATACAAAAATGAATGAAATGTCTAAATCATTGGGGCCTGAGACATTTTATGTATTTGTATGAATTCTTATTGCACCAAATTTTTTCCTCCCCATCCTAAAGTTCATTTGGTTTTATTTGTATTTAGGAAAAAAATTAAAAGCATTTTAGCGCGTAAAACTTGAACATGGTTTTACAGCCATTTCACTTGCTGATAATTTATTTCTTATCTTGTTACCTTTCAAGAATGTCCCTTTTTTTGGTCCCTCTTACTTTCTATTTCACATTTTAGCTGTTTTCATGTGTACTGATTTTCTCATACTCATCCCTCATGTCATATATCATTATCATTGGTGCTGTCACTCCTAATTAATTATCCTTCTTCAATATGTAATGCAGTATCACTACCCTTTACCAGCACAAGACTATGGCTTAGGAGATGTAGGCTCAGCCATAAATCCAAATTTGGTATCATGTACCTAGTAGTCCAAAGGATCCCCTTAAGCTGTTGGATTTGTGAAGTGAAAATCATCCTTTTCTTTTTCCAAGTGTATCAAGGCTTAGTTGCCTGTGCCTAGTTTTTGAGATTTGCTATCACCAATTGATGAAGTTCCAAAGAGCTTTTTGGTGAAATCTATATAAATCCTTCACTCTTCCCACATCTTTCCTTATCTGCCATCTTTCTTATGCACTTTTGATGGTGAACAAAAAATGAGTTGACTCTAGTTCTTTTTTTTATAAGATAATTTTTGGCCTGGATTTGAGAATCTTATTTTAAGTAGGATTATGTGCAAAAAGCCTACCTTGGGTATATGAGTTAGATATGCAAAAAGTTCTGGGATTTGATTTTCTGTTATTTTATCTGACTTTCTATACTCAATTATGCTATTTTCCAAATTTGCATTTTTGGAAAAATCTTAGGCAGCCATGCAGTTATAAAAGAAGCCATGGAGTCCAAAGAAGGGTCCATCAGATCTGGATCCAAAAAAAAAAAAAACATTATGCATGGCATGGCTTCTCTTATCACATTGACCTGAGTGTCACTGGGACCATGTTTGTCTACCCAAAGCTTTCATGCGTAGAGACTATGTTGAAGAATCTCAACTTCTCCGCTGTCTATACAACCTCCATCTTAAGCAGTGGCATGCCACTAGTGGGACAGAGGATTAGATAAAAAGCAACTAACATTTATCCATTGTAAGAGGTTGTTTGGTTGCGGGCATATGATTACAAAACTTGATTTTACACACAAGATTTTATGGAAAAGAGGGGGAACAAGTTTTTGATGGAAGTCTTTTTTCACGTTTTATGATCTGTCAGTTTCTCTTAAATGAGTTATATGAAAAGCCATCAAATAAACTGCTTTCATAAAACTCATGTATCTTACACTCTGTAAAGCTGTTTAGTTAAACCTCATTGATTCTGCCAGAAGAATATAAATTTATACTTCTGTATATGTTTATTGAAATTTCTTATAATACATGTCATTCTTCTATTTTTCTCACAATGGTTTGTGTATAAATTTCCTCTGTTGCACATAATATGCATGTTATATATGTCCAAGAAAATTAACTTGCATATGGTAACTGATGTATTCATATGATCAACCAGGTGACTCCAGGATCCCCAGCTGAACGTTCTGGATTTCGCCCAGGTGACGTAGTTATTGAGTTTGAGGGAAAACCTGTTGGAGGCATCAAAGAGGTACTTCAAATTTTATGCAAACTAATACCTGCTAACACGATCATGCACTTGAATGCTTGTAAGCTCTGAGTGAAGCCAAAATATTCTATATGTTATTAAGAGTGAAATATATTTAAACGCCCTCACTTCATTTTAAGTTTTGAAACCACATCCTTCACACACACAAAAATCCAGCTATTTTTAGCCCAAAATCTATTATGATTATGGGCCTGCCCCTACGATTGGGATCCAAGTAGTTTACTAATTGTCATTTGGGTGGAAGGAAGTGGGATGTGAAAACGTAATTGTCTTGAAAATTTGTTTCTTTTGTTTTTTTTTTTTTTTTTTAAATCTTGAATTTCAAAGAGGCTTTTCTTTTTTCCCATGAAAAAAAAAATTATTATTATTATTATTATTCTTAGCTTTCTTAGATTTCCTTGCATCAGAACTGATTCTAGAAACAAACGACCTTTTCATTATTTTTGTAAGAGGCTCTAAAAATCTTTGCTTATTTTGTTGTTACAGATTATTGATATTATGGGGGATAAGGTTGGGCGGCCTCTGAAAGTGGTTGTTATACGAGAAAAAAATAGATTAGTGGCTTTGACTGTAGTGCCAGAGGAGGCCGACCCCGAGAGGTGACGTAAGATTTGTGTTGCACTCTTCTTCCTACAGATGTTCTATAGAGGCTCGATGAAATGGCGCGCTAAACATAAGAAATTTTGACAGTAAGAAATTTAAAGTGCTAAACTAAGTTAATTTTTACAATATAATCAGTAAATTTTGTGGAGCAGATGACAAAATAAGTTAAAGTATTTCGAGCGCTGCAGCTGCTTGCGTTGCATGCACACAAAGAAAAAATTGATCTTTGACGATATCAGGCTTTGAACTTACACCTGTCATTGTAAAGTTCAAAATTCTTCGGAATTTTTCTTCATATTCCAAGACCAAATGCCAATCTTGTGACCGTGCTCTTTATTTAGTTTCGCATTGTGATTTTGCCATGAGTTTTGATGGCTAACATTTTTTTAAAAAAAAAGCAATGGTATAGTCGATTAACTTTCATTGTACAAGCCCATGCAGGGAATCAAAGGCGGGTATGATGCACCATGAAAAAACGTACAAGTGACCAGCTCCAAAATAAATAAATAAATAAATAAAAGACATCTGTTATAAAGAATTGCGCTTGAGGAAAGAAAGATCCAATTACATGAATTGCAATAGCATCTGGGGAAAGCATTATTTAGATAGATTTAACTGCAATGATCATCTTGTGAAATTAAGGTAATTCTGGTTGAAAATCCTTTTTGCCACTCTCATATTGTGAAATTAAGGTAATTCCTCGGCAGCGCTGGCAGCACTGAGATCCACGCTAAGATCGATGGTCTGCCAAAAAAAAAAAAACACATTTGTAGTGCATGCAAAACTTGGAAGGGTAAATTCAAATCTCACTACCAAAAAGGTTGGTGGCGGTTGTTTTAAACAAGGTGTTTATTTAACTCCAAGATATGTTAGGATTAATAAAAGTCAAGCACAAGACATGACAGGCTACAAAGTTTACCCTTGAAAGAATAAAGGAAGATGAAGCGTGAACAGTACCTTTCCAGTGATCTTGGTATACAAAGCAAGCACATCCATGACAGTTGATTCAAAATGTGTTGTAGCATCGTAGCTCTGTCATATTCAAAAATTTGTCAACAGGTGTCCACAAAATTAAGCAGGAGAAAGAATATTAGCGACTTACTGTTGATATGAAGCAATTGTCCAGCAAGGGTTCATTGACAGGTTCACATATGTCGTATGTGTCAAAAAATATCTCATCAACCGGGCCAAGAAGATCAATTCCTGGCTTTAGTTCTACTTCAGGCTGCTCAGTCTCAGCTTCTGTTGAGACAAATGCAATGAACTTCCCCTTTGGTGCAACATTGTGAGAATAAGAAGAACAGAAAAGGTACCTGTTTTACCACCCAAGGGGCATTGGAAAAAAAAAAAAAACAGTTAATTTGGAAAGAAAGATACGATTTCTAACCTTTCCCAACAAATAAAGTTGGAGGAATTAACTCACATGTCTGACTTGCGACCCAGTTGTTTCTGTGGCAGAATAACCTGCACTGAGTGAGATTCATTGGTATTTGGGATGGGATGGCTCATTATAGCAATGGCTCTGGCAACCTTTCCAACCTTCTTAACCTAACCATCATTTAAATCCTGTGTGAGTGGTTACTGAACTATGGAAGCTCAGAATCAGGAACTATTCCAGAATCAAAAGAATGATGACCAATTCTTTCCAACAGACTTTTATATATATATATATATGATGAGCACCTAACGTATATGGCCAATGAAGCTAGTTAAAAACAGAATCAAAATATTCAATTATACATAAATATAAGAACATCTACCTTATTTGGTAAATAGGAAGGATCACAGACAACTTTCTTACATCTGGCAGTTTCCCCTTCAGATGTCACACCACAGACTTTTCCTTCCTCATCAAATTCAACCTGGCATGAATAAATTAGAGCTATCAATGGTCAAAATGATTCTAACAATTTGTATGACCTTTAATACATAAAGTACTCCTTACATAAATCACAAAATCTGAAGTCATGTAGATAAGCATCATAGAATACCTTGCACTCTGGTTTGTTCAACATGTATGTCCCACCATAGACGGCACTAAGGCGTGCAAATGCCTGTGGTTTCAGTAAACACTCAAATTAAGTGGATAAGCATGATATTATAGCCAAGGTGCAGAGTTTTGAGTACAAAAGTGACCTGCGGGAGCTCTCCTAAGCCATATAGAGGATAGATATATGGAGAACCTCCTTGAAAACGTGCCAAGGATTCTGCATAAAGCTGTTACAGGAATTGACAACACAAACCAGTTAATATTAGCAATAAAGCTCTCATAAGCAGAGATTCAGGAAGAAGCTGGGATTAATTTCACTCAAGAAATAAATTTTAAGTTCGAATATGGAAGATGCATATGAGCAAATGGATCTTGATGAATAATCATCCAGAAGATTCATCTCCATGTAAGTTTATTTCCTTTAAAAAAAAAAAAATTCAGTCTCATAAACCTACAATGAGAGTCAAAAACATGGTCTTCAGAACTAAATACTAATTCCTTTATTTAAATTTTAACATGTCAAAAATAATTCCAAGCAACTATTGTTACATGAGATAAACCACTAATCATTATAAGATCATCAATTGATCATTATGCTTAACGAAAAAAAAAAAAAAAAAAGCTTTTATATCATATAAAGGTGTTGTACTTGAGTTGCTCAGACGATGAAGAAAAAAAAATGCATGCTGGATGGTGAAATCATTTTATTTGCAAGTGAGAATGCAGGGAAGTTACTATTATCTGAAACAACAATCAGAAAACTGAATATTTTGGATGAGGATTCAAAGTGATTCACTTAAAGAACTTCTTAAATTCCATTCAGCAAGACAAAAATAAGTTGCTGGTCAATCAACTGATGCCCTCCAAAGATCATTTCCAACTCCTAATGAATTAAAGAATTTACTGACTAAGAAATCTCCTAGGAAAGGCAAGGTCTTGCAACAAATTCAGAGCTAGTCATAAAATATCCTCAAACTTTGAAGTTTGAAGAATCATGCTTGATAAATTATGCTAACCACATGCATGTTATAAGTTGCTTTTTAAAGTTGAGGTCTTATCCTGGAATCAGAATGCACCAAAACCCATCCACCATCATGAGGCAATGGAGTGAACTGAGTCCTCCAAATACGCCATTAACTAGGCATTCTTGTCTCCCACATGAAGCCTAAATTAGGTCCCTTCCATTAGGCTATACACAGCAGCCATTTAGTAGTGACACTAAAGCAAGGTTTTAGTTGATTGTAGAAAACTAAATTACTCAGAAGTACCCAGATCTTGGCAGCATTATTTTCTTTGATGCAGGAAGGGATTCAATTTTCAATTTTTTTTTTTGAGATATTTCTAGAGTCAGAAACTAGCAGTCAAGGCAAGTCTCTTTAAAATTAATGAGGAATCTTGTTTGTTTTCTAAAGTTAAAAGACCATCCAAATTTCTCATCAAATCTGTCTCAAATTCTCTATTTGAATCTAAATTAAACATTACTGAAAACTCTGAAACAAGCCAAAAGACTGATTTCATTAAGCATTAGCACCAAATTACATCTTTAATTTTTATTCATTTATATCAGGTCAGGAATTTGTAACTGAAAATCAGAATCAAAATTTAAATTAAGAAAATTGTGTATCATGGTCTCAACAACAAAAAAATTACCTTCATCCTTTTCACTGTGTCAAGCGCAGGTTCATCTAGATAGCAGTCATCTCTATGGAGTGCCAATGCATGACCAATGAAGTCTATTGTGTTGTCATCCAAACCATATTTTCTGAACATTAAATTTCACAAACATAAGATACAAACAAAAGAATAGCTAGCGAAGAAACAAAATATGGTTCTCAAGAAAATAATTGGACAACTATATTTTGCCTTCTGGACAGTAAACAGAGATCATCTGGCTAAATGAGTCCTCATGTAGACAAGGAGCACAGGAAGGATTGCAAGTGCAAGAAAATAATCCAGAACAACAACCATTTGCTAGAACAACAGCATCCCTTCCCATACACCAAAGAAAGGCCCCAAACAAGCAATTCTTTTGGTTCATTCCACTAAACCGATGAATTCCCTTGAGGCCTTAACTACCTTTGAGCGTGTCGTATAACCAATGACAGTTACCTTATAGTAATGAAGTACATCACTGGTCAGCATTGTCAACAAAGATGGTACATTTTGTTATGGTACCTTACACTGTCAGTTGTGCATTGTTGCTTGGCACACCATTGTACAAATGCATGCCAAACATGGATGGCATGGCGCTTTGAATCTTGGTCATAGTACATAGAATTAGCTTTCATTTGCCTAAATTTGTTTGTCCAAAGGACCCAAAAATTCCAAAAAAATCTCACTGCAATTAATTGTCTACTCTAACATTGCTTAACATTTAAGAACACATGCAAGTGTATGTTTAGTCCCACAATAATTGTGCAAACTTGAATACTTGAACAAGACTAAAGAACCAAAATAGTACTTTCCGATCAATCTTTTTGGGTGAGGTTATGGTCATTGCAAAAGGTATCAATAAAATTCATCATTTCAGTATTGGACCCCATGCCAATATACACTAGTACAACGTCAGTACGCTTGGTACATAAGTCAGTTCAGTGTATCAAGATTTGGTACACACCCAGTACCCAGACTAGGTTTAATAACAATATAGCACGGTATATCTCATGATACACACCGATAAAGCATTGTTATGGGTATAAGTGTTGACCCGACCCATTACCCATGAGTGGCTATGAGAACCACAACATGAACAATTTTGGATCGGTCCACAAGAGCCCACAAGTTGCTCATGTTTTTCATGATTGAATTTGATTGGATCTAGACTCAGCCTAGCAACTATAGTAGAGCTTAAACCAGGGAGTATGTAAGGGTCTATGCAAGTGTGTTTAGTAGCACATTTCTTGTCTCTTAGGTAAATCTTGGATACTTATATTGGCCAAGAAATCTAAATAACATCCTTCAGCTAGCCTTTTCGGGTGAGGTTTTGGATCATTACATTACACCCCTGCATCTCCCAAGGAATCATAATTCATTGTATCATTCAAAATAACAACTACCAAACATGCTTCTTATTCAAAACATAATGCATGTTCTCTTGCTTGTGACCCCATTTTTCTCCATCTACAACAATTTTACTATGATTTTGGAGATAATATGTGGAACATAGACAATGATAAGAAAGTTTAAAAAAATGATTAACTATAACAAGCAATAATAAATGCATAAGCTACCATTATAAATATTTGTATAGATAGAAAAAGATCGATTACGAAAGCAAGATAGAAAAAGATCAATTACGCAAGCAACTTCTTATCCAACATAGAATAAAGCATGATATGCCATATTGGTGTGTATCATCCTGTATTGGGAGTATCATATAGTAGTAGTAATATCGAATCTTAGTTCATCGAACCGACCCATATATTGGGCATACTAACACATGTATCAGCATGCCAACATTGTATCATTGTGGTACCGGTGTGAGGTTTGATAATGAGATGGTGAACTTCAAAAAAAAAGTAATAGCAAACAAGGAATGCATTTTTGAATCACAATGTTGTGACAAATCATATTTACTGATGTATGCTATACGCATTAACTTCTTTTTGCATGGGATATGCTTTGGACCTTACACTGCAGAGAAATATACGGGTTCATGCTCAATGCTTAAATAAGTTTTTTTTCATGCTTTGGTATAAATAACATACCTTGGTTGTTAACCTAACACTTCAATTGCTGCAAGCACGATGATGCAAGATTAGCTCACATCAGTTTCTTGGTCTTTTAACAATAACAAAAATGCTAGTTGCTCTCATTCTGAGAATGCCATCACAGTCAATACATAATATTATTGCCAGTTACATAAGACTTCCACAATGGAGTTATGCAATCTACACGCACATATGGGTATGCATGCAGATAGGTCAATATATGCATAAACTCACACACCATTTTTTTTTCCTTTTCTATAAGTTAACTTATTAGAACCACCTATATGATAGGCCATCATGAAACAAAATATCCACCAGCTCCAACAGCCCTGCCATGCACCAGCATTCAAGGTCCATGAAAACCAGAAATTCAGTAAATTCTGAGCACAGACACCTTAAGAAGTTAATGTTCAACCAAGCCGGCCTCTAAAAATTTATACTAATGTCCGCGCTGAGGAATTCTGGGTGTAGAAAAAGATTACAAATTTAAAGGAGGTAACTAGTAGAGTAAACTGGGCAAGCTAGCAATTTAGCACATTCCTTAGCCTTTAATTCCTAGAAGATTAGTACCACATCCAGAAAACAAGCAGACAAGATTCAAGCACTCACCTTAAAAGTTAACGTTCAACTAAGCTAGCCTCTAAAAAATTATACTGATGGTCGTGCTGAAGAATTCTGGGTGTACAAAACGATTACAAATTTAAAGGAGGTAACTAATAGAGTAAAGTGGGCAAGCTAGCAATTTAGCACATTCCTTAGCCTTTAATTCCTAGAAGATTATTACCGCATCCAGAAAACAAGCAGACACGGTTCAATATTCAAGCACTGAAAGATGCATGCATCATGGTTCTATGATTAATTGCTTTTCAATTAACTTAGTAAAAGACAATTACAGCATTGAATTAGAGATTCCTCTCCAGACATTAAAACTCCCAACTTGTATGAGGAATTATTCTTAGCCACTAGCTTTGGACCTGTCCTTTAAGAGTGGTGACCGACGGACTAAGAAAATATGAAAAGCCAGTAAATTTCTAAAATTGATCCTTTAGAATTGTTATCATGCTATCCTAATATAAATCACTGGCTCAAACACTCAGAAAAAAATTAAGAAAAAAATGTTAGGAAATAACAACTAAATTGACATGTATAAAAAGAGAACCAAAATGGCTCGAGGATTACAAATGTTAGTTCATAAGAGATCTTCTTGTGTGGAAGCAATTATGTAAGTGGTCAAAGATAGGCAATTACGAGATAAGTTCTCTTGTGGTCACTCTTGTAAGGTCTAGGAAATAACAACTAAATTGACATGTATAAAAACAGAACCAAAATGGCTTGAGGATTACAAATGTTAGTTCATAAGAGAGCTTCTTGTGTGGAAGTAATTATGTAAGTTGTCAAAGATAGGCAATTACGAGATAAGTTCTCTTGTGGTCACTCTTGTAAGGTCCAAACCTCCATGTGTCTTTGCATCATTTTCATCATAGTCTTGGACATAAATAATGAACTTCCGAAATCGGCGCTTCTCAAACAAACCCATCAAAGGAGATTTGAGTGCCTCCACATCAGTCACAGGAACCTTATGAATCTAATTCAATGAGAAAAAGGTCGCCAGGGTTAAATTTAAAAATAACTGAAGGCTGCCATCTAAAAGAAAATACCAATCCAAGCAATCATTGAAAAAAAAAGGCAGAATTTAAAACCCCTAAGAGAGAAAAAAGAATGATTTACCTTGCCTTTGTTAAAAACATAACTTCCATCTACAGCTTTGAAGTACAGATATTTTGTAACATCTGTATGGATGAGCGTACGAACCAAGGTACCATTGGCCATCATAAACTAGCAGGACAAACATAACACGATGGATTCAAGTGTTTAGAAAAGCTAAAATAAATGCAAATCAGTTAAGAACAAACTACCACATTACCGGCCCTAATAAACATATATAAGTAGATAAATCTGCAAGAACTTATTTACAAAGGCACAAAAAAAAACACAGGTGACTGCTCAAGATGTAGCCCACCTCCCTAGGTGGGTGAATGAAAACCTTGGTATTCTTTAAAGCACGTCAACCATCCAAATGGTTACCCATCTGCCCAGACACCATCTAGAAAACAATTGTTTTAATACTTATTCTGCACGTGCACATGCATGCATATATGGGTCTATGTATGTATGCGTGTACATACTTATGCACATATACCCATCCATAAATATGAGCAGAGACAGAGAACAAATAAAGAGAAAAAATAGATATTCAAGTGCAGAGAAAGATTTAAGAAGGCATAAAAAGGAGTCATCAAAATGGGATTGGGTCCCATCTAACCAGATGAATATGATCAGATGGAGAGAGAGAGAGAGAGAGAGAGAGAGAGAGAGAGAGCATGTGAACCAATAGAACAGGATGCAATCAAATGAATGGATTTCCAATGTTACATGCACATAAATATGTATATAATGACCCATATATGTGTGCATATGTGGATTTGACAATTTAGACATTAATATGTGCATGCTAAATGGATTTTATATGTACATCTGTCCATTTGTATATGCAGGATTTCTACCAAAATTGTTAAAAGTGAACAGCCAATTAAAAATACATAAGCATATGTATATTAAATGCCCACAAAAGGCATTGGTTGATGAGGGAATCAGATTTGCGTTGATAACAAAGAGGAGAAATATACCCAACACGAATAGGTATTTTGGGGGGAAAAAGGCTTGAAAAGTTTGTGGCTAATAGTCCCAATAGATATGGCCTTAAAAAGCTGCTATTGAAGAACCATATAGCTATAGTAACACTCGAAGCTTCTGGCCACAGTAATGTGCAGACATGTATGTGTTTGTACATGTGAAGGTAAAAGGTGATTCAAACTTCACTCTTTAACTTGCATTCGTATCACATTCCTATCAACATAAGAAAGGCTTTTGGTGCCTAATGCTTTTGATGAAATCCATTTCTCAAAGACATTTCACTATCATATTGTTCACTTCTTTCATGACTACATTTATATCAGAAACTGATGACACCAGCATGATTTATGCTGCCTTTTGGTCACTGTTATTAGTCCATTAATTATGATAATTTGCTTAACAAACTCACTAAAGAAATCAAAGAGATGATAGCAGGCACAAAAAATAGAGATAGGGCAGGGGATGGTTTGATTAGAGATTACATTTGCACTAAAACATACAAAAAAAAAAAGTAAGAATCTAGTCTTCCACTTTATTTTTCTTGCAGGTACTCATGGTTAATAAGAAAGGAAATTGCTACCCAAAACTGTATATAAAACAATCCAAACTAAATTTCCATATCAAAGTATTGTTTCTAGATCAAATCATGAAGAATACTGAGGGTATCAAGATTACGATATTCTCCTCAGAAATGCGAAGCTGGAAAAAAGACTAGCTCAACAATCATATGGAAGAAACTCTTATAAAATGGAACATACCATCGAGATGGAAGAAAGGAAAAAAAAAAAAAGACACTAAGTCAGGCCATGAACCACATGCACAGTTAATTTCAGGATATAAAGGCGAACAATCATCTGAACTACTCCTAGTTATTTAGATCATCATGGCAAAAAGGAATAATGAGCAAGATCGACTATGCAAAGTAATAAAACAAAGATGTATGAGCACCATGAGATATTATTGCTTGCTTTAGAATTCCATCACCACAAATGCTTTAAACTTGAGTATTGTTTTATTTTATGATAAAATAAATATCTACCAGTGTGTACATATCATAAACTAGGAGATTAAAAATAGGAGGGGGGAACCTTTGGGATCATGTCAACATTGTAATCTCTGCTGGAGCCCAGATGTGCTGGGGGCTTGTCATTTCCCTGAAACCTCTTCCAAAGCTGCACAATGAAGAACAAAAAATAATAAGAAGAAGACAAATTGTATCCACATAAAGGCAATCTCAACATGCACTCATCAAAATCATTCAAACCAGATGTCTATTTTTTTAATCAACAACAACATTTTGAATGGCATGTAACACAGTTACTGTGACAAGAAATCACAGCAGTCATAGAAATTGGCAGGTCCATGCAGCATGTTAAATGTATTTGCTTCTTGATTATTCAAACAGATCAAAGATTTGTTCTCTTGCCTGGATGAGATTGAGTGAGGTTGACTCCCCTCCATAGTAATCATTCCTGTCCATGTGCAGGACCTAATTCAGGATGTAAATATAAGTCAAGAAAAAGATCGATTATATAAAATGGTATATATCTCTGATTCCAAAAGTAGCCAGTGCTGCTGATAGAACCAGTCAGAGAAAAAAATATGCAGTCTTTTTAAGCAATATATAGTGATACGAAGATGCCACAGGAGGATGACGTTGTATAAATTTGCAACACCATGCAAACAACCAACAGTGCAAAAGTTGTAGAAATTCATCATTCACGACCATCGTTTAAATAAACAATTTAACTATGAAGAGCAAGAAAGCTAAAATTAACTGAGGTCAATCGGCAGAAAAACAAGTATTCACAGCATTTTCAAAATAATTTTTTTGTGTCATGTTGATAGCCACAGAAGTGATATGCACAGGGCTCAAATTTAGAGAATTTCAATGATGAACTCAAGAACATAGATGCCACTCGATGCATCCAATAAGCATAGATGCCACTCGATGCATCCAACCGAATCAATTGAATCAAACAAATCAAGATCCATGTCACACATACGAAATCAAGAAACCTGTACAGATAGCAGTACAAAATAGGTCAAACTAGAGAAAAGAACTTGATACAGAACTCGAACCCCCACATGTTCGATTCTCACCAAATTCACAGCCAAAGCAATGCGACACCTTTTCTTGATTTTTAGATTTTCGCATCATATCGATCCGATCGGCATCAATGCACAGTAGCAATTGCAATAACGACTAAAGGAAAAACTACAACAATATCAACAGACAAAGCACTCAGGATCCGCCGGTAAAGATCAAGATCGAAACCCATTTCGATCTTCCGAATACCGGCAAGAATCCCCAAATCCTCGCACAAAATAAAGCATCCAACGATCAAAGAAACACTTGAAATTAAGAAGGCAAGAGGAGGAAAGAAGCCGATGGAGAAAAGAAGAGGAGGAGGAAGTGGGAATGGGAAGAGACCTTGAGGCCATCGACGGAGAGAAGACCGCTGAGAATGCACTCCTTGAGGCCGGTTCCGAGCACTATGACGTCGTATTCTTCATCCATGGCCGAGAGAGAGAGAGAGAGAGAGAGGGGAGGCGGCGAGAGATGGAGAGAGCGAGGGGTTGCTTGGAGATGGGTACCGGGTTCTCTTTATTGGATTTAAAGTAAAAAGTAGGAGTTTTAAAACGAAGTGAAAGAGCGAATAAAGGGGGCGGGGGGAATCGGAGAGATTGTTGAAGACGGGGCGAAGGCGAAGGGCAAGAGGCTGGAGAAGAGGGGTGACACGTGGAAGTGAGGGATGGAAGAGGGCGGGATTTAATATTTATTTTTTAAAATTCATATTTATTATTTTAATAATAAAAATAATTAAATTAAATATATGAGATATTATGGTGTAGTATTAATGAGGCTAAGCCGATGGAGCAAGAATATACTTACTCATATCCATACTCAATTCTTTTCATTGAGCATAAAAATAATCTTCATAAAAAGCCTTCCCTTCGAAATATAACGGGTTGAATTTGCTATTCTTATATATAGTTATGATTTTTTTTAAAAAAGAAAACTTAGTTTTAATTATAATTAAACAGGAGTGATTTTTTATCCAAACAATAGCTATTCAACATCCTACAAATCAAACAAGGCTTCTTATCTTAGATTTTAAGGGGTGATATATAATTCTCTAAACAAAAAAAAAAAAGGATATATATAAATTTAAAAGAACTAAAACTGAATACATTAAATGTAATTTTAGTAAGAGTAGAAATATAAATGAAAAAATAGTGAATATTGTAAGCCAAAAGATATAGGAGTAAAAAATTTATGTATTTGGGATCAATTATCGAGCAAGAAGGTGAAATAAGTGAAGATGCGAATCATAGAATTAAAGCAAAATGGATTAAGCAGAGGAGATCTTTGGGAGTATTGTATGATCGGTGCATTCCATTAAAATTGAAAGAAAAATTCTATAAAACTACTATTAGGCTAGCTATACTATATCAAATAGAGTGTTGGGCAATATTGAAACAGTATGTGAATAAATTAAAAGTAACAGAAATGTGTATGTTAAGATGGATATGTGGTAAAATTTTAAAAGATAGAATTAGAAATAAACATATAAGAGAAATGATAGGAATAGTCCTAATTGAAAATAAAATGAAAGAAAATTGATTATGGTAGTTTGGATATGTACAATGTAAACCTTTAGATGCTTCAATTAGAAATAGTGATCTTTTAACAATTCATGGTAAGGATAGAGGTAGAGATAGACCTAAACTAATATGGGCAAAAATAATTTAAAAAAATATAAATGTTTAGAATTTAAATGTTGACTTGGTTTTGAATAAAGCAGAGTGAAGGAAGCATATTCATGTAGCCGATCCCATGTAGTTGGAAAAAGGCTTAGATGAGTTGAGTTGAGTATATAAATTTAAAAGAAGTGATATATGTGAAAAATATTTTTTTTTAAAATATATTATTTATTTGCTCAAAGTTTCAAAATGCATAAAATATTAAATTTTGCATATTCGTTGAATTACTATATTAACTAATTATTCCTGCTAAAATAAACTGATTCATCAAAAACTTTTAAATTATTGACAATGTTTTCATATATTTATAATTTATTTTGCAAAATTTTTAAGATTAGTTCAAGACATTTTTGTGAAGTAAGATATTTAAAGTATGTTTCTAAAGTTTAATTCAATAAAGCTCTATGATGTTACTAATAGATTTACATTGGGAGTACGTTTGGTTCAATTTCAAATCTTAAACTCTGATAAATTTTTCTTGGATGTTGAACTTGTAAGGTATATTTCTTAAAAAGCCAAATGAGTTTTTCAAATTGAAAAGCTTTTTTCTTAAAATTTTAAAAGTTTATTCGAGTATTTATTATTGGTTTAAACATTCATCGATCATGGCTACTACATACCTAGTTTGCTTTATTTTAAATTAGTGACTCATCCATCCCACAAGTAGGTCCCCAATGAATCTAATATCTTTTAATTTTGTAGAGTCAAAAATGAAAAACGTTGTATTATATATAGAGAGAGAAAGTTAAATTTAGCTACATCAATATATTTAAATTCAACTATATATATATATTGCCCAGATGTAGCAATCCAAGAGGGGGGTGAATTAGGTTATTAAAAACAGATTGATTAATATGCAAGTATGTGCTTAAACCCTAATCTCGATTTGCAGCGGTGTAGTGGAGTGCACAGAATGATAACAGAAGAGAATCAAACAACTACAAACACATAGAAGTTTATAGTGGTTCGGTGCCAAACTCAGCACCTACATCCACTCCCCAAAACCTTTGAGAATTTCACTAATCGTATCACAATGATTACAACCTCTAGCTAAACTAGGCTAACCCTCTTATTTATACGGCACAAGGTAGCCAAAAACCCTAGCCACACCAGGCTAGTTCTCTTGTTCAAGGCACAAGGAAGCCAAGACCCCTAGCTAAACCTAGGCTAGTCCTCTTGTTTCAAGGCACAAGGAAGCCCAAAATAATCAGGGTTAACACTAACCCTTTTACAAAAACGATCAAGGAATGATAAAGAGAAGCTCCCACAATGAGCAAATATTCAGAGTATACTTATAATTTTTGAAGCAATAAACTCAGCAATAAATGAACGAGGTTAAAGTAGCTGAAGTCTTGATTGCTTGAAAAGCTTCAAAGATCCGGACGACTTTTTGGAGCAATGAATGAACTTGAATGCACAGCAACAACCACTCAACAATATGCAATATGAGCTCTTTTCTTGGATTTTCTTTCTCTTTAAAAACTCTTTTTCCGAATCGTCATGGTGTGCTTCAAATCCCACCTTTTTATAATCATCTAACAAGAAAAGATCCATTAGATACATTAGGAACAAATGGAAATAAAAACGAAAGAAAATAAACCGTTATAAATATTTTCCTTAAGCATTGAATGCTGATCTCCATTTGAGGAAGGAAGAGCACTGCAAAAATTCAAAAATCCAAAAGTTAAGTGTAGCTTAAAATAGCAATAGAGAGAGAGTAAGAGAGGAAAAGCAAACTCAAGAGCTCAGGTGGTAGTTGGCTGAAAGAATAACTCCAGGCAGCTGAAGCAAGAAACCATTCGGCCAAGGCTAAAGCAAAAGTCCCCAGCTAGCTAGTCAGCTAGCTCACAAGAGAGGCCAAGGTTGAAAAAGGACGTCCAGAGGCAACTCATTAGTTAGCTAAACAGGTTGGTAGTTAGCTCTCTAGCTAACTAACACAAAAAGCAACGGCCAAGACAAAAAGTTCAGAACACTTAGTTAGCTCACCAGCTAACTAAACAATAGATAGTTAGCTCTCCAGCTAACTAACAGGCAAAACAAAGAAGTCAGGAGAAAGTGCCATTGAATGCCAGTTAGCTCCCCAGCTAAGTAAAAGTGAGAACCTCTCGGCTGCAGGAAAAACAGGAGATGGAGAGTTAGCTTTTAGTTAGCTAAAAGATAGCCAGTTAGCTCACTAGCTAACTAAATTCAAAAACAGTAAGGAACCGCCCAGCTTAGTTAGCTCTCCAGCTAACTAACAAAAAGATAGCTAGCTTCCCAATTAGCTAACGAAAAGTTAGCTAGCTTTCCAGTTAGCTAAGCAGAGAAAACAAACGGCCAGTGGAGAGAGAGAGCTAGCTCTTCAGCTAACTAAAATTTCAAAACGCACGGCCACACGCTTACAGTAAAAAATAGTTAACTAACCAATTAGCTCCATGATACAATAGTTAGCTAAGCAGTTAGCTAAAGGAACTGCCAGCTAGCTAGAAGACCTGGCAGCTAGCTCAGCAGTTAACTAGAATTTGAGGCAGTTCGGCCAGGCAACTAAAAGCAAATTTCAGTTAGCTAACAGGGCACCACGAGCTAGCTAACCAGTTAGCTAGAAAAGGAGAGTGTTCGGCCAACTAACAGTGACGTGAAGATTAGTTAGCTGAAGGATCTCCAGCTAGCTAACAAGCTAGCTAACCAGCTAGCAAAAAATACAATGATGTTCGGCCCAAGCACTGAGAATGATTCCCAGCTAGCTGAAAGTCGTGCCAGTTAGCTAAATGGAATAACAAGCTAGCTAACCAGTTAACTCTCAAGCTAATAAAAAATATTCAAAGCTAATTAAATGAAGTACTTTCTTACCAATGACATTTTGCACGCAGATACTTACTTGCAAGGCGACCGAACTTCCCTGTATCAAGCTTAGAGTTGCCTAACTATTTTGTAATCATCAAAATCAATCTGGGGTCAACAATCTTCCCCTTTTTTATGATGACAAAACCTTTAAGCACATAAAGAGCAAATATAGGAAGTGACAGGAGTGTAATCAGAAAATATTAATTTCTCCCCCTGTCAAACTGAATAAGTGAACTCTTTTTCTCCCCCTGAATATATGGAGTTATTACTTTACTCCATTCCTTAATGTATGCAATAATCTTCTCCCCCTTTTTGTCATTAATCAAAAAGAAGTTTGAAGAGTTTTGCAATAAATTTAAGCATAATATATCAAGGAGATGTAAGCAATCATACATAATTTGAGCAGTCATTCAGGTCATTACAAAATAGAGTGATACAAACATTACACGCCATGGTCTCAAGTCATAAAACATAATCATAAACATGCATCACAGAAACAGTACTAAGTACGGTTACAACATAAGTCAAACATAATCACTTGTCGTCATCAGAAGAAGAAATATGCACTGATGAAACATTTGGCTTGTTTGAAGATCCTGGCTTGTTGGAGGAAGGCCGTGTCGGTTGAGTCCAAAGGTGCGGATGAGAAAAAGAAGCATCAGGCGCAGAGGCGGCAGAAAAAGTGATGAGAGTCTCCATGAGTTGACTCAGCCTTGAGAGGGTTGCAGTCCAATGGTCAACAGCGTTTGCTGCATCCCGGGTCTGGGTCTCTATAGATCTCATTCGATGCTCTACCCACTCTACCTTAGTTTCAAAATTTTCAAGCTTACCTTTTAGGAAATTAATCTCTTTTAGGATCCGCTCCATGACAGATTCATTGTGATGAAAAACTCTTCCATTGAGAATGTTCACATCATGGACAAGTCTCTCAAGAATAAGTTTAAACTGAGATATGATTTCAAAAATAGAAAAATATGTGGATTGAGAGTCTGATCATTGACAGAAGAAGCGCTGTCTCCAGGCTTCGACTAGAAGAGGCAAGGGTCAATTCATTGATAATGAGGCGAATTTGATCATCACTTATACATACTACAGGAAGAGGAGTAGGACCTTGATTGTCATTATGATAAGAAGGTCCAGGAGCATTCATATTGGATGGATCAGATTGAAAAGGATTTTGATTATCAGACATAGCAGCAAGGTAAGGATTCGGATGGTTGAAGTCAAAGTTGAAGAAGTTCTGAGGAGAACAAGCAGATTGAGTTACAGTTGGCGGTGGCATTACAGTTGGAGGTGGCATGCTAGATTGACCAGTTCTAGACCTAACCTTTAACCAAATACCATCCCGTTTGGCAAAGTCCATACGGTGTAGTGAATGAGCATTAAAAACGTCAGAGTGACGTAATGCCACTGCAGTTTATCCCTTAAGCTTAATATTGAAAACTCAAATACATAAGTGAGAAACATTTCGTAGGGAAATGCAGCCTTAGATCTAGACAAGGATTCTTTCATTACGGTCAACATCAGTTGAGGTAGATCAACAGGGTCTTCTATTAAGATGTCATACATTATGCATATGTCCCTATCATTTACTACATTAAACGAACCAGCACGAGGGGCTAGGATTTTGGCGATGATACTGTGAAACAGTCTATTTTCTACAGATAGCATGTTGGCATCTAGAGTTTCAATATTAATGGCTTCACTATCATCAATATTAAGGATTAAACCTATTTTATATCCACGTTCACTGGGTAGGACTTCTAAGAAACTATCAATGAAATATTAAGAGCACATCCTAACATTTTGCAGTCTAGGTCGATTTTAGTCTTTTTCACAAAGGAAGAGATAGTCCCACTACCAAAAGAGATATTTTCATAGAATTCCCTGATAAGCTCAGGATAAATAGGTCTCTTGGTAGAAAGAAGCTTATCCCAACCTTGATTAATTAAAAGCTTTCCAATTTTAAAACCCTCATGTTCTAAGAAGTTAAAATCAACTAACCTTCCATGAGCAAAGGATTTAGATGCAAGAAGGGAGTTAATATGAGATGAAGAAATAGAAGACTTCCGGCGAAGATTGGGACAATCATCATCTCTAGCGACTGCCTTCTTCTTGGGAGCCATCTACTATCTTCAAGATGGAATGATTGAATGAATGGAGGAAAGAAAGAGATCAATGGAGTGAAGAGAGGACGAGAGAGGGAGAGAGGATGCTCGGTGAAGACGCTCGATTGAAGGAGATGATCGTGGAATGAAAGAACCGGTTTGGTAAAAAGTATACATAGAGAGATGACTTGATGGTTAGCTAGCCAGGTGACTGTTTGGTTGCCTGGTCAGGTAACTGCCATGAATAAAATAAAAAATGCTTCAAACGTCCGGTTGGTGGATGGATTTAAGTATAACAGTTGGCATTCATAAAGATGAAAAGACTTAAAGCATGCAGCATACTCAAGCAATTAATTTGACAGGATGTTCCCTTTAATTGATTTGATTTAAAGATGTCACATCAATTAGATATCATATCAATTCATTAATTGATTCATTAAATGGTTGGATCAAACATTCCCAATTCTCTTCGGATTTCATAAAATTTTGTTTCATCAAGAGGCTTAGTGAAAATATCAGCAATTTAATTTTAGTGTTTAGAAATTCAATAACAACATTTCATTATTTACGTGATCTCTAATAAAATGATGTCTAATTTCAATATGTTTGGTTCTGGAATGTTGAATAGGATTCTTAGTTAAATTGATTGCACTTGTATTATCACATTTTATAGGTATAGCCTTTTGTTTAATACCATAATCTTCTAGCTGTTGCTTAATCCATAAAATTTGAGCACAGCAACTTCCAGCTGCAATGTATTCGGCCTCGGCCATAGACAATGCTACTAAAGTTTGCTTTTTGCTAAACCATAAAATTAAGTTAACACCTAGAAATTGGCAGGTTCCAGTGGTTGATTTCCTATCTAATTTACATCTAGCAAAGTCAGAATCAGTGTATCCTATTAAATCAATGCTAGATTGTTTATCATACCATATACCCAAATTTATTATTCCATTTAAATATTTAAATATTCTTTTAACCGCAAGCAAGTGTGATTCTTTAGAATTGGCTTGATATCTTGCACACATACAAAATTAAATAAAATATATGGCCTACTAGCAGTTAAATATAATAATGATCCAATCATGCCTCTATATAATTTTAAATCAACAGATTTTTTAGAATTATAAGATTCAAGTCTACATGATGAGCTCATAGGGTACCGATACTCTTGGATGTCTCATGCCAAACTTCTTGATCATTTCTTTGGTGTATTTGGATTGGCTTATGAAGATCCCATCTTTGCTTTGTTTAATTTGTAGTTCGAGGAAGTAGGTCAGCTCACCCATCATACTCATCTCGAACTCTCCCTGCATAAGCTTAGCAAAGTCTTTGCACAAAGAATCATTAGTGGCACCAAATATGATATCATCAACATAGATTTGAATAATTAATATATCTTTATTTTATCTTTTAATAAAAAAGTTGTATCCATAGTTCCTCGAATAAAATCATTACTAATCAAAAATTTGCTTAATCTTTCATACCATGCCCGGGGCGCTTGCTTCAAACCATATAAAGCCTTGTTTAATTTGTAAACGTGATTTGGAAACAAATGATTTTCAAAGCCGGATGGTTGTTCCACAAAAACTTGTTCAGCAATATATCCATTCAAGAAAGCGCTTTTAACATCCATTTGATACAATTTAAAATTCATATAACAAGCATAAGCAAGAAGTAATCTAATAGCTTCTAATCTAGCAACAGGGGCATAAGTTTCATCAAAATCAATCCCCTCCTCTTGATTATAACCCTTAGCTACCAATCTTGCCTTATTTCTAATTATATTACCATGTTCATCTAATTTGTTTCTATAAACCCATTTAGTTCCAATAATTTGATGATTATGAGGTCTTTCAATAAGAGTCCAAACATTATTTCTTTCAAATTGGTTAAGTTCCTCATGCATGGCATTAATCCAATCAACATCATTTTTAGCATCATCATAACATTTAGGTTCAATTTTAGATACAAATGCTAAATTATTACAAGCATCTCTAAATGACGATCTAGTTCTAACTCCTTGAGAAGGATCACCAATAATTAGATCTTTGGGGTGACTAAGAACATACCTCCAACCTCTTTCTAATTCATCATTACCTTGTGAGGCTTCAGGTAGGTCAGCGTTCCCTTCTCCATTTACCTCTTGTGTATCTGTATCGCTCTTATCCTTCAGTGTGATGTCCTTGAATTGATCTTCAATGTCATCTGCATCATTTATACCTTTTCCCTTCCTTGATGGAAGATCATTAGATTCATCAAAGATAACATGAATTGATTCTTCAACTACTAAAGTCTTTTTGTTGAATATTCTAAAAGCTCTACTATGTAAAGAATATCCGAGAAAAATTCCTTCATCAGACTTAGCATCAAATTTATCAAGGTTTGATTTTCATTATTTAATACAAAACATCGGCATCCAAAAACATGAAAGTAACTTATATTAGGTTTTCTTCCTTTCCAAAGTTCATATGGAGTCTTTTTCAAAACAGGTCTGATTAATGCACGATTTAAAATATAACATGCAGTGTTAATAGCTTCTGCCCAAAAATATTTTGAAGATTGCTTTCACACAACATGGTACGCGCCATTTCCTCTAATGTTCTATTCTTTCTTTCAACTACTCCATTTTGTGTGGTGTTCTTGGTGCAGAAAAATTATGTTCAATTCCATTTTCATTACAAAATTCTTCAAAAGATTTATTTTCAAATTCTTTTCCATGATCACTTCGTATCGATAAAACAGAAGAATTCTTTTCGTTTGTAATTCTTTTAAATAATTTTTGAAATGCTGAAAATGCTTCGTCTTTACTAGATAGAAATAAAACCCATGTAAAGCGAGAGAAATCATCAATAACAACAAAACCGTATCTTTTACCTCCTAGACTAGTTGTTCTTGTAGGACCGAATAAATCCATATGCAAGAGCTCCAAAGGTCTAGTGGTTGAAACTAAATTCTTTGATTTAAAAGAAACTCGGGTTTGTTTTCCAAATTGACAAGCATTACAAATCTTATCTTTTTCAAAAACAAGTTTTGGCAAACCATGTACTAAATCCTTCTTAATTAATTTAGATAGTAAATCCATGCTTGCATGAGCTAGCCTACGATGCCATAACCAACTATTATCAGTTTTATTATTTGTAGCAACTAGGCAATCAATATTTTGATCATGCAAATCATTTAAATTAACAATGTATACATTACCATGCCTATGACCAACAAATTTCATATTTTCATTTGCAGGATTTTTAACAATGCATAGAGATGATTTAAAAGTAACATTAAATCCTTTGTCACATATTGACTAATGCTAAGTAAATTGTGTTTCAGTCCTTTCACAAGCAAAACATTATCAATATAAGCATGAGGTGTGATACCTATTTTTCCAATGCCAATTATTTTTCCTTGGTCATTATCACCGAAAGTAATAGCACCTCCATCTTTTCTTTCAAAGTGATGAATTATGATTCATCACCGGTCATGTGTCTTGAGCACCCACTATCCAAGTACCATTTTTATTTCTTTTAATTGCTTGGGTTGCAAGATCACACCTCATCATTATCAGCCATGAAGCAAACATTTGCAACTTCAGTTTTCTCTTCATCTTCTGAACTTGTTGCTTCACTGTCGCTCCAAGTGGCCATCATTGCCTTCTTCTTTATTCTTTTAGATCATTTCTTTAATAGTGGACAATCTGGTCTGATGTGTCCAGGCTTCTTGCACTCATAGCATGTAGGAGGTTCACTCTTATCTTTGCTATGGTCTCCTTTGACAAATTATTTTCTTTTTTAAATTTCTTTTCTTCATGAATCTTTTAAATTTTCTTGAAATAAGTGTCATTTCATCATCTTTCTCACTGTCACTAGTGGTTTCTTCACTTTCATCTTCTTGAGTTACACTCTTCAAAGCCATGGTCCTTTTCTTCTTTGATTCATCTTCATCGATATGTTGTCGTTGCTGAAGCTGTGAGTCATCAAAGAACCGACCAACTCTTCAAGTGATAAATTGTTGAGATCTTTTGCTTCTTGAATTGCAGTGACTTTTGCTTCCCATGTCCTAGGTAAAGATCTTAAAATTTTTCTAACAAGATCACTGTTAGCATAAGATTTTCAAGACTTTTCAATCCATTAATAATGTCAGTAAATCTTGTAAACATATCAGTAATATTTTCAGCAGGATCCATTTTAAATAATTCATACTTATGAACAAGCATATTTATTTTGGATTCCTTGACTTGATTTGTACCCTCATGGGTGCTTTGCAATATTAACATTTTCAATCATAATGATGGGTGTGTGTGGTCCATTAATTATGATTCCCCATAAATCATAATCTAGTGCTTGAATGAAGAGTTTCATTCATGCTTTCCAATATGTGTAATTTTTGAAGCAAATATTCAGAGTATACTTTACAATTTTTGAAGCAATAAACTCAGCAATAAATAAACGAGGTCAAAGTAGCTGAAGTCTTGATTGCTTGAAAAGCTTCAAAGATCTGGACGACTTTTTGGAGCAATGAATGAACTTGAATGCACAGCAACAACCACTCAACAATATGCAATATGAGCTCTTTTCTTGGATTTTCTTTCTCTTTAAAAACTCTTTTTCCGAATCGTCATGGTGTGCTTCAAATCCCACCTTTTTATAATCATCCAACAAGAAAAGATCCGTTAGATACATTAGGAACAAATGAAAATAAAAATGGAAAGAAAATATAACCGTTATAAATATTTCTCTTAAGAATTGAATGCTGATCTCCATTTGAGAAAGGAAGAGCACTGCAAAAATTCAAAATCCCAAAAGTTAAGTGTAGCTTAAAATAGCAATAGAAGAGAGTAAGAGAGGAAAAGCAAACTCAAGAGCTCAGGTGGTAGTTCGCTGAAAGAATAACTCCAGGCAGCTGAAGCAAGAAATCATTCGGCCAAGGCTAAAGCAAAAGTCCCCAGCTAGCTAGTCAGCGAGCTCACAAGAGAGGCCAAGGTTGAAAAAGGACGTCCAGAGGTAGCTCATTAGTTAGCTAAACAGGTTGCTAGTTAGCTCTCTAGCTAACTAACAGAAAAAGCAACGGCCAGGACAAAAAGTTCAGAACACTTAGTTAGCTCACCAGCTAACTAAACAATGGATAGTTAGCTCTCCAGCTAACTAACGGGCAAAACAAGAAGTCAGGAGAAAGTGCCATTGAATGCCAGTTAGCTCCCCATCTAACTAAAAGTGAGAACCTCTCGGCTGCAGGAAAACAGGAGATGGAGAATTAGCTCTTCAGTTAGCTAAAGATAGCCAGTTAGCTCACTAGCTAACTAAATTCAAAACAGTAAGGAACCGCCCAGCTTAGTTAGCTCTCTAGCTAACTAATGAAAAGATAGCTAGCTTCCCAGTTAGCTAACGAAAAGTTAGCTAGCTTTTCAGTTAGCTAAGCAGAGAAAGCAAACGGCCAATGGAGAGAGAGAGCTAGCCCTTCAGCTAACTAAAATTTCAAAACACACGGCCACACGCTTACAGTGAAGAAGAGTTAACTAACCAGTTAGCTCCATGATACAATAGTTAGCTAAGCAGTTAGCTAAAGGAACTGCCAGCTAGCTAGAAGACCTGGTAGCTAGCTCAGCAGTTAATTAGAATTTGAGGCAGTTCGGCCAGGCAACTAAAAGCAAATTTCAGTTAGCTAACAGGGCACCACAAGCTAGCTAACCAGTTAGCTAGAAAAGGAGAGTGTTCGGCCAACTAACAGTGACGTGAAGATTAGTTAGCTGAAGGATCTCCAGCTAGCTAACAAGCTAGCTAACCAGCTAGCAAAAAATATAATGACGTTCAGCCCAAGCACTGAGAATGATTCCTAGCTAGCTGAACTGCCAATTAGCTAAATGGAATAACAAGCTAGCTAACCAGTTAACTGTTAAGCTAATAAAAATATTCAAAGCCAATTAAATGAAGTACTTTCTTACCAATGACATTTTGCACGCAGATACTTACTTGCAAGGCGACCGAACTTCCCTGTATCAAGCTTAGAGTTGCTTAACTGTTTGTAATCATCAAAATCAATCTGGGGTCAACAATATATAATTTCATATTATTTAAATTATTCATTTTTTGGCCACTTGATGTATATATTAGATACTTCAAATTATAATTTTTTTAATATATAAGCATATTAGAGATAACAAATTATATGATAGTTTTGATCATCAATATTGAATTTCAATCATTTAAGGCTTAATCAGATTTGAATAGAAATCCTTTCAAGGATAGACATATATATATATATATATATATATGCATTCATCACTATTGTATTGCTTATAAATCTTATAATAACAAGTATTGGCATAACTTGTCTTTATATATTATTTCTTATAAAGCTTACTTTGTATATTATGATTTCCATACTTTTTTATTGGTGCTAAATGAAGGATGATCTAATTGTAAATGGACATCCATTAGACATCCCTATATGGACAAAGCTAATTGGGTTAGTCTCACATATATTCCACATTGCTTCTTACTCAAAATTAGAAATAATCACATAATTATTCATGATGAGATCCCTTGAAGCCATGAATAATGTGGCATTACAAGCATGCATGGCTAACCTCTTTTCTGTTTGTGTTCATCCTGCTGCTCCATGGAAGCATGATTGTTCTCTCCATGCTTACAGCCCTGCCATGAAGAGGAGTCAAGCTTTAGGATTCATGAAGACAGGGACCATGCCACATGTCATATCAGACATCATCACATATTCTTTTTTTTTTTTTGTACAAGCGGGTAATCACACCATTCTAGGGTGAGTCGAACCCGATATATCGGAATACAAAATTTGGGTAAGGATAATAGGGCAAGGGTCGTCCTGCTTTCAGCTCCAAAAGCCAGAGTGATATGCCACATATTCTTTGACCAGTTGAGATTTGCAAGGATCAAGTCATCCCATTATCTCAGAAGTTCTCTAATACATCACTTGTTAGGTGGAAGACCTTAGCTGATGTAATGAACAGTAAAGTTAATGTCATTTCAGATTACAAGAGTCATTGAGATATATATCATAAAACATTTAGGGCACTTGGTCAACCTCTTTATAAAGTATGGAAGATCCAAATCTTCTTTTCGTTGGTCATACTTGATACTATTATCATTGGTCCATCTGAAAGATAAAATCATTTGAAGTAAGAAAGGAATTATTTATACTTGTGTTTAATATAAGGTTAAAAAAATAAGGACAAAAAGTTATCCAAGTAATATTTTTTTAATAAATTTTAAGAATATAAAAATTTTTATGTTGCTTGAGTTTGATTATGTTGTGAATGAAGGATGAAATATTATATGTATAATTATTAATTATGTTTATAAAAAATTAATATAAAAGAAATAAATAATCATTAATATTTATGGATGGGAGCAAGTGTATAAGATTATTTAATATTTTTTAAGCTCTTTCGAACTTCTGAATAATTTTTGTCTTTGACTTTATACCTAACAAATGTATTAGCTATGCATCTTCACAACTTCTTGTGCTATCTTCAGGAATGTACCTATCAATGCTCTTTTTGACAGTTCTTTCTCTATTTTCAGATAATCTTATTGTGAGGTTCCATGCAGCTGCTTGATGGCTAAGGCTTGCTGTGTTATTTGCGCTCACCCTGAGAACCACAAGGAATTAATGCTGGATTTAAGTTTTCCTAGGCATGACTTTTATGATGCACTTGCTAGATTGGGAGATTTTACAAAGTAATTTTTCTATACTTTAAGTTTTGCTGGAGGAATTTTGGTGAGCAAGTTGTTGTGATGTATTGGCTCTATGAACCATCTCTTTTCCCCCAAAATTGACAATTAATTGCTATGTTTCAGTAAATGGTGAATAAGGGATTTCACTGACATATTTACAAAGATTCATGCAAGAAACTCCTGAATTCTAAATCACCATCTTTCAATAGCCAAGATCATCACACAAGTATTTTGTTGGCATGCATACATAAGAAATTTACAATATGGTAGGGACTAGCATGCATGCTACCTAATTACAAACTATCCAAGGATTTTTACAGTGTGCACCCATGCTCTCATGCTAGGGTATGCAAAAAGATCTATTAAACCATAAAGCTGATACAAAAAAAGATTTCAGTTTAGTTTCAATCAGCTTTTTGGTCTTTCAGTTTGGTATCGTTTCAAAAATTTCTGAAATCAGAAAAATCAGTTTGTTTCTTATTTGAATTTTAAAAAATTAATATAAGCTAAATTAAAACCTCCCCCCCCCCCCCCCCCCCCCACACATACACACACATATATATATATATAAGGTTTCATTTATAATAGAGTCAAAATTGGTATACTATAGATATGTGTGAATAACTAGGTTGAATGTAAGTTATGATTTTTTTCTATTGTAAATAACTGAACTGCCATTTGATCACATAAAATTTATTTTAAAAATCGATTTCATAGTCTTATAAAGTAAATATAGGTAAATCAATAAATCAAATCAAAACTAAACTCAATTTCTTGATTCGGTTCTGTCTGATTTATTAAAATAGTTGATTTAATTTTGACTTTGATTTTAAGAATTGATTTAAATCCGTTTGATGCTAAAGTTATCTCTCAATTGATTCAATTAATGCTAACCTAATCCTTATGCACTTATTCAGGATGAACTAGTATTAGTTTAGAACCTAGCTATGTAAATAAAGTATAGATAGAGATGAGATAATTTTAAAAAGTCTTTTAATTTTAGTTTCGTAGAAAACATGAGAATGGAAGAAGAGTGAGGCTCCTCTCACAAACTAGCAAAGTGAATCATGGTATTTTGTGCTAATATCTATTCAGTCTGCACATAAAAAAGCACCAAATTTACTGCTATATATTATTTGGGAGAATTTCATTGTTATATCTAATACAAAGTTTTCATTGTAATTAGGTTGTATAATATTATAAAATATGAGTTCAATACTAACTGAACATGGAGTGGGTTCTGCACTACATATGTTCTTATGATTTGGACCCAAGCCTGGTCCACTTAGCTATCATAGTTGTGGCAAGGTTGTTTCCAGCTTCCCATGATCTGTATTGAGTTGGCTTGTTAAATTTTGTTCAGTTTGAATCCATATGCAATTCTGCCAATGCAAATGTTGAGTTTGGTTTAAGCTCAAGTTAAAACTTATTCTATAAATTTTAGAGGAAAAGAAATAGATTGTCCCCCTAACCATAAGATACCAGAATAGCTTTCAATTTCAATTTGTTATGAATTAAATCGGTTTGAACTAATCCATACTATATTGATATGAATGACATCCCTATGTTTAATAGAAAGTGTGATCCGTATTATATTAAATTGAAATGAATTATGATACCAGTTCTAAGGACTTCGGCCTCAAGCTTTTACTGGCACAAATATGTTATAACGATTCGGCCGAGCATGCAGCACTCACGAATTCATTTCGTTATAAAAAAGTAAGACGGACAAGGCCCACACCAACTTGTCCAAAAAGGAATCCAACTGGTACTTGTTCATCTTCTTAACTGTTTATAAACCATACAACCAACTCCCAATTTTTTGATATATGACTATTGGAAAGGGCATCACAATCTAACCTCCTTACAAAGGCGACGTCTTCATTGCTAAGGGCACATGATCACAACCACCAAGACAGGCAAGATTCTAAAGGTGGCCCCCATAGGTTCAAGAGGTGACTCCCATCCCCATGGATGTAGCACTTTGCCTTGTGTAGCACTTAGCTCTTGTACTTTTATCTTGTGTTGCACTTAGCTCCTGCACTTCTGGCTGGTGCGTGGTTCTGATACCATATTGTAACGACCTGAGCCTCGAGCCCACAACACCCACGAACCCGTTTCGTTACAAGAAAACAAGATGGACAAGATCCATACCAACTTGAGCCGCTATAGTCAAAAAAAGGAATCCAATTGGTACTTGTCCATCTTTCTTAACTGGTTATAAACCATACAACCAACTTCCAATTTTTTGATATGGGATTATTGAGAGAGGCATCACATATATTCAAATAGTCATGGATTCTCTTGCTTGAATAATCTAGTATTAGCAATGACAACCTTATTATCATAAGAACTCCTGGAAGTCCAGCTCTAACTTTATACAATTGTAGCTGGCTACTTCTATAATAACTTTCATATTTCCCGCATCCATCTTGCATTGCATTATATTAGTTGCTTCTTCCTTTTTTTTTTTTTTTATTTGCCTCAATTTGAATTTGAGCGAAATACTCTAAGCCTATCCTTGGTCGTATAAAAAAATGTTAATGAATGATGTAATTCGCTAGATTATTTGACTAACATGGCATGTCCAACACACTCCCAAGTCCATTTTCATTGGTTGAAAGGTAGAGACATGTCACAAATTGGTTGAAAAATCAAAGTCGTTCTCCCAAGCTCAATGATTGGAGTGTATATATAATTCTGATGGTAAACTTACTCCTAACCAAATCAAATCAAATCAAATCAAACCAAACTAAACTAAACTGCTAAGAGAAATTATTGAGCGGATCCAATCCAACCTTACCTAACGACTGAAAAAATGGTACCAAAAAGGTCCAACCAAGGGAAAATGGCCACCAACGAACGCGTCCATTTCAAGCCTCAGGACCACACTGGGCTTGAGCCCTGACCCAACTTAGATTGGGTCCATGGCACGTTGGGGTGGTCCTGAAATGGGACCCATCCACACCGCTCGTTGTTTATGGTCAAGACATAAGCCACTTGTCATGCGAACCCAATGAACAATAAATAGTAGGCCAAGCATTAATGGCACTCAAAGCCAAGGTCATATGGATGGGGATTAATTGCAATGGAACCGGCCAGAGCCAGGTTTTTGTCCTCATTTTCATTTTATTTTTATTTTATAAATATAATAAATTTTTTTTTTTTTTGTTTTTATTTTCATTTCATTCTATGGGATATATTGGAGGCATGCTTGTTTTTATTTTTGTTTTGTTTCTAAAAGTAAAATAATTTTTATTTTTATAAAAAGTAAAGATCTCGCTCCAAATCCGCTCTATGTGTTAAAATTGCATCATCCCTATGTATGGGCTTAATAGTGCAGTATTGTATGAATTAAAAATTCTATATAAAAATGTATTCAATTATTTATCAAATATTGCTTATATAACATTTGTTTTGGATATCTTGATGAATATAATTTCATTAAAAAAAAGGTAAATTTATATGAAAATAATGTTTCATAATGAAGTGATATTAAAATTGAATTGTCCAAAGATTTGAAAATTTGTTTTGGCTATATTCCATGCTTTTTTTAAAAAAAATTTTGGCTCCTTTTACTCCAGATATGAAGATAATTCTCTCTAGCTACTTTAATTTGAAGGACCAGAATTATGTAAAATTTTAAAATCTAATTTCTTTCATAGCTTCATTGATAAGCGTGCATGTCCGAAGATATCTTATTCTATTAAATATGTTTTTAACTATAGACTTTTATATTGAATAATTAATATTATTTAATTTATAAAGTAGACAAAGTGGTGGCAAAAATTTAGCTATTCCAACATTAGTGAAGTTGGCCATAACGATTTAAATATCAAATTATAATAGAATATGAATAATAACCTTGATTAAGTTGTTACTTTGAAAACTATGCTTCAAACAAATCTAAGCTACACACTGCTTGGCCGGACCAAAAATTAATCTCACCCAAGGCTCTTGGCTTTGACTATATGTGGAACAAGGTTGGCCATGATGAACAAGCATCATGATCTAATTGATATGCGCAAGGAATAAGATTGGAAAGAATATAAAATTCTAATAATTACAATAAAACAATTACAAAGTTTATGCTTCCATAGACGGCTAATGATTTCTCACAAATGAGAAATTGAGAACCTCAGAGTATGGTATACTAAGTTGTATGATCCAAAAAAATAAAATACACGTAAATAATCAGTTTACAGGCCCTTTTTGGGGATATAGGATAAAAATTTATTATAACTTTTCCTCTAAAATTAGTAACCGTTAGATGGTGACAATGACTCTTAAGTAACAAGTTATCCATCATGATTTCATTATTAAGAAGGTAGATACTTTTTAAAAAAAATTAGAACTCTTAATATGAACCAACTCTTACTTTAATTGGCACATAGAAATCAATATAGATAAAAAAATAATAAATAATTTTATTAAGAATAGGATTAACAACTAATCTTAGTAAAGAGGCAGGTCAGCTTTATCAAATCATGATGTTTAACCTAGAAGCAAAATGGGACCGCCAAAAGTAGTTTCAATAGTAAAATTAGGATTGTCAGTTGACTCTGATAGCTTAGATTAAATGCTTATGATAGATTGAGCTGGTCCTTTCTGCACCGCTCTCTTCAGGAGTTTGGTTTTGATGATCGATTTGTTGAGTGGATTATGGCTTGTGTGCATAGGCCTTCCTTCTCTCTGATCATTAATGGGAGCCTGACTCTATTCTTTCACTCTGTTATGGGGCTGCGGCAGGGGTGTCCTCTATCCCCCCTACTGTTTATTCTGGTTGTGGATGATCTCTCTGTGCTCTTCGTCTAGCGCTGATGGATCGGAGGATAGTTCTGTTTATGGTAGGAAGAGTGGGCCCCTCGATCTCTCATCTACTTTTTGCTGATGATTGTATTCTCCTGGGTCAGGCCTCCATTGAGAATGCGGCTTCATTATAGTCTATTATTCACCGGTATTGTCAGGCTTTGGGTCAGAAGATTAATCTTCTTAAGTCTTCTATATGTTTCAGTCCGAAGACTCCTAGATCCATTAAGGAAGCTATTATGAATTTGTCTAGTATTACCTCTCAGACTGACAGATTTATGTATTTGGGGAATCCTATAATGGGTAGAAGGCCCCGTTGCTCTGACTTTTCTGAGCTTGAGAGGAGGGTGTGCCAGCGCATTGAGGGGTGGCATGTCACTAGCTTATCTATGATGGCTAGGGTCATTATTATTCATTCAGTTCTTTCCTCTCTTCCCTTGTATCTCCTTTCGAATGATGACATCCCAATTTCTTGTCTTAAGAGGATCGAGAGATGTTTCAGAGATTTTATATGAGCTTCTACGCAGGATAGTCATGGCATTCATTTTTTATCCTGGGATCTGGTTTGTATGCTACTCCAAGAAGGTGGGCTTGGGATTCAGTCCCTGATTGTCAGAAGAGAAGCTCTTATTGCTAGACATGCATCGCGATTCCTTATGGAGCTGCAGTGTCTTTGGAGCTCTCTGATGCGAGTGAGGTATGGAGATTGGACGTTCGATTTGCCCATTGTGTCATCCAGGGTTGTTCCTCCTTCTGGAAGGAGGTGTGTCGACATGGTCAGTTTATCCTGGATAATACCTCTTGGATGATCAGAGATGGAGCCTTGATTAATGTTATCCATGATACTTGGATTGCTGAGATTCCTCTCTCTCGGTGGCCCTCCTTCATTAATATGGATACCCCCTCCAGCTTAAGGGTTCAGGACTTGTTAGCCTCTGATTCCTCCGCCTGGCATATTCCCTTGGTGACCCAATTCTTTGGTAAGGAGCTATCTCGTCGGATTCTCTCGGTGCCTCTTATACCTGGGCGCCTTTCTGACTCCAGGCTTTGGCAGAGATCTTATCTCTCTAGGGTCCCCACTAGGGACCTTATGAAGATGTTCAGGCCTCAGCCTTACCGCACAGAGGATGCTGCTTGGATCTGGAAGCTTCCTACCCTCCCCAGGGTTCGACTTTTTATTTGGAAGCTCCTATGGAACCGTCTTCCAACTTGTGCTCTTCTCTCTCGCAGGGGTCTGTATATTCAGCCGACATGTCCTCTTGTAGGCTGGAGGAGGAGTCTTCTGATCACGCTATCTTTACTTGTCCTAGAGTTAGGAGGATATGGTTCTTGGTGGGCTATTCCAGTAGATTGGAGGACTTCGACTCTCCGTGATTGTCCTTTCTTCTTGATCTCCGAAGGGGATCGTTGTAGGAGCGTGGTCTTTGGGCTGCCACGTCATATCAGATATGGTTGTCCAGGAATCAGTTTATATTCACAGATGATAGTATATCTTTACACATGATTCTGTGGAAGATTAGATCATTAACAACGGACTGTGCCCATGTCTTCAATGTAGTTGGTTCTGACTCCTTTGGCCTCTAGGGTTCCCCTGCTGCTACGGTAGCGAACCAACATATGATTTTCATCTCTTGGGAGCCCCCCCTCCAGGGGTTGTCAAAATCAACTTTGACGGGAGTGTCCGTGGTAGAGCTGCTGGTTCGGCTTTTATCATCCGTGGGCCTCTAGGTGATCTGCTGGCGGCGGATGGTTTTGCGACTCTCGACTCCTCTATCACTATGACGGAGCTTTATGCTGCTTGGGCTAGTATATCTTATGCCGCTCGAACTCTTCATGCTCAGAGGCTCATGATCGAGGGTGATTCTATGACACTCATCTCCTGGCTGCTGAAGAAGAATTGCTCCCGGTGCCCTACTATCCCGATTATTAGGGATATCTGGTCTATCTTGCAGGAGGTTGATAGCTCCCAGATCCGTCATATTTATCGAGAAGCCAATTCGGCGCGGACTGGGTGGCCGCTTCAGTGGCTCAGCATGGTGATTCATAGTTTTGGAGGTTGGATGATCCCTGTCCTATTATTTTGCAGCATATTTTGTACTCGGATCAATCTGGGCTGATTCGCACGAGACTTATGTGATTGCCCGCTTGTTCCAAAAAAAAAATACTTTACGGCGCGCTATAGAGTCTGATTCATATTTCTATCCCTCATTCATAGGTGAGTAATTATTTTTTTATTTGACACTGTAATTTCAAAAATAGTACATTAGTTGAAAAAAAAAATATAACTCAAGTTCATCGGTTACCGATTAATTTGCACTCGAGCTTCTACGATCATATATTTTTGACTCACTAATAGATTAATGAAGCCAGCAAGTAGACTCCACTAGCTGATTAATCAGGTCAATAAGTAAGTTTAGGCCATTGTATTGGTATCAAAGCTAATTCGAATATATGAAAGTAGTTAGGCGAAAGAAAAGAATTATTCATGAAGACGATAATAAATTCTATCATGATATGAAGCCATCCTTATAACATCAATAATCTAACAATCTGGCTCAAGTAAATTTAGTTAGCTTACATATCAGGTACAACGAAAACATCGTTTGATAACAAAATAATTATAATACTTAAAAAAAATCTAGCATCGGCGTATTAAAAAAATTGAGTAGCTTCTTACTCAAATTCAACTACTACTACTGATTAATTGTATTTAAATTTTTAATATTATATATTTTTAATTTATTAATAAATTAATAAAATTAATAAATAAGTATGATAGATCACACAGAACTTCATCCTTCGAGAATAAGCAACAAGGTTGCCTCGTCTATCTCTATAATCAAATCTGGACAAAAGGATGGGGACGTTCCTTGATATTTTTTCCTGATTTCAGTCCTATTTTCAGCTATAGGATTTATGGATTTATGTATATATACACACATATGTATATATATTTGTTTTTACTTGATGTTGTTTTGTCCATGCATGTGGCCGGAGAGGTGGCATGCTCATGCGACGTCGCACGTGAACAACATATATATATATATATATATATATAACAATGGACCATGGACCACCTTGCGCACGAGGGAGAGGATCCCTCCATGTAGCCACACGTGTGGGTCCTATATGCCTTCGCCTTGTAGTTTACGTAGACTTAACCCAACCCATGTTCCACGGTGCTTGCATCAAGTCACGAATAATTAATTTTTAAACAACCTCCGTTCTAGAATAGATTTTATTTATTACATGCCCCAATGCTTCGATCGCACGCATAGCTGCGGCGGAACTAAAAAGATTTGTTTTTCATCACCAAAGTCTAGTGTCAACTTTGTATTAAATGTTCATGCATGGCTAATAAAATGCAAGTCACTATTCTCAGTCTTGGAGAGCATAATAATTTCTTAAAAAATTTGGCTAACTTGATGCTACCTACCACTGCGAAACAAATTAAGTGTCAAAAGTCATTAGTAATAACACGATAAAAGCTCATGCCAGTACGTATATAGTCTTACATTGATTATACATTGAAAACGATTTAACTATTCATGCATGGTTGAAGAGCTTAACTAATAAGTTTTTAGCTTGCTTTTTTAAGTAAAATTTTAAGTTTTATGATAAATGATATGGAAATGAATCAAACTTTTATTAGTCTAATAAAAATGCTGATACTTATCAGAATCCGAGGATAGTATCACTAATCTATTACTTATTATTACCGTAGGTCTAATCCCATGTAAAATAAATCATAGAGAAGAAGCCAATCACATTAAATTGATGGTGACCGCAACAACCATCATTTTAACATGTGAAGTGCCATAAGGTTACCGAGAGACCGAAAAAGGTTTGTAGTACTACATGAGCAAACTTTGTACTACACCATTGAAGATAATTAAAAATTTTAACATAAAACTAGGTACAGTAACCACCATGGATGAGAGCTGCATGATGAATAAGAACCCGCCAAACTTGCATGCTCTCACTCATTATATTACTTTTGTTAATGTTTAAGGTAAGATACAGCATCCTAAATATTGGTACTTTTTTTTAACTTTTTGTATCAAACTAAACAAGTTTGGTATCGAATAGGATGGCATACCGATCATATAGATCAATCATTCTAAAATTGAGTTGAACTGAATAATTCAATACGGTTTATTTGGTCTAAAATCAAAAAGTCGACCGGTTTCAATTTTAAATCGATTTGACACGATTCATTTCAAATCATGTGAATCATGATGATTAAGCATGCCATGTAATGATGGTTGATCATCTAGAGCTGACATTCTTGAGCGTCAGTGGACATGCCATCAGTTTACTGAAGAAGCTTCATCTCGGCGCTGAGATCTGCAAGAAGTTCCGAAGACCGGATATTCCGACGGAGACCCTCCAATGCTCAAATTAGTGATCAAAATCATAGCCGTGAGCTTGAGGAAGCTCGAGAGAGAGTTAGAGATGGGGATGGATACTTTTTTGAGTGCTTGAGTGTTCATACCTTGGTCAGGGATCCCTCTTACCCACTTTATTGATGCTTGGGGTCTGTGTTACTTGCTTCGGAAGCTTTGAAATCTCATGATGAATAGCGACTTCTTGAATAGAATGCCAGAATTAGTAGGATTTATTCCATCTGAGCTGGATGATTGGTACTTCATGGGAGATGATCACCTTTTGGGAGTTCATCTGGCCATAATTATTTAAAGCTTCATGATGGATGATGACTTTTTGGGCTTATCGGATCAGGGTCATTAATGCTTTATGATGGATTATGACTTTTTGAGCTTGTGCCAGAACCGATGGAGTTTGTCTTATTAGACATACATGAATCATAGATGACTAGTGGGCTTAGCCTTGTCAAAAGTAAAGGTTTGCTTGGGAAGCTGAAGTTAATCTTGAAAATAAAATAAAATAAGGCATGGGGCCACCTAGGAGCCGTTTATAAGTTGGGGCCACCTTGGGGTCACTAAGGAGCCGGGCCCGCCTAGGAGTCAGTTATGAGTTGGGGCCGCCTTGAAGCCGCCTATGAACTAGGGTCGCCCAGCTTTCGAGCCCGCCTAGGAGCTGCTTATGAGTTGGGGCCGCCTTGAGGCCGCCTATGAATTGGGGCCGCCTAGGAGTCGCTTATGAGTTGGGGCCGCTTTGGAGCCACCTATGAACTGGGGCTGTCTAGCTTCCGAAGATGCCTAGGAGCTGCTTATGAGTTGGGGCCACCTAGGAGCTGTCGACATCCTAATGACTCCCACCGTTGGGTAATTTTGGTTGTTAGCCCCCACGTGGCTTTTACCAGCCACATTATATGCCCCCTGTTCCTGAGTCTTGGCACTCACGCACGCAACACTTGCCAAGAGAAAAGAGCACAAAATCTCTTACCTTTGATGGGTCTTGCGCACCATAAATTAGCGGAGGTGAGCGCATATCCTCAAGAAGGTAAAGTCTCTTCAAAGTCTTCTCATCGTTTAAGGAATGGCATCGAAAGCAATGTAATTTGCGAAAAGATTAAGAAAAACATTCTTCGAGCAACGTAAAAGATGAAACACCGTTATTGGATTATTCTTATCTGTGTCCCATCATTAGGCATGGATCGCGCCCTTCAAGCGCCATCGAGGCATTGTGTCTTGAACAGCAAATAGTTTGTGGACAGTTGAATGGTATCTTCATTTACGAATCTCTGCATGGCACTATAGTGGGCAGAACATTCAAAAATTATGTATAAAGATTGCCCCGCTCGCCCCTTCAAGTCTTTCACACTTTCATTACCTTCCCTATGTCTTCCTCGCCTCCTGAGTCTCGAGTTCTTGCCTTTGTCTCTTTGATCATCATATCAGTCCCCTTCACTTTTTTTTGCTTTTTCCTTCCATGGATTCTAATTCCCGTAGAAAAGGTAAGAGCCCCATGGTCGAACCCTCCAGGGAGGAGATCCTTCAGGCACGGCGCTGGACTCCTGGTGGCATCTTCATCCGCAACCATCCAGCGATCGCGGCCCACACATCACCTAGGGATTCTCCTCCACCACTTAGGGCCTCTTCTCCTTCGCCTCCTAGGATTTCTCCTCCACCCCCTAGGGTTTTCTCTCGATCATCTAATCGTCTGGCATCTTCTTCGATTACCCTCTCTGAGTCCGTAGGTTCGGAAGGGATAGCCTCTACCATGATCGCACAAAATATAAAGAACCTTAGGGCTCAATATGAGATTCCTGATACTGTCTGCATCTCTGCTCCCACTCTGGTGACAAGGTAACCTCCAGCCAGTCTGATGGGATTGCCTTGTATGAAGAATTTTTTAAGAGTGGGCTTCGTCTTCCTCTTCATCCCTTCTTTCTGAACCTCCTAAATAGGTATGACCTTATCCTAGCATAGCTAACTCCAAATTTCATTCGGATTATCTGCACCTTCATCGTTTTATGCTATTTTCATGGCATTCATGCCCAAGTTTCTTTATTTTGGGCCTTGTACAAACTTTGCAATCCTAATAAAACAGGATGGTGGAGTTTTGCCTCTAGACCCAAAAGAGCCCTTAAGCTTGACCTGCCCTCCAAAATCAAGGGATGAAAATTTTGATTTTTCTAGATCCATTTGGACGGGGTGAAGATGGGCTAGGGCGCTCCCGACACTAGTCCTAATAAGAATTCAACCATAAATGAGGAAGACCAAGAGATTTTTTATGCACTGTTATCATCTGATCTTCCTCCTTGTTGGGAACTACTGTCAGAGGACAACCTCTATGATGTCAGCATAGCACTAGAGGTCGGCGCAGCACTAGTGTCGCCAACATCGGCACCAAGTGAGCGCCATATCCCCCTAGTCATCATTCATTTTCATTCCTTTTTTTTCAGATCTTTGACTCTGGTCTTTGTTCCTTTGTGCAGTGATGAAATTTTCTCCTGACTTCCTAGTCGCGGGCCCGAAAGAGGAAAGAGGCCACCGGCAACATGGCGAAGGTGGCACCTAAGAAGCCTCGTCGAAAAGAACAGGGCGGGTTGTCTCAGCTGCCCACAGCTCCAGAGGCCGTCCCAGTGGAAGAGCTGAGAAGGGAGGATCCCCCTACCGAAGTACTAGCAGTAGGGATTCCTCCTATTGAAACCAAGGCGGGGCCGTCTAGAAGAGAGCCCTAGGCTGCCGCCGAACCCAGAGGTGAAGCCACATTGGAGGTGAGGGTTGGGATACCTCTGATGGTGAAAGTTGAGGATGATGCCCCACCGGTCGCCCAATCGATGCTGGAGAAAGGAGGGGCACCTCCTACTGGTGAACCCAAGAGTCGGCCTTCCCGGGTAACTGCGATGAACCGTGGTCGGCTGGTAGAGTGTATACTAAGGTAGTCCAGCCTCCTAGGCTTCCAAGCTGAGCTTCGCCGTTTGCCCATTGCAGCTGCTCTTGACATTTTCTTCATTGCTGCCCTTCAGGTACGTCTGTTGACTTTGTTTCCCCTTTGTATTGGAATTACTTATAATTTTTAATTGATTACTTCACACAGATGTCCAACGGCCTCTTTGTTCTTCGGGATGTCTGCGTCGGGGCCACCAAAACCTGGGCCGATGCCTTGGCTAAGGAATTGGCCGAGGTCTAGGAGTGAGATAAGAAGGCGGCCAACGACCTTCGAGTTGCTCAAGAGAGCCGCTTTCTGAAGGCCCAGGCATAGGCAACCAATAGCAAGGCTAGAGTTGCCAAGGTCAAGCTGGTGGATGCCATGATGAGGCTTAGGCCGACTGAGGAGAGGCTGGAAGATGCTCTCCTCAAATTGGAACATGCCGAGGAGAGGGCTGACAAGGCCGAGTCCAAAGCCCAGGCTACTATGGAGAAGCATGCTCTTGCCGAGACGGACGCTTGGACCTTCTGGGAGAAGAAGACCGCCGCTGAGACTCAAGCCCGAGAGGCAATGGAAAAATTGGCCGCCGCCGAGGCCAAAGCTGCAGAGAAGGTGGCCACTGCCGAAGCCCAGGCTCGGGAGGCTGTGGAGCAGTACAAAGACTTCATTGACTTTGTCGTGGAGTTGAGTGAAGCGGCTATGGATGCATTCTCCCATGGATTCGAGAGGTGTAAAGAGAGGATCTCGTGGATCTTCAAAATAAGTGGCCTTAAACGCCTTCGGCCTGAGGATGGAGAGGGGGATCCAGAGAGCAGCAACACCAAAGACGGGCCGAGACCCTCTGAACCTCAGAGTTTATTTCTTTTCTCTTTTTCAAACACTTTGTAATCCGACTAATGTCGGTCTTTTGTATGACAATGTTATGAAATTAATGAAAAAAATATTTTGTTCAATCATGGTGAACTTATCTTTTTGTAGGGCCTTAGTCTTTTGGTGATCACATTTTGGCTTTAGCCTTCAGGCTTGACAAGATGCACTTTTGGTCTTTTGAGTATGTTCGAAGAGTCAGCAATTTGATGCACTTCATAGGAATGTTTAGGTTTGCCTTAGTCTCTTGGACTTTTGTTGAAGTGTTCCTTGAATGCTGATGGCAGCCATCGCCCTGGGGGTTTCTCGGTGCTGGCTCAGGAGTTTGACTTGGGGCCACCGAGACCATAGGACTTGAATCACCTTGGAGGTTTCTCAGTGCTGGCCCGGAGTGTCCTTATGATCACAGGGCCACCGAGATCCTTTTAAAAACTACCACAGGAGTTTTTCGATGCCGGCCCGACAGTTTGATTTGAGGCCACCAAGACCGTAGGACTTGAACCACCTCAGGGGTTTCTCGGTGCCGGCCCGAGGGTGTCCTTACGATCATGGGGCTACCGAGGTTCTTTTGAAAACTACCACGAAGGTTTCTCGGTGTCGGCCCAGGAGTTTGACCCGGGGCCACCGAGATGTAGGACTTGAACCGTCTCGGGGGTTTCTCGGTGTCAACCCGGGGGTGTCCTTATGATCATGGGGCCGTCGAGGTCCTTTTAAAAACTACCATGGGGATTTCTTAGTACCGACCTGGAAGTTTGACTCGGGGTCACTGAGACCGTAGGACTTGAACCACCTCGGAGGTTTTTCGGTGCTAGCTCAGGAGTGTCCTTACGATCATGGGGCCATCGAGGTCCTTTTGAAAACTACCATGGGGGTTTTTCGATGCCGGCTTAGGAGTTTGACTAAAGCCCGCCAAGATCGTAGAACTTGAACCGCCTCGAAGGTTTCTCAGTGCCGGCCCGGGGTATTCTTATGATCATGTAGCTGCCAAGGTCCTTTTAAAAACTACCATGGGGGTTTCTTGGTGCTGGCCCAGGAGTTTGACTCGGGACCGCCGAGATCGTAGGACTTGAACTACCTCGGAGGTTTCTCGGTGCCGGCCGGAGGTGTCTTTACGATCACGGAGCCACTGAGGTCCTTTTGAAAACTACCACGGAGGTTTTTTGGTGCTGGTCGGGAGTTTGACTTGGGGCCGCCAAGACCGTAGGACTTGAACCACCTCGGGGGCTTCTCGATGCCGGCCCGGGGTATCCTTACGATCATGGGGCCGCTGAAGTCCTTTTGAAATTTTCAACGGAATAGAAGGATGAAATTGAAAACTTTTCTTATATTCATTGGCTAAGTACACTCACTAATGATAATACCGACAAATGTTGTCCGCATTCCAAGTACGCGGGATCATCCGTCCATCGAGCTCCTCGAGTCGGTATGCTCCTTGGCGAAGTGCTTCGATAACTCGATAGGGCCCCTTCCAATTTGGAGATAACTTGCCTCCTTTAGTTGGCTTGGATACCTCAGCCCTTCTGAGGATTAAATCTCCTGGGTGGAACGTCTTAAGGCAGACTCGGGCATTGTAATATTTTGCTACTCGCTGGCAAAAGATAGCCATCTTGAGCTGTGCCGGGTTCCGGATCTCGTTGATGAAGTCGAGGTTGGCCTTTAGTTGATTACAATTATCTTCTTCATTATATGATTCCATACAGGGGCTTGGAAGACCAATCTCTATCGGGATGACCACTTCAGATCTGAAGACAAGACTGAAAGGAGTCTCCCTATGGGGATCCTTGGAGTCGTGTGATACGCCCACAATACACTAGGGAGTTCCTCCACCCATTTGCCTTTGACCTCATTCAGTCGGGTTCTAAGTCCTCGAAGGATAGTCTAATTCATGACTTCTGCTTCTCTATTGATTTGTGGATGTCCGACAAAAGTAAAATGATGGCCGATGCCCAACTCAGTGCAAAAAGCTTTGAATGCAACATTATTGAATTATCGATCATTGTCGGTGATGATAGTATGAGGTAGGCCAAATCGGCAGATAATAGGCTTTTAGAAAAATGACTTCACCTCGCTCTCGATTATTTTGGCTAATGCCTTGACTTCAACTCATTTGGTAAAGTAGTCGATGGCGACAAGTAAAAATTTTCATTGCCCTGAAGCTGGGGGGAATGCTCCAAGGATATCCATTTCCCATTGAGTAAAGGGCCACGAAGCAGAGAGTGGGCTCAGTCGAGAGGCTGGTTATCGCTGGATATTAGAATATCACTGGCAGCTATCGTACTTTTGGACTAGCTCAGCAGCATCCTTTTGCATGGTGAGCCAATAATATCCTTGGCGAAGAGCCTTTTGAGCCAGTGATCTGCCCCCCAGGTGGTTCCCATAGATGCCCTCATGGATCTTCCTGAGAATATAGTTGGCATATGTAGGACCAACACATTTGAGGAGATGATAAGAGAAAGACTTCTTGTATAACTGTTCATTCAATATACAAACTTAGGGGCCCTCCACTTGAGTAGCCTGGCTTCTACAGAATTAGTGAGGAGAGTACCGTCAGTAAGATAGCGGATGTAAGCATCCATCCATTTTGACCTTCGTGCCATTGGTAGAACCTCTTCCGCTGTGTCAATACTCGGAAGCTCCAGATGCTCAACATATGTTCTCCCTAATGTGTTATCCGCCAAAGTAGCCAACCATGACAAGGTATTAGCTCTAGTGTTTTTGCCCCTAGGAATATAACTGATAGTGAAATAAGCCAATGAGGAGGTCAGTGACTTGACCTTATTTAGATATCGAGACATAATGGGGTCTCGAGCTTCATACTCTCTAGTAATCTATCCAGAGATGAGCTAGGAGTCGATGAAGGCCCTGAGGTGCTTTATTCAGAACTCCCATGCGAGCTTAATTCTGGCCAATAAGGCCTCATACTCGGCTTGATTATTTGTAACTTTAAAGAGAAATCGAAGAGCGTACTCCACCACTATGCCCTTCGGATTTATAAGAATAAGACCAGCCCCGCTTCCTTGAGAATTGGAGGCGCCATCAACATGAAGAATATAGGTTTTTGCCATATCCTCACCAGTGTCCGAACATATCATTGGGAAGTCTTTAGGTTGCTCTTCCATCCAGGTGCATTCCACTAGAAAGTCGCTAGCACCTGGGACTTTAAGGCAGATCGGGATTGAAATGAAAGATCAAATTCCTCCAATTTGATTGCCCATTTAGCCAGCTAACCAAAAGTGTTAGGGTGAGCCAGAACAGCTCTAAGAGGCTGGTCTGTGAGTACCACGATTGGATAGGCTTAGAAGTATGGCCTGAGACGTTGAGCGGAGATGATTAAAGCAAAAATAAATTTTTTGATTTTGGAGTACCTGACCTTCACATCATGGAGCACTTTGCTGGTATAATAGATAGGCTTCTGTACTCCATCGAGGTTGAGGTGTACCAGAACAGAGCTCACTGCCTCCAAGAAAGTAGCAAGATAAAGGAAGAGCTTTTCCCCTTCTCTTGGCTTCGATAGCAGTGGCGGTGTGGACAAAACTTCTTTTAGCTCCTCGAAGGCTTTCTGACAGCTTTTCATCTATTCGAAGCCGTTCACCTTTCGTAGAGCTTTGAAGAAAGACAAGCATCTTTTTGCTAACCTTGACAAGAACCGACTTAGAGCGGCCACTCTTTCGGTGGGCTGCTGCACCTTCTTTTTATTAATTAGCTGCCTCATGTCAAGAATAGCTTGTATCTTCTTCGGGTTTGCTTCAATCCCTCGCTGGGTCACCAGAAAGCCCAGAAATTTTCGGTAGTGACCCCAAATGCACACTTGCGAGGATTGAACTTTATTTGATGGCGCTGGAGATTATTGAATGTTTCTTCTAGATCAGCGATATAGTTAGCGATGCAGGTGCTCTTGGTTAGTATATCATCCACATATACCTCTATGTTGCATTCAATTTGGTCTTTAAAGACCTTATTCATCAACTACTGATAAGTGGCCCCTGCATTTTTTAACCCAAAGGGCATCACTTTGTAGCAGTAAATGTCCTTTTCTGTGATGAAAGAAGTATTTTCTTCATCCATTCGGTCCATCCTTATTTGGTTGTATCCAAAGAAGGTATCCATAAAGTTGAGAAGCTCATGGCCAGATGTGGAGTCCATCAATTGGTCAATCCATGGCAGTGGAAAGCTATCTTTAGGACATGCTTTATTGAGATTAGTAAAGTCGATGCAGACTCACTAGCTTTCGCTCACCTTTCGGACCATCATCACATTGGCTAGCCAATCTGGGTAATGTGCTTTCCGATTATAGCTGGCAGTACACAGCTTGTTGACTTCCTCATCGATGGCTCTTTGCCACTCGAGGGCAAAACTTTTCTTCTTTTGTTGAACAGGCCAGTACTTCGAGTCAATATTAAGCTTGTGAGTGATTACCTTCGAAGGGATGTCAGGCATGTCCGAAGCTGATCAGGCAAAGACATCTGAGTTTGCCCACAAGAAAGTAAGAAGCTGATTCTTCATCTTCAAAGAAAGAAGCTTGCCGATTTGTATAGTCTTCTCAGGATCGTCTTCCAGTGGGTAGGACAGTAAATTCTTGGCTCGCTCTCCCCTTCTTTCAGATTCTTTAGGATCAAGTAGTACTGAGGCTGGTGGGATCATCGCCTCCTAAGGGCTGGGGGCATATGATAGCATAGTTGCACTGGATTTTGCTTCCCACGCATCTCGCCAATTCCTTCACTGGTAGAAAATCTCATGAGCAGGTATTTAGTAGATATCACCACGTTCAAGAGGTTTAAGCCTGGCCGACCAAGTATGGTATTGTAAGCCAAAGGCACTCGGGCCACCAAAAATTTTATCAAGACAGTGCTCTAGCACGATAGCGATCCTGTCGTGATCGGCAGGGTAATTTCACCCTCAACTTTCACTGAGTCTCCTATAAAACCGACGAGGGGTATTGTCACTGGTTGGAGAGAACTGGAAGATGAGTTCATCTGAACAAAAGCATCATAAGTGAGGATGTTAGCAGAGATTCCACTATCCACCAGAATTCTCTTTAGAGGATGTTTAGCGATTATCATGGAGACAACAATGCTATCATCATTCATATTGCCCCCTGTTAACTCCCCTTCACAAAAAGGGATTACATTTTTTATTCCCTCTTCACCCCTCAATCTTTTGGAAGGTGTGGCTGCCCTCCGGGAAAGCATGCCTACGGTACGTTTCGTCGAAGCATTATCGACATTGGCCTGAGTAGGCGGAGGTCCCATTAGAGTTGGGATATCGAAGGTCCTCTCTTCTGGATAAACTTTCGAGATAGCTCTGCTAGATAAGCTCCTCAATGGCACACTTTAGATTATGGCAATCTTCAGTATCATGGCCATAATCTCTATGGAAACGGCAATCGTGAGCGACGTTCATCCTTAGTGGGGGAGGATGCCTAAGATAAGTCTTGCTTTCAATCTGCATAAGGATATAAGACTTGGGGACAAGGAGAGGTGTGAAGTTCTCTTCTCTAGGAGAGAAGTTTCTGTGCCAATTATTTGATCGGCGCGGGGGCTCAGGCTTCTTGGGAGGAGGTCCACTGGGCTTCGTACAGACCGATTTCTTTTGGACCCTCTTTTAGTGTCCCTCCGAGTGAAATCAGCTTCATCAGCACGAATGTATTTCTGTGCATGACTTAGAAACTCAAAATAAGAATTGGAAGGTCTTTTATCTAAAGAATAGATAAAGCGGGAGGGACGAAGTCCTCGCTTTAGGGCCAGAGTGGCCATAACATTATCAAAGTGGTAGACCTCAAGGGCTATCGTCTTGAATCGAGCTACGAAATCCTTCAAAGGTTCTCCTTCCTTTTGCTGAACAAAGAACAAACTATCCGCTACTCGGGGATCTTTCGACAGGCATGCATCAAAATGAGCTAAGAATATTTTTTTCAACTGTCGAAAGGAGTCGATGCTGCATGGAAGTAGATGAGAATACTAAGCACGTGCAGCCTTCTAGAGGGTAGCAGGGAAAGCAATACACAGGAGGGCATCAGTCACCCCCTGGACTTGCATAAGAGCTTTACAACTCTCCAGATGATCAAGTGGATCCATGGTGTTATCATAAGGATCCAACTGGGGAAGACAAAACCTATGAGGAACAGGCTCTTCCAAAATCCAGTGGGTGAGGGGTGGACGAGTATCATAATCCACCCCTGGTTAGTTATTGAGCTTATGACTGAGCTCTTCCAACCACTGGTCCTGCTCCTCCAAGTTCCTTTTCATCTGACGATTGAGGTCCTCGCTCGCTGATTCAGAAGACAAGGAGGGGGAGCGATGGCGCTGGTGGTGTCGTGCCCGCTTGGGCTCCTTCCCCCATCGATATTTGGAAGAGGGGCTACTCGAGCGGCGGATAGAAAACCGTGACCTTTTGGAGGTTTTCTGGTGGTGATGCCTGGATGGAGCATGACAGTGGTGATGTTCCTCTAGAGAGGGTATTCTGTAGGTGAATTATTGACTGACTGGTGCGGTTGTTGCAAATGGTATGGGATGCCTGGGTAGCTATCGAACAGCCGACGATTGTTGCCTTGCAACTCACGGACTGCTCCAACAAGAGCTTAGACTTACTAGATAAGAGTGGTCAGTTGTTCATGTAGAGTAGACAAAATTGATGTAGAGGAAAGAGTAGGGTAATTAGCCTTCGGTTGCTCAGCATGATAGGAATGTCCCCCAGTATAACTAGCAAAAGCCTCCTAAATATGTGTCACCACCATTGTTGTCCAAGAGAGGGTGAGCTTGTAGCTCAGAATTATAGAGCTATCCTTCTATAGCCCCACCTACCTAACACACCAATCTGATAATGGCTGATTACCTAGAGCTGACGTCTTTAAGCGTCAGTGGACGTGCTGTTAGTTTGCTGAAGAAGATTCACCTCGGTGCTGAGATACAATAAGTCTCGAGACCAAATATTTCAGTGGGGACCCTTCGATGCTCAAGTTAGTGATCAAAATCATAGTCATGAGCTTGAGGAAGCTCGAGAGAGAGTTCGAGATAGGGATGGATACTTTTTTGAGTTCTTGAGTGTTCATACCTTGGTCAGGTGGTGCAGGCACCAAGATCAAACAAAGGATTCTTAACCCTCTATGGATATCTGATTAGTTATGATTCAAGTTTTGAGTTAGAAAATAAAGTTTAGTTTATTTTGAGTCTCGTCCAGTTCATTTTATTCTAAATTGAGTCCTATCCAGTTCAATTTATTTTAATGTGAGTCATGTAGTAAGTTCATCAGCTTACAAGAGGAGACATCAGTATTAGAGCAGAAGACAAGGCCATCACAGTCAGACAAAGTAGCTGCTAAATTCAAGTTGGTGCCATACCTACTTAAGCAGCCCACATGCCATTTAGCAGAGCAAGCAACCTTTCCAATCTAGATGATCATTTTCTCATTTGGATGCAAGATTTCATGCCGAATCCAACTGCCGCTGATTGCATCTAGAAGATCACCTTCCTCATCTGGACGCTGCAGATTTCATGCCAAATTAAGCTGTCGCTGATTGCATCTCAATATATCTAGAAGATCACTTGCCTCATCTGGACGCCACAATTTCATGCGAATCCAGCTGCCGCTGATTGCATCTAGAAGATCACTTTCCTCATCTGGATGCTGCAGATTTTATGCCAAATTTGATTAGGGATGCCTTTTTTTCTTTTTTCTCTTTCCATATCTATATTTTCTTGGACCCCAAGTCTCTTGCTCTATAAAACAGACCCTCTTGTATGAATGATGTATCTTTTATTATTAATTAATCAATCCAAGTTTTGAGTTATTGTGATTTTTGTTAGTTGGTTCTCTGGTGCTCTTGTTTCTCTACTCCTGTGCGTGCCAACATCCCAAGTCTCCAGGAGAAACCTTGGCCACCCTCTCCTTTTCTCTACTCCTTCCTTGTCTCTTTGCCTCTATTCTAAATTTTTCTATGATTCTTTAACCCTTGTATGGTGATCTTGCAGATCCCTCAGTGGCCATGAATCCATGATTCAAGGCGATCATCATCCAGGACAGCTGATACTTGGCCGCAGATCCATGGGCTCAAGGCTTGGTCATTTAGGGCGCATCCGCTAGGCAGAGCAACCCCTTCAACACTTTGATCTTTTCCCTCTTGCCAGGTACACCCTCTAATCTACTAGTAACTTTATTGTAGGAGAGCAAGCCCCGGGGCTTCTTAGTCTCGGCGGTCCTTCTTCCTTATTTTTTAGGAACTGTTTCGCGTACGGATTTACTGTGAATTTTTTTTGAATCCCTCTTAGGCTATTACTTTGAAAGAATAATCAACTGTAATTATTAATCAAAAAAAAAAAAAATTACTTGCATGGGATTCGGTCCTGCATTAGTTTGGTATCAGAGCATAGTTAGGGCTTAATTTTAATTCATGTTATTATCAGTATATCATCTATTAATTGAATTGTTTCTGCCTGCATACACATCAGAAAATTAAAATTTATTTCTCTAGATTCGTTATAATTTAAAATATTTTTTGTTATTTTTAAGAATTTAATTTGATCTATAAAAAAATAAAAAAGTTTTGAGATTTATTCTATTTACAGATTTCTAAATTAGGGTTTGTGTTTTACATGTCATTCATCTGCATTAAATTACTCTTAAAGGCTTTCATTGATGTCAGATAAGGGAGGGATTGAGACCCCTTCCTTGGTCCAAAATAACCACCCGTGCATTCTGATCCCAAGCCTCTAATCTAAAATTGAGTAGCAACTTAATTGACATTTGCCCTAAAGGGCTAGGGACACCAACAGTCGGTTTAGTGTACTGGAGGAGACTAGTACAAATCAATCTGGCATGTGCTCTAAAATTGATGTCTAGAAGGGAGGTCAAATATTAAACGACTTAAGCGAAGTGTTGGGGTTACTCTAATTAGGCACCTGCAATTTATGGGACGAGCCTCCCCCCTTTCACCTGTCCGAACTGGCCAATTGAAGAGTTACTGTTAGATTGGCTTGCATTAAGCCAAATCCTTTACTCTGGATGACTAGGTCTAGCATACCATAGTCCGAGTCAGTCTGAGTCTTGTATGCTTGATTATGCTTGCATGTGCACTAGATCAGGAGCATCTTTTCGCCCGTCACCACCTCCATTATAGGTTGAACCTATGGCTAATCAAAGCATTGATGATCACTTAAGGATCATCACTGAACAACTAGCCCAAATAAACCAAGACATCAAGCAATCTGAGGCTAGATTAGGGTCCAGGTTCGATCAAGTCGAAACTAGGTTGGGTATCCTAGAAGAAGCCCATGAGCCCCACACTGAGTATGAGACCCAACCTCATCCTAGGAGAGCCCAACAGCCTGACCTCTACATAAGGCCAAACCCTAGGAGACCACTTCGACCTAATCCAGTCCTAGATGTCCTCCCTAGGAGACCCAATCATGAGGCAGTATACAAGAAGAAAGAGCCCTTAGAAGTGTTAGACTTGAAGCACCTACTTTCGATGGCTCTATGGACCCTAAGTACTACCTAGATTGGGAGGAAGGGATGGACCAGTACTTTGACCAGTACGACATGTCTGAAGAGCGTAAGTTTATTTGCCAAGCTCAAGTTAGTACGACAGGCTAGGTTATACTGAGCCACCTTAGAGCGAAGGCAATTATTAAAGGGTAGAGACCCCATAGTCACCTGGCACGCCATGAAGGCTAGACTTAGGTCCAATTATGTCCTCACATCGTATGAACAGAGCCTATTGGACCAGTGGTAGATTAATTTAGGGTAGTAAAACTGTAAATGAATACATTGCTACATTCCAAGAGTATACCATGAGGTGTAATATCGTTCAGTCTGAGGAAGTCACCCTATCCAAGTTTAGGTATGGCCTGAGAGCAGATATTCAAAGAGAACTCTACCTAAGTAGGGTACACGATTTAGAAGAAGCTTACCAAGTTGCTAGGGATTATGAACGTTTTCAGAGAGGGCCACCCTATCGTAGATCATAGGCTACCAAGAGCCCTAGCCCATATCCAGGATCTAGTCAGGCTATTCTAGTCGTCCCAGACCTACCCAGTACTCAGACCTTCGCCAAACTTTCCGAGTTGACCCAACACTAGCTAACCCAGTACAAGCCGAACTGAGTTGAGTCGACCCCAGAATAGTACCCCTATACCCCATAGAGAGGATAAGGGCAAATCTGTAGAGGTCCAAAGAAATTCCAACCCCCAGATCAAATGCTTTAGATGCAACAAACCGGGACATATGATCAGCCAGTGCCTAGTCAGATCCCTTCATATAGATGAGTTACCTAAGACTGAATCCGAGTCCCTAGTTGAGCCTGAGGGAGAGGTCTATGAGGCTGATACCCATCTGATAGATAGTACGATGGAGAGGAGGAAACATTTGAGTCTGAAGGCCTACTAGGAGTGGTTAGATGTATCTTGACCCAGACTCAAACTAAGGACCAGAAAGATTGACATAGGACTAACATCCTACAGACTTTTGTTAAGATAGGGGATAAGGTGCTCAAGATCATAGTGGATAGCGGGAGTTGTGTCAATGTCGTCTCTGCCAATACAATTAAGTCATTAGGATTGACCAAAGTTCCCCATCCTAGTCCTTATAAGGTCTGTGGGTAGATTCCACCTTATCCCAATCAAGTCCAGATGCCAAATACTAATCAAATGCAAAATTATGAGAAAAAGGTCTGGTGCGATGTAATTCCTATGGGTGTTAGTAGTATTATGTTAGGTCAACCTTGGCTTTACGAGCATGATGCCACCTTGTTTGGTCAATCCAACATTTGCTCTTTTAAACACAATGGGAACAAGTATGTGATACATCCAACTCCACCTAGGGACCCAATCAAGAAAGGATCTAGTAACCTTAAGGATAGCAAGCCAAGAGTTAATCTGATTAAAGTTAAGGAATTAGAAAAGGACATCACTGAGGGTAATCCTGTTTGAATTTTGACCACTAAAGAGATCTATGAATCAGTCCAAAAGGAACAACCCCCAGAAGTAATTGAGATCCTAGAGGAGTTTAAGGATGTCTTCCCTGAAGAATTGCATTATCAGTTATCACCCTGAGAAACATCCAACATGCCATTGACCTGATCCCAGGATTCATCCTCTCAAACCTTCCCCATTATAGGATGAACCCCACTGAGCATCAAGAACTACAAAAACAAGTGGGAGAATTACTTATGAAAGGTTTCATTAGGGAGAGCTTAAGTCCTTGTGCAATTCTGCACTATTAACCCTAAGAAGGATGATACCTGGAAAATGTGCATGGACAGTAGGGCCATCAACAAAATCATCACTATCAAGTATAGGTTCCCTATCCCCAGACTAGATGACATGTTGGACATGATGGCGGGTGCCACTATCTTTTCAAAATAGACCTTAAGAGTGGCTATCATCAGGTTAGAATTAGACTAGGGGATGAGTGGAAGACTATATTTAAGACTAGAGATGGTCTGTTTGAGTGGGTCGTGATGCCTTTTGGGCTATCAAACGCACCTAGCACATTCATGAGAATCATGACCCAGGTCCTGAAAGAGTACACAAAAAAATTCTTAGTGGTCTATTTTGATGATATATTAATTTATAGCAAGACTAAAGAGGACCATCTTAACCATCTCAGATTAATCTGTCAGACCCTTAAAGAGAATAGCCTATATGCAAACCTTAAGAAGTGTGATTTTGATGCATAGGGTTATCTTTCTAGGTTTTGTGTTAACCCCAGAAGGTGTTTCAGTGGATCCTGAAAAGGTTAGGTCAGTCGTAGAGTGGCCGGTACCCATGAACGTCCATGATGTTCGCAGCTCCTATGGCCTAGCAACCTTTTACAGGAGATTCATTAGGAGATTTAGCACCATCGTCGCACCAATCACTGATTGTATTAGGAAGGGTAATTTTGAGTGGACTAAGTCAGCTAATAAGGCCTTCCTAGAGCTTAAGGATAGGATGACTCATGCACCCATACTTAGACTTCCAGACTTTTCTAAGGTGTTTGAGGTTGCGTGCGACGCGTCGAGAGTAGGCATAGGTGGAATGTTAAGTGAAAAAATAAATGAAGCTAAACTTAGATATTCCACTTATGATAAGAAATTCTATGCGGTAGTACAAGCCCTTAAGTATTGGAGACATTACTTACTACCGCGAGAGTTTGTCTTATTTTCTGATCATGAGGCACTCCGATTTCTAAACTCCCAAAAGAAGATAAATTCTAGGCACGGCAAATGGGTTGAATACATTCAGGCATACACTTTTATCCTGAAACACCATGCCGTATAGAAAATAAGGTAGCAGACGCCCTAAGCTGTAAGTCTTTATTGTTGAGTACTGAAATTTATAAGATCCTTCAGCTAGGGCCATCCAGTACCAGTAGAGATTATACCATCTAGGATGGTTACCTTTTTAGGGGCAATAGACTTTGTATCCCTAGGACGTCACTTAGAGAATTCCTAGTCTGGGAAATGCATGCTAGGGGATTAGCTGGTCATTTTGGAAGAGATAAGACTATTCTAGCGATAGAGGACCAATTTTACTGGTCAGGATTAAAAAGGCTCGTTGCCCTGATAATAGCCCGATGTCGAACTTGTGTCGTTGCAAAACAGTAGAAGCAGAACACCGGTCTATATACTCCTTTGGCAGTGCCTGATCATCCTTGGCAAGACCTCAGTATGTACTTCATTCTAGGATTACCTAAAACCCAGAAGAAGCATGACTCCATCTTTGTAGTGGTCGATAGGTTATGTAAGATGGCTCATTTCATCCATTGTTCGCAAACCTTTGACGCGTTTAGGGTAGCCCAACTTTCTTAGATAGCGTGGTCAAGCTCCATAGCCTACCTAAGACCATTGTTTCTGATAGGGATGTTAAGTTCATCAGTTACTTTTGGAAAATGCTATGGCATATGTTAGGGACCAAACTTAATTTTTTCACAGCCTTTCACCCCCAAACGGATGGGCAAACTGAAGTGGTGAACCGTAGTCTAGAAAACCTTCTTAGGTGCCTTGTAGGCAAACACCTAGGGACGTAAGATTTATTACTGCCTCGTGCAGAGTTCGCCTACAATAGCTCAGTGAACAGGTCCACGGGCAAGAGTTCATTTAAGATAGTCCATGGGTACAAGCCTAATCGTCCACTTGATCTAATTCCTTTACCCCTCCATACACGAGTCTCAGAGTCCGCACAAGCATTTGCATAGCATATCAAAGACTTACATAAGGACATTAGCCAGAAAATAAATATAAGTAATGAAACTTATAAAAGACTGGCTAACTCCCAAAGAAGAGCCAAAGAGTTTGGTATAGGAGATTATGTCATGATTAGGCTTAGGCCTGAACGGTTCCCACCAGGTACCGTTAAGAAACTTCACACTCATGGAGGTGGTCCCTTTAGAATAATAGAGAAGGTAGGACCCAATGCCTATATGCTAGATCTTCCCTTGGATTGGGGCATTAGCTCTACCTTCAAATTGCAGTCCTAGTAGAATTAAGGAACCGGAAGCAATTCCTAGTGAGTACTTTGGACCTAACCCTCATTTCATGAGCGAACCTACCCAAGAGTGTCCACCACCAATTTTACCTGAGCGAGGAGAGCGGATCGAGCGTATCCTAGACGATCAAGTCCTTACGACCCGAAACCGCGGTTATCAACGCTACCTGGTCCGATGGCAGGGTCGCTCCGAATCTGACGATTCATGAATTACTCGAGAGGACTTGCAATACCTTGACCCAGACCTACTAGAGAGATACTAGAGCCAGAATGACCCATACTCGACGGAGTCGAGTTCTTCTGTTGGCCCAGATGGCAACCCAAGAGGGGGGGGGGTGAATTGGGTTCTTTAAAAATTTTAACACTTTAAAGCTATGTGCCTGATTTGAAAGTGGTTGAGTGCAATGAATAGATAAATGCTAAGCACAAATAAATGAGATAGAGAGAGAGACAAAGCACGACAAACACAAAGATTTTATAGTGGTTCGGTGTATCCAACACCTACGTTCACTCCCAAGCTTCACTTGGGTCCACACTATAATCCACTTGATTACAGTCGAGTTGTTTTACAAGCTCACAACTCAAACTTATTGTTTTCCCGGGGTCACAACGAACCCAGCCGGTTTTTCCGGGCTCACCAGCACAAAACCCAACCATAAGCTATTTTTAGCTTGTCCCGAGGTATACTACTTCCACCAATTCAATCCTCTGATTGAATTAGTAAACAACAATTTGAAAATAAAGTTTACAATACAAGACAGCTCCTTAAATGAGCAAATATGCAATTAAATAAACAAGGGTAAGAAAAGCATGTTTGAAGCGAATTTGATTTGGGCTTTTTGTTCTTTTTTCTTTTCCTCTTTTCCTTTGAAAGGTTGAATCATGCCTCAGCTCAGATTCTTCACAAAAATTATAGTTGAGAAGTTGAAGAAATTTGGGTCTTTCTAAACTTTGCAAATCCTCCGATTTTGAACTTTTGAATGCTTTGGATTTCCCTTTGGACTCTCTTGGATTGATGGATTTGAGCTCTGAATCTTTCCTTTTGATTTCTCTTTCTTTCTTTCACAAGATTTTTTGATTTTTCAGTCTCTTCTTCCTTCATTTTCAAACGGACGATTCCCCTTTTTATAGATCCCTTAATCCAGGATTAGGTGGAAAAAATAGCCATTGCAGAGTAGTTGGATTGCTTCTATACACAAAGAAAAATAGCCGTTAGAGATTAGGTGAAAAAATATTACCGTTAGAGTCCGTTCTGACATTTGAAAAATCCGTTCCTAACAGGTTGGAGTCGGCTCCAACTTTTCAGGTGTTTCAAATTGGGGTGTCCAAAAATAGTAATAACAAGTTCATTGAGGAGTCGGCTCAAAAAAGTTAAGTGTCGGCTCGGCGCTATCGGGAGTCGGCTCCGAATTTCAAGGTGTCGACTCTAATTTGTCAAAAAACATGATCTCTGTTCTCAGGTTAGAGTCGCTCCAGAAACTTAGGTGTTGGCTCTGCAACTTTCAGGTGTCGGCTCCTGAACTCCAGGTGTCGGCTCCGAATACTGATGCAGAAACTACTCTGTATCTCAGGTTGGAGTCGGCTCCGAAACTCTAGGTGTTGACTTCGGACCGTACCAAAAATATAGAAAGGTTCTGATACGCCCTGGGGTCGGCTCCTGACTGTTTGGGTGTCGACTCTAAGTTCTGAACATATATATTTTCTTTTTAATTTTGATTCAAAACTCATTTCCTTACACCTTTTGACTGATTAAACATTTTTAATCCCTAAAACACTTATTAAATATGTTAGAAACATAGTGAATATACTCATGTCTTTTGTTAATCATCAAAATCAATACTTGGGTCAACAATCTCCCCTTTTTGATGATGATAAAAACATAGAGTATATGCATGATTAAACAATAAGAGTTGCAAATCAAATTTCTCAATTTTAAGTTCTCATAGTTAAGCTTCCCCTGAATAAGGTAGCTCCCCCTATGATACTCAATTTAACATCTTCTCTCCCTTTATCATTAAGACTTATTGAGCATATCAAATTAAGGTCATTTTAAAGCTTGATACTTATTAACCTTGATACTCATTAAACTTATCTCATCGAAACTACTTGATACCAATTAATTAAGCTTATTTGTTCCAATGCATATGCAATCTTCTCTCCCCCTTTTTTGTAATCAACAAAAAGGTTTTAGAAAAGATTCAAGTTTAAAAGAACAATCAAATTTTATTTCATCAAAAGAATTTCATCATCAAAAGAAATTACATCAAAAGTATCAAAATGCAGTATTTAATTATTTCTAAGAAGCTTTTGCAATTCTTCTACAATTTTTCCCATTCCTTCACTTTGAGTTCTGACAAATTCCTTCAGTCTTCTATTAATGAATCCACATGCAGTAACAATTTTGTCTTGAAGCTCTGCATTGCATTTGGAATAAGTCTCAGAATCATCTCCAATTTCTTTAAGTTCCTCAAAAATGTTCTTGAGATCATTCTTTAATGCTTCTGAGGAGGATCCAAGGGTGGACTCAATCTTGCTCACCCTTTCATCCAAGGAATAGAGAGTCTCTCTCAAGTTCATAAATTTGCTATCTAACTCAGTCTCCATCTCTTCTTTATGATTTAAAAGTAAGGATTTCAATTGTTCCATTTGAGTATCAGAAAAACTGGTAGAAGCTTGAACAAATAAACTTGAAGCAGGTGCAGGAGCTACTGAGGTGCAGGGCTACTAGGTCCTGACGAAATATGTCTCACAGAGGGTCCAGGTGTTGTAGCTCCAACATCAGTAGCTCTTTCATCCAAGAGACTTTTTCTTTCCCAAATTCCATCCTTCTTCACAAATCCCATTCTATGCACAGTTGCTAAACTATAGTAATCTGTGTGCCTTAAATTCTTTTTGGGTTCATTTTCAGAAATAACAACACCCTGACTTTGGAATGCTAAAGTCAAATCATACCATAGGGTAAAGTAGATCTTTTCTTATTCCTGGCTTCAGCCATATACCAGACCATCATACCAGTCAAATTAATTCGCCAACCAGTCAAAACACTGTCCATAATTACAATATCTTTCTCTAAGACATACTCAAACCTACCGTCTTGGAAAATAAAATCCTTCCACAAATATTATGAAGTAATCTCAACTCAAGAGGAAATTGGTTTGCCCTAATTTCTTCAAATTCAGTTACTTCCCTTCCTAGCATCCTTGATAAAGCATTTGACCTTTCACTGTGAATGCTTCCAGCAAGCCCAGTAACAGGAATCTCTAAAAGATTTCCTAAGATTTCTGAGGTTATATGAATCCTTTTCCCTCTTACTGAACTAACTATTCCTCCATCTCCTAGACAGATTGAAATAAAACTCCTTGACTAAGGCTGGATAAGTAGGTAAATCAAGGGAGCATACCTTATCCCAACCTAGTTCTATCAACTGTCGTCCAATGGTGAAACCTTCTTCCTCAAAGAAATGAAAGTCTACCTTTCTGCCCATAGTGATGACTCGGCCTGCTAGAGTGTCGATTTGAGGTGAGGAGGGGCTTAGAGAGCGCTCGGTGCGGATGACGAGGAAGAGGACGAAGAACTTGGTGAAGGCTGCCTTGCCGGATGCTCACTGTTCATTTTTCGGTCGTCATCGCTCCACCAAACACAGATCCCCTACGTTTGGGTGCCATTGAGAGCTAAGGAGTGGTTAATTTGAGGGATTTTAGGTTTTGGGAAGAGTTGGAGAGAGTTTGGAAGAATTAGGAGTCGATTGAAATGAACGAGGAGTTGGCTCTGTCCTAGATAAGTCAACCTGGGACCACTTGGAGTCGACTCCTGCAAAGTGAGGTGTCGGCTCCAAGTCGCTAACACAGTCAGCGCTCAACTGGAGTCGGCTCCGCTAAGGTGGGTGTCGGCTCTAAGATCTCAGACCGTGAGTAATACAGACAAGGTGTCGACTCCATAAATTGAGGTGTCGATTCCACTGACAGTTTCAGAAAAAAAGAGAGAGAGTTTCAAACATCCGAAACTTGTCAAAATAAAATCAATAAATTTTGGATAAAATCTTTGGAATGTAGTAAATCAAATGATTCAAATGTCTAGATAAATTATCCTTAAAATCATGAGAAAAATTTCAAGAAATTGATTGAATTCTAGATAATCATTCCTTAGGGGTTTCAAAATCATTCCAAAGGGTCACAAATCCCTAACTCTCCTCTAAGATAACAAAATCTTCTTTGCTCAAGGTTTTGTAAATATGTCAGCTAATTTTTCAGTAACATAATCAAGACAAATTCATTATTAGCTACATGTTCTCTAATAAAGTGATATCTAATTTCAATGTGTTTAGTTCTTGAATGTTGAATAGGATTTTTAGTTAAGTTTATTGCACTTGTATTATCACATTTAATAGGAGTTTTATCAAGTGTTATGCCATAATCTTCAAGTTGTTGCTTAATCCAAAGGATTTGAGCACAGCAACTTCCAGCTGCAACATATTCTGCTTCAGCAGTAGATAATGCAACCGAATTTTGCTTTTTGCTAAACCAAGAGATTAAGTTACTTCCTAAAATTGACATGCACCACTTGTACTTTTTCTATCTAATTTACAACCAGCATAATCAGAATCAGAATAAGCAATCAAATTTATTGTTGAGTCTCTAGAATACCATAATCCTACATTTTTAGTTCCACTTAAATATCTTAAGTATTCTTTTTACAGCAATTAAATGAGATTCTTTAGGTTCAGATTGAAATCTAGCACATAGACAAATAGCAAACATGATATCTGGTCTACTTGCAGTTAAGTAAAGAAGAGATCCAATCATACCTCTATAATGCTTTTGATCACTTTCTTACCATCTTCATCTTTGTCCAATTTGCATGAAGGACTCATAGGTGTTCCAAGGGGTTTGATTGATTCCATTCCAAATTTCTTGAGAGTTCCTTTGTGTATTTGTTTGATTGATGAAATCCCTCTTTGCTTTGTTTGATTTGAAGTCCTAGGAAGAAATTGAGTTCTCCCATCATGCTCATTTCAAATTCACCCTGCATTAACTTAGCAAATTCTTGACATAAAAATTGTTAGTAGCACCGAATACAATATCATCAACATATATTTGTACTACTAATAAATCTTTATCTTTTCTTTTCAAAAATAGTGTTTTATCAACATTTCCTCTTAGAGAAATCATTTTCAATTAGAAATTTACTTAATCTATCATACCAAGCTCTAGGTGCTTTTTAAACCATATAGTGCTTTGTGTAATTTAAAAACATGATTTGAAATTCATGATCTTCAAAATCAGGTGGTTGTTCAACAAAAACTTCTTCATTTATAAAACCATTTAAAAATGCACTTTTAACATCCATTTGAAATAAATTGATATTCATATGACATGCAAATGCAAGTAATAATCTAATTGCTTCTAATCTAGCTACAGGTGCAAAAGTTTCATCAAAATCAATTCCTTCTTCTTGATTATATCCTTTTGCAACTAATCTAGCTTTGTTTCTAATTACTATGCCATTTTCATCTAATTTATTTCTAAATACCCATTTAGATCCTATAACAGAGTGATCTTTAGGTCTATCAACTAAGGTCCAACATTATTCCTAGTAAATTGATTTAATTCTTCTTGCATAGCTAACATCCAATTACTATCTTTTTCAGCTTCTTCAATAGTTTTAGGTTCAATTTGAGATACAAATGCAAGATGATTATTGATATTTCTCATTGATGATCTAGTTCTTACACCTTGAGATGGATCACCTATAATTAATTCCTTTGGATGACCATAGGCATATCTCCAATCTCTAGGAAGATCTATCATTACGAGTTATCAATAACATCAACCCTAGGAGAATCATCATCTTTAGCTTCTTGTTCATGATCTGAAGATACATCTACATTTAATTTTTCAATATCTCTTTCTAGAAAATTGTATCTTCCTCATCATCAATCTTTTCTGAACTTGATGCTAAAGATTCATCAAAAACTACATGAATAGATTCTTCTACAATTAAGTTTTTCTTGTTAAATACTCTATAGGCTTTACTATGTTGAATATCCTAAGAATATGCCTTCATCAGATTTTGCATCAAATTTTTCAAGATTATCTTTACCATTATTATGAATGAAACATTTACAACCAAATGCATGAAAATAACTTATGTTTGGTTTCCTATTATTCCATAATTCATAGGGAGTTTTCTTAAGATTGGCCTAATTAGGGCTCTATTAAAAATGTAATATGCCGTGTTTATAGCTTCCGCCCAAAAGTATTTTGGAAGGTTGCTTTCACATAGCATGGTACGGGCCATGTCTTCTAAAGTTCTATTCTTTCTTCTCAACTCCATTTTGTTGTGGTGTTCTAGGTGCAGAAAAATTATGATGAATGCCATTTTCAATGCAGAAATTTTCAAATAAGTGATTTTCAAATTCAGTGCCATGATCACTTCTAGAGACACTATGGTGTTGTTTTTCTCATTAGTGACTTTCTTGAAGAATTTCATGAATATGAGAAAGTCTCATCCTTATGAGCCAAAATAATACCCAAGTGAATCTAGAATAATCATCTACTATCACAAGACCATATTTCTTTCCTCCTAGACTTGTGGTTCTAGTAGGTCCAAAAAGGTCCATGTGAAGTAGCTCAAGTGGCCTAGAAGTGGAAACAACATTTTTAGATTTGAAGAGTTTCTAGTTTGTTTTCCAAATTGACATGCATCACAAATTTATTATTTTTAAAATCTAACTTTGGAAGACCTTTAACTAAATCCATTTTAATTAATTTTGAAATTAGGTGTGTGCTTGCATGACCTAATCTACGATGCCATAGCCAACCAATCTCATTCACATTAGCATTATCAGCAACTAAGCAATGATTACTAGTAGACAAATTGTCTAAATCAATTAAGTATACATTGCCATTTCTATTTCCAATAAAATAATGCTATTATCAATGGGATTAGAAACAGTGCAGATAGAAGCTTCAAATGAAACTTTAAAACCTTTATCACACAATTGACTACTAATTAAATTATGTTTTAACCATCTACATATAAAACATTTTCAATAAAAGTGGAGGGAGTTATTTGAATTTTACCAAATCCCATAATTTGGCCTTTTCCATTGTCTCCAAATGTAACAACNAATTTGGTTTCATGGAAAAGAAAGAAGTATAATGTAGTTTCACATTCAAGTACAAAATCATAATATAGAGCTATGGCTAAGTCTGTGTGTGAAAAAATGTGGATATATGAGCTCCTCACTGAAGTGGGCCTCAAGATTTCAATACCAGCTAAGTTATAGTGTGACAACCAAGCTGCATTTCATATTGCATCTAATTCAGTCTTTCATGAATGAACTAAGCATATTGAGATTGATTGTCATTTTGTTCATGAGAAGATTCAGCAAGGTTTAATTTCTACAAGAAATGTAAAAACAGGAGATCAATGGGAAGATATCTTCACAAAGGCTCTAAATGGAGTTCGGATTGATTATCTTTGTAACAAGTTGAGCATGATAAAAATTTATTCTCCAGCTTGAGGGAGAGTGTTACGGATTATATTTTTAGAATAGAAAGTAAATATATTTGATTCTGATTCATAGGGATTGCTGCAGATTGCATTTCTAGAATAGGAAGTAGACTGCATTTCTATAATAGGAAGTAAATATATTTGATTCTGATTTATAGGGATTTGATGTAATTAGTTTTCCTTCCTAACAAAGGATTTGTAGTATGTATATACCTAAGAGATTGATGAATAAAATACATAGAAATTACTTTCTTCTTCCTCTTTTTCAGGGTTCTAGTTGGGTTTCAGTATGCAAGAAAATCAGTTGCTAGCACTAAGAAATATAGAAAGCCATAACTAAAACTGCTAAGCCTCATCCCAACCAATTAAATCAGGCTTGGGAAAAAACTGATCAAAGTGCTGTATGTTTGACCATAATACATCATATTGCTCCATTTCACACCAAAAACTACATATTCAAGCATATTCAAGTTTGTTGAGTATCCAAGTCAATCAACATTTTTATTCACAACCAAGGATCAAAAAGTTGGTTTTGTTTTCTGTTTGATTGTCCTGCCAGGTTTCTGTTTTAAAACTTTGATAATTACTGTAACTTTGGCAGTTTAGAACATCCAACACTAGAAACTAAAGACTATATTAAAAATATGAAATGTACCTAATAACATAGATATCTAGAATAGTAGAATGTACTAACGTAGAGATACATTTAAAAAGCATGTTAAGTACCATGCCCAATACTTAACTTATGATCTACCAAGTATGAACAATTAAACAGTTAAACATATCTCATCTAAATAACCTTAAGATTTAAGCAGATATCTAGCAAATCCAATCTTAAATTTTGCAATTTCATTGTTCAGGAGGTGGGTCCACTACATATATCCATTCTATCTTTTTATGAAATTAGCTTAAAGATTAAAAAAACACTCTTAGGATCAATCACCCCCCTCAGATTTATCAGAGCAAAACACCTAAATGTTTTACCTTTCTAGAAAAATTCCAAAAGAACTGTGGCTATACTTCTTGCTCATCGTATGTTAGATTTATCATCTATAAGAATAACTACTTCAACTCAAAAATGAAATGAACCATCATTGATACTGTTTAGCTAATTTTACTTTAAGAAATAGAGAAGTGACCTCAAAACGATACTAAAATTTAGAACGATCAGACATATGGCTCCAATAGAAAATATCGATATTATTAATAAAAACATTATGCATGACTACATTTGATCTGTTTCTTGATGAGATTGTGAACCCCAAAAGTAGCCAAAATTGATTAGTTTTGACTAAAAATTGGAAAAAAAAAGGAAGAGAGGGGTGGGGGGACTAATCAAAACTGAGTTCTGATAGTTTCAGCTCAGTTCTAAGCAAAAAAAATCCATTTCAGTCAAAATGAATTGATATCAATGAAACTTCAAAATTTGATCATAGCCATCACAGGTAACCTGATGTAAATTAATCATAACTGACCTTATGAATCCATATTTGTCATTCAACCTTTTCAATGCACATCCCCCCACCCCCCCAACCAAAAAAAAAAAAAAAACTGTTCCCTAAGTAATCCTATATCACCTTCTCCTCTATCCTAAATAATTGGAATAAAAATAAAATCTTCTGATCTCTATCATATCAATCAATCACCCCACCTCCTAAACAGACCTATCTCACCACCATATTTTAATCCAAGACAAAATTAAATACGTGCTGCTATACATATAGCTGATGTCATGCAAAATTTATGCGATAAGTAATTTTTTTGATCTTAGCCAGTACACGATGCAACTGGTTTCCGTTCAGAAATGTTTCCATTATCCAACCGCGTTAATTGAGTGGAATTTTAAAAACGACAGTGTTAAGATGCCACTACCAAAATTATCATCCATCTGATAATCAAAGTTCAAGATCAAATTTTCTCGTATCCTCAAAATTTTCTTTTCATCCAAAGTATTAACACCGATGACCTATATCAAACGCAACATCGTTATTCCAACAATAACTTCATCAAAAAGAAAGAGGGAAAAAAGAAAGCATCAATCAGAACAAAACTCTAATCTTAACTTTCAAAAAAGTATTCGAAACTAATCCTCTTAAAATTTCTGGAAGGCAAATCAAGAAAGCACTTAGTCGAACCCTAATTCCAAGATTCTAAGTTTAAACGAACGGGGGAACACAAAATGGAACCCTAAGTCTAACCCTAGGCGCACCTCTCGGCGAAGAAGGAGAGAGCGTCGTCGGAGCAGTGGCGGACGCGGACCTCCCGAAGCGACCCGGCGGCGCTGTGGGCGGCGAATCGGAGCATCGAGTCGACGCGGCGGCGGAAGGCCGGGGTCCACCAGGCGGCGGCGTCGGGGCGGCCGGCGCCGGCGGCGTCGAAGGCGGGCTCGAGGTCGAAGGATTCGAAAAGGTAGGGGTCGCGGGCGGCGTCCAGCCACGCGCGGCACACCAGCATCGCCCCCTTCCACCGATCCTCCAGAGTGAGCCGGCGGAACACGTCTGCCAGGCACACCGGCATCATCTCGGACCAATCCCGGCCCTCCTCCGCCGCCGCCTCCTTCCTCTCTTCTCCCCTCTCCCCGCTCTCTTCGTCGTCCGCCATGGATCTGGTGGTTTCGTAACCCCGCGGTTCCTCTGGGTCGAGGTGGTAATATTGACGCGATCTGGCACGTTAGAGTCGGTTCTCGTTACAAACGGAGAAGCAGGCAATTACCTCTTCGCCACCGGTTAGCTTAAGACCGCTTAATAGTTGACGGCCGTTAATTAACGGAAATAACGACCGTCTCGTGGCTTTCTTTGGATACTTTTTCATATACCTTTTACATTGAAAAGGACATAAAAAATAGAAATTGTGCTTTTTTTGCTTTGAGGATCGTGCGTAAGGGTGCTCTCGCGTCTGGTAGGTAGTCAGCTTTAAGATTCGTGCGCGGCTTTTGCCTGTGTGATCTCCGGCGATCGTCTCCGTCTCCGGCTTCGCTGCTTTCGGTGGGCCATCGTCTGGGTGTCCCCTTCTGGCTCATGGCGTCGGATGGGGTCAATGGTGGTCGGGAGAGTGGGCCGAAGGTTGGCTCAGCGGGCTTCTTCTGGGTATCTTCTTCCCCGACGCCGGCGGATATCGCGCGGCTGGAGAATGCATTCCCGGAGGTAATTCAGCTTCCGGTGGAGGATCTGAAGTCCGAGATGGGTGAATGGCATGTTCGAGCTATCCTAGCTCGTTCTTATCAGAAATGGGTTCCGACGGACGCCTATGTTCGGGAGTTTCGTCGTGCCGGAATCCGGGGGGAAATCTTGCCGATCAGCTTGGCCTGCCGCAACCACATCTTCCGGTTTGAGGACTCGGAAACTGCAGAGCTGGTGTTGAATCGCCCTTGGATCATCAATGGGCAGATCATTGGCATGGATCGTTGGAAGCCGGAGTTCGTCCCGGCTGAGAACGCTATCCCCTTCGCCCTGGTTTGGCTCCGTCTTCCAAATCTTCCTCTTGAATTCTGGAAGGAGGACTTCCTGCGAGCGATCACTGAAGGTGCCGGGCAGTTCCATTGTCTTGATGTGGCGACCATGGCCAAAAGCAGGGGAAATTATGCTCGTATCTGCTTGCGGATGGACCTCCGGCGTCCCCTCCGGCCGGGTACCCGAGTGCAGGGCATTTCTCTTCCTTTTTGGCAGCCGTTCATCTACGAATCCTTGGAAGGATTCTGCCCGAGTTGCGGTTCTCTTCACCTGGAAGGACCATGCTCTGTGTCGACCGAATCAAGCGAGAAGTCAGTCTCTCCATCCCCTGCTTTCGGCCCCTGGTTAACGGCTGTTCGTCAACGGCAGGAGTCTCCTGGGCAGAAACGGGAGGAACGGAAGAATCCCCAGTCAAATATTGGCTCCAAGGCGTCGAGTAGCTGTGTTCATTCCCAGTTGAATCGGATGACGCAGCAACCGTCGGCCGTGGAGAAGGATGGGTGGAGGCAGCCGGTGAAGGTGGCTCGCCGGAAACTGCCCCCGTCAATGATGAAGACGACAGTGTCGGTGCAACGGTCGAGTGACCAGGGTGATGACTTTCAGAAGGGGAAGGAGGTGATTTCAGCTCCCTTGAATGCTGCTGTTAGTGTGCCGGTTACGTTCTGTGCCGGTACTGTAGCCGCAGTGAATTCTCAATTGAAGTCTGAACTGAAGGGGAGTAATGCTATTATTCAGTCCAAAGTTCAGACAATTCATAATCCCTTCAGCTCATCTGGATTGGGCTCGATCACTGGCAATTCTCAGGGTGGTGAGGATGCTTTTCTTGGCCCTCTGAAAAGGGCCAGATCGGTCGACTGCCCGGCTCCGAGATCCATATCCAAATTAGTGAAGAGGAAAGGAAAAGGGAAAACTTCTTTGCCTATAAGCAATGAGGGGGCTCTTAACTCCCTAGCCAAGAAGTCATTACCATCTTGTATCCAGGAAGCTGGTCAGGGGGTGAGCAAGCCCAGAACTGATACGAATGTCACTTTACCCATGGAGGAATCAGGTGAAAACACTGTGGGTCCTCTTTCTGATACTATACCTCCGGATCAGTCCTTGCCTCCTGTGGTTCCAGGTGTTGATTCAGATGGCTTGATGACAGAGTATCCAATGATTACTGATAGTGGCACCCTCGGTAATGGATGTTTATCTGATATGGCTATGGTGGAAGACCAAGGACGGGTCCCAGCCCCCCCCAATCTTTAAATGAAGATACTTATATGGAATGTTCGAGGAGCTCGAAAGCCTTCCTTTCGATCCTCGTTTAATAGATTGTTGCAATTACATAATTTTGATATATGTGTGTTGTTGGAAACCAGACTGTCAGGCGATACTTTAGCCCGGCTCCGGAGGGAGATTTCCCGCTCGTGGTTATCGTATGCTGTGCAGGCTGAGGGTATGTCTGGGGGTATTTTGGCCATATGACATGACTCTGCTGTTTCGATTGAGGCTTTTCATCAGTGTAACCAGCAGATTGGTCTTCTTATCTCTGCGGGGTCCACTGACACCTGGCTTCTGTCGACTGTTTACGCCAGCACGGATTATAGGGAGCGGCGGATTCTTTGGTCTGAGCTGCTTTCCCTTCTTGGTCAAGGTCTCCCTACCATTATTGCGGGAGATTTTAACTGTATCACTGAGGCCAATGAAAAACATGGGGGTAGACGGGTTTCGGCCTCTGCTGATATTACTGAATTTAAATCTTTTATTGGGACTGCTGGTTTATTGGATTTGGGGTATTCCGGAACCCAATTCACTTGGTGTAATAATCGCCATGGCTCAGCTCGTGTATGGGAAAGACTTGACAGAGCTTTGGCTACGGCCCAGTGGCTTCACAAGTTTCCAGCGGCCCATGTTTCTCACCTGCCCAGGATTGCTTCCGACCATTGCCCCTTATTGATCTCTACTGAGGCTGATCAGTATCACCGTAGACAGTTTAGATTTGAGCATTTCTGGACTGTCCACTCGGGGCTCGGTCTATTATTTCTCAAATTTGGCATCTTCCCATCAGGGGTAATGCTATTTACCGCCTTTCTCGTCGTCTGATGTTGGCTAGACGGCATCTTGCCAGATGGAATAGGAATGATGTGGGAAATCTGGATCGTCAGATTGATCGGGTGGAAGCAGATATTACAGCTCTTCAGGAAAAGGAGGATCAGGAGGGATTTCTGCTGGACCCGGACCTTCTCACTTTGCGGGATAAGCTTGCTTGTCATCACTCACTACTTCGCCAGCAGGAGATGTATTGGAGACAGAGGTCAAGGCTTCAGTGGATCCGTGAGGGGGATCGTAATACTAGATTCTTCCATCAGGCTACCCTGAAGCGGCGTGCTGTTAATAGAATTCGGAGGCTTGTGGATATAGAGGGGCAAGGCCATGAGGATTATCAGTCTATTCGGGATCTGCTTCTTCATTTCTTTCAGTCTAGATGGGCTGACTCCTCTGGTAATGGTGATCCGGTTGTCAGAGTTCCTGACTCCAGGAGAGTCTCTTCTCAGGACAATGATAAGCTGTGTAGGCCGATCACTGCTGAGGAAATTCGGATGGCTCTGTGGGAGCTTGGACCGGAAAAGGCCCCTGGGCCTGATGGATTTCCCCCCCTTTTCTATCGCCACTACTGGGACATTGTTGGTCAGGAGGTGATTCAGGCTGTTCAAATTGTCTTCCATTCGAAGCAGATTCCCTTGGATTGGAATCGGACTCTTGTTACGCTTGTGCCTAAACGGTCCGATGCATCTCTTCCTCAGCACTTCAGACCTATCAGCCTCTGTACTACCCTGTATAAAATTTGTGCTCGCCTCTTGGTTGGTCGTCTTCGGCTTGTTATCCCCCGTATTATTTCTTTGGAGCAGGGGGCTTTTATTCGAGGGCGTTCTATTTCGGACAACGTCCTCATTGCTCAGGAATTCATGCATGATCTCCAAAGAGCTCCTGGGAAAAGATGTCTTATGGCAGTGAAACTTGATATGGAAAGAGCTTATGATAGAGTGAGCTGGGCCTTTCTGGAACGGTCTCTTCAGGAATTCGGATTTGCTGATCTCTTTATTGAGTGGATTATGGCTTGCATTCTGAGACCGTCCTTTTCTCTGCTTATCAATGGGAGTCCTACTGAGTTTTTCCACTCTTCGGTGGGTCTGAGACAGGGGTGCCCACTATCTCCTTTGTTATTTATTCTTGCTGTGGACGATCTTTCTCGTGCTTTCCATCAGGCTCAGCAGGATCGTCGGATTGTCCCGTTCATGGCCGGGAGTGAGGGCCCTCTGATTTCTCACCTTCTTTTCGCCGATGACTGCATCCTTTGGGGAAGGCCTCTATTGATAATGCTGCCTCTTTTCACTCTATTCTGCAGCGTTATTGTCAAGCTTCGGGCCAAAGAGTTAATTTTCTTAAATCATCTATCTGTTTTAGTCCGAAGACCCCCAGATCTATTAAGCAAGCTATTATTGAGCTATCTGGTATCACCTCTATGACGGACCGTCTTATGTATTTGGGGATCCCTATTACCGGTAGACGGGCCCGTTGTTCTGACTATGCTGAGATAGAGAGACGGATCCGCCAGCGTACTGATGGATGGCCAGTTACTAGCCTTTCTATGATGGCCAGGGTCACCATCATTCGCTCTATCCTCTCTTCTATTCCAGTTTACCTCCTATCCAATACTGTCATGCCGATCACCTGCCTGAGAAGGATTGATAGATGCTTCAGAGATTTCCTTTGGGCTTCGATGCAGGAGGGTCATGGTATTCACCTATTATCTTGGGATAGGGTTTGTATGCCTATCTATGAAGGTGGTTTGGGGATTCAACCTTTGATTGCTAGAAGGGAAGCTCTTCTTGCTCGGCACGCTTCACGATTCCTCCTGGAGCCTCAGTGTTTATGGAGTTCTGTGATGCATGCGAGATACGGAGACTGGGTTCCTGGCTCGACCATTATGCCGCCCCGGGGCTCTTCGTCCTTTTGGAAGCAGATCTGTAGTCATAGCCAGGCCATCATGAACAACATTTCGTGGCTGATTGGTGATGGTTCTTTGATTGATGTTGTCAAGGATGCCTGGATTTCTGAGCTCCCTCTCATGCGTTGGCCCACCTATATCAGTATGGATGTCCCCCCCAATCTCAGGGTTAAGGATTTGATTTCCTTAAACCCCCTCTCCTGGCATATTCCTTCGGTGACCCGCTTGTTTGGAGCAGAGTTGTCTTCTCGGATTATCTCGCTTCCTCTCATGGCTGGCTGTGTTGCAGATTCCAGGGTTTGGCAGAGATCTTGCTTTCCCAAGGCCCCCATTAGAGATCTTCTGGATATGTTCAGGCCACAGGCGCAGTGTACGAAGGATGCTCGCTGGATCTGGAAGCTTCCTATTCTTCCCAGGGTTCAGCTCTTCATCTGGAAGCTTCTTTGGGACTGTCTTCCGACTTGCCTTCTCCTATCCCGGAGGGGTCTGTCTATCCAGCCGACTTGCCCTCTGTGCAGTCAGGCGGAGGAATCTCTGGACCATGCTATATTTTATTGCCCCAGAGCGAGACGGATATGGGTTCTCATGGGTTACCCTAGGAGAGCTGATATTATGGCTGATTTGCGATCCTCTTTCTTTCAGGAGATCCGGTATGGCCCTCTGAATAAGCGTGGTCTTTGGTCTGCCACTGCTTATCACATATGGCTTTCGAGGAATCAGATCATCTTCACCAACGACAGATTCTCTTATCACAGAGTTGTGAGGCAGATCAGACTGTTGTCTTCGGACTGTGCCCGGGGCTCTAGTGCTGTTGATGTTGACCCCTCTGGCCTCTGGGGCTCCCCTGCTGTCTTGACAGCGAACCGGTGTTCGGTTTTCTTCTCTTGGGAGCCCCCACCTCCAGGGTATGTCAAAATCAATTTTGATGGGAGTGTCCGTTATAGAGCTGCTGGCTCTGCTTTTATCATTCGTGGGCATCAGGGTGATCTCTTAGCGGCGGGAGGCTTTGGTACCCTCGACTCATCTGTTCCTATGTCGGAGCTCATTGGTGCGTGGGGGGGTCTCTCGTATGCTATCAGAACTCTCAAGGCCCATAAGATTATGATTGAGGGGGATTCTATGACTGTCATCTCCTGGTTGTTGAGGGACAGCTGTTTGGATATTCCCTCAAATCCGATCTTGTTGGACTGCCGGTCCATGTTGAGGGAAATCCAGTCTGTTCAGATCCGCCATATCTTCCGTGAGGCCAATGCGGCGGCAGACTGGGTGGCTTCCTTTGTAGCTCAGCATGCGGGACCATGGACTTGGAGCCCTGCGGACCCCTGCCCGATCCTTCTCCAGTAGATTTTATATTCAGATGTATCTGGGTTGATTCATATGAGGAGTGTATGATCGCCCGTTTTGTAACAAAAAAAAAAAAAAGGACATAAAAAATATTATTATTGTAAAATTTCCTTTGACGTGCAAGCGCGAAAGTGACGACTCTAAATGCACGGTTTTTTTACCATTACTTTTATCATTGGATCACAAGTTCAATTATTTGATCACTGATTGAATTATTGATCAATTATTTTAATATAAAAATATATTTATATTAATAAAAATAAATTTTTAATAAAAATTAAGATTAATATGATAATAAAATTTACAATTTTTTTTGTTAAATTTTGAATGAATCAAATGGATTGATTGGATTATTTCGAATCATTTGCACATCAAATTTTATATTAAAATTGAATCGATTTGGCTTTCGGATCCCGATTCAAATGTCCAAACAATCTATTCGGTCCGATTCTAACAACTATAATTTTTATAAGCTAATATTTTATTTTAATTAAAATTGAATTAAAAAACTTTAGTTGTACAATAAGTTTGCTTGTTAACCACGTTAGTGGTTATGGTGAGTATAATTTTGAATTAATCAAAGTAAATTAATATAATTCAATCAGATTGGTTTGACTTTTTTTGCAATTTGGTTTAGTTCAAATTCTTTTTTAAAAAAATATTATTTAATTCGATTTAGTTTTTTAGGATTAAAGTTAAAAAAAATAAAACCAAACTAATTTCTTTATATACACACTTATTTGTTCTTCTAATCATAGGGTTTGATTTTTTTTTTTTTTTTGTTACAAGCAGGCAATCACACCAATCTAGCGTGAGTCAAATCCGAGAAGTCAGAATACATAATTTGCTGCAAAATAAGAGGGCATGGGTCATCCATATGCCATTCCCATGAGCCAGGATGGCGAGCTGCAACATTAGCGACCCAATCAGTCGCAGCATTAGCTTCCCTATAAACATGGCGAATCAGTAGCGCACCTATAGTCCAGAGAGAATCCCAAATAGGTTGGTGGAATGAAGATCCCCTCCCGACGAATCCAGCGAACAACCGTGAGAGAATCTCCCTCAATAATCAATTTACTAGAGGCCAAATGACGAACAACATAATTGATTCCAGCCCATGCAGCCTGAAGCTCCGCCATAGGGACCGATATATCAAGGGAACCATGGCCACCGGCTGCAAGTAGCTCACCCTCAAACCCCTTAATAACAAAGCCGGACCTAGTAATATGATCCGAGACAGAACCATCAAAGTTCACTTTGACATAACCCGGGGGTGGGGGCTCTCAAGATACATAGACCGTAGAACGGTGCGCTGCCGAAGCAGCAGGGAAATCCCAGAGACCGGGTCGGACAGAGTGAACACCATAAACAGAACGGTCGTACTCCTTGGCAAAAAGGACAACCGTTCTGATGATCGCCTGGGGTGGAACAGTCTCCTCAGTGAAAACCATCTGGTTTCTAGTAAGCCAAAGATGGTAAGCCAGATAAGCTGAGACAACACCCTGGGAGCCCGGACCGCTCTGTGCAGCTAATCGAATGGCATGCAAGAAAGAAAGCCAGATTGGGCCCGCCTCAGTCAACCACGGGATAAACTGCATATGCCGTTAGATCCTCCTCGCACGAGAGCAAGTAAAGATGACATGATCAACCGACTCATTCTGAAGCCCACAGATTGGGCAGAGAGGCAAAATGGGAAGACCACGGCCAGCCAGCAGAGCACAGGTAGGAAGGCGATCCCAATGAAGCTTCCATAAAAAGAGCCGAATCCTGGGATGGATGGCCAAACGCCAGATCCATGCAACATAACCCAACCCTAAAATTCAAGTACGGAAGCAGTCAACAAAATCCTTAGTAGGAGCACGAGAGAGGCAGGAGTGCCACCAAAGTCTGGTATCCGAGTCAGCTAAGGGAGCCAGGAGAATGGCAAGAATCCTCTATGCAAGCTCAATCCTAAAGAGTCGAAAAATAGTGGAAACATTCCAGACATTACTGTCCTGGCAGATCAAAGAAGACACTGGCATAGAGGGGTCAACAGCAGTACTAAGAAAGGTCGGCCAGCGGGATAGAGGAATGGCAGCTATCCAACTATCCTGAGTAATATCAGCAAATCTCTCATCCCCAATCATCCAATGAATATCAGCCATAATAGACGATGCAGCCTGATAGATTGCTCGCCAAAACAGAGAACACCCATGGGGAATACGGAAGATCGAATCAGAAGACCAAACACCATATCTACCTCTCATAACAGTACTCAGTGAGGATCCAATAAAAATATAGAAGCATGCCTAGCGAGTAGAGCCTCCCGGCGAAGGACCAAGGACTATTTATGTAGTATTTTAAGTGAACAATATTTTAATTTAAGAGTTGTACAAATTTATGTAGTATTTTAAATTATATAAATTTATTTTTTATATTAATATTAAAGAAATTTATGCTAGATTTAAAAATATATAAATTTATTTTAAATTATTTGAATTTTTAGTTTTAAATTATATTGAAGCTCAAACAATAGGTCTTTAATTATTTTAGTCCTTTTTTAAGGTTTTTTGTCTTAAATCTCAAAGAAAAAACCTTTTTTCTCCTGTTTTCAAGTTTTTGAGATTAAAATGCAAAATAATAGTTCCAAAACTAAAAAAAAAAGAAAAGATCAAACCAAATTAACATCTTGGTTTTTTACAAAAACCAATTCGATTTAGTTATCAATTTCAAAAAATTAAATTATTTAATTTTATAAAATTTTAAGCCGAACCAACTAAATGCTCACCCTTGGTGATAAAGGCTCTAAAATATCATTAATTCCATGATGTAAGAGTTTGGATGTATAATTTGATTGCTAGTATAAATTTGAAGGGGGAAAAACTATTTAAGCATGCCAAAATATTTTCCAAACTTAGAAATACTATCTTCATAATTCATCATCCATTCATTTCTATTCAAATTTTTCTATCATACCTTTTTTTTAGAGATGGGCATCGGGCTGTCCCAAGTACTGCTTCAGTATCGGGTCATGCCAGCACAACCCATTAAGTCATGTTGTGCCGGGCTCGAAAAATTCGGCCCGTCAGCCTAGTACAGCACGGCTCGGTATGACCCATCAGGGCCTAGGCCAACACGATCCATCAGGACCTGATAAAAAATTTAAATAAAAAATATTTTTTAAATAAATTTAAAAAAATTAAGAAAAAATTATTAATATGAAGCCATCTTAATGGTGGAGAGTTTGACATAGACCCCTATCAGTTTATTAATTTAAAATCAAAATGGCACATAAAGGGAGGGGGGCTAGGCCTGACCTCCGGAATACAATAAAAAAAGAAGAAAAAATAGAGATGACTCACTTTAATAATTAAAAAAATAAAAATATATAATTATAAAAATAGAGATAACTCACTCATCAATAGTATTTGTGTCATCATTATCTTCTTTGGATAAGTTATGTCCACCTTTATCTTGAAGCCTTGCCTCAGCATCCAACCAATATTTGAAGCAGAGAAGCATCTCAATCGTCTCACCAGTTATCTTACTTCTCTTTTCGTCCAGAACACGCCGACCTACACTGAAAGTGGATTTCGATGCTAATGTGGATATCGACACAGCTAAAATATCCCGTGCAATGGCAAACATAATAGGATATTGATTTCTAACACTCTTCCACCAAGCTAATACATCTAGATTTTCTATTTGATCTTCATCATATGCAGAATGAAGACCATTTCGTAAATAAAATTTTAATTATTATATGTGAGAAATATATATTTTTTAAAGTTTATCATTGCTATTATTTTGACTAAAATGACAATATCAACTTCATACCTTTTGTTTATTTGCAAGAATGTATTAATATATATATATATATATATATATATATATATATATATATATATATAATTAATAAGATAAGTACATAATAAAAATTTAGTACTTTGTGTTATTTGGTGCTATTTCTGAAACTATGGGCTATTATTGTACATTTTGACATTCCATGATGCAATATTATTTTATAAATTTTTTAAATCATGAATTTAAAAAATTTAAATTTTAATAGAATTATAATTTTTTACATTAATATTTTTATCTTCATTCTAAAGATATGAGAGTCAAATTTGCATTTTTTTCATACATGATCACCTCTAATTACATATAAGAAATTATTTTTAAAACTATTTTTTATGCAACTAAACGTATAAAAAGTTAAAAATGGTCTTTGGATAATGTTTGCTTAAAAAATTATATTATTTAAGAAAATAACAAAGGAGCACTAAAACTCAATTATTTCATTTGCAGAGTATCTCATCCGTGTATTCGAGCACCGAAGTTCTGGGTGGTCAAGGCTATATCGATAATTTCATCTAAAGAAAAAAAAAATACAAGAGACAATAAGATATCTACTGTTGAAAGGTGCTAACCCAATCCTCTATCACTTGACTGAGACTAGGCCAACAATTTTTTTTTGTAAAAAACATAATGTAAAAATTATTTTTTAAAAAAATAAAAAGACTGAGTCAACAATTTTGTAAAAAAAAATTGCCCAAGCACGGCCCCTGATGAGCTGAGCTGCCAAAAATTTTTAACGGGTCATGCCGGACACGACCCATTAAATTAGCCGACCCAATGGGCCTGGGCCGTGCCATGCCCAGTGCCCACCTCTAACTTTTTTTTATATATTTTCAAGAATGATCTCAGCTATCTGTCAATAAGAGATTTTTTAATAAAACTACCAAATGACGAATTATCATCAAATTTTTGTTAGCATTCCTAAATCTTCCTGCTAATTTTACTTTTGTCTAGTTTATCAACTACCAACTGGAGCTGCAAATAGATTGGATTGTCCAATTTATTTTTATGCTTAGATCTTGATTTTATACCTAAATTCAAACTGTTTACTTATCAAGTTAGGTTCAATAGATCCATAAAAAAGATTTTAGATGTATTTGAGTCAACATCTAGTCATTCTTTTATAGCTAAAATTTAATAAGTGACAATCAAATATAGAATCAATAAAAAGCTAAATAAAACTAAAAAGGAACTAACTAAAATTTGATATTTTATTTTAAAACTTTTAATTTTATCCAAGTAATTAAACATTCTTAAAATTATAAACTCTGCTTTTAAAATATCCAGGGCATCATAAATAAGATCCAAAATATATAATAGAATATAAATGATTAAATATAACCAAATGGAAGGAAGGATAAATATCATGATAAAAAGAAAAATTAGTTTAAACAAAAATTCATTCAATAAAAATTAAAGATAGGGGAAAAAAAGGTTCATGTTCACATCGGATTTTTTTATTAGATTAGGATTAGGTCAAGTCAAATCTTCCTTTTATTAACCTAAGTTAGACTCAAATAATATACAGGTTAGAGTGAGTTGAATTTGACACAAAAAAAAATACAAGATCTAAACTAGATATGGAATTAAGATCAAATTCTAATATATTGAACCCAGTTCATTCATGGAACCATGTTGAGTCTAACCAAATCAAAATTGGATTAAATCACTGATTGACCTAACTTATTTATAGCGTTACTACCGGTGGTCCTCTATAATAAATAACTTCCCAATTGCCTTCAATGATTTAACAAGTGGCATGCCGAAAAGGCTATATTTTTATGGTTATCTATAATAAATAACCATCACTTGTATCCCTAATCATCCATTTAAAGTAGTTCATTCTTAAATAAAAAATAGGATTATGCACTTACACAAAAGTTAAATGCATAATATAATTTATTCTTTATTTTATCATATTAAATTTTGAGAATGACATCAATTCATATGATAGAAAATTATTTAGAAGAAGCGCTATCTATAAAGCATCATTACATTACTTATATATGAAAATAAAAATAATTATCATCTTGGTATTATAATGATTATTACCATAGTTTCGAGCCAATTCCAATGCAGTAGAAAAAAATAATATTGTAATAATATGATATTTAGCATATAATAATTCTCGTGACACAAACAAGTATTGCTATTTTGACTTATAACTTTTTAAATATTATTTTTCAAAATTAATTTTTTTTATTAATCTCCTCTCAAAAGAAAATTGTTTGATATTGAGAAATTTTTTTTTTTTTACCAAGTAGATAATGATTGAAAAATAATGATATTATTTTTCTTATTATCTATCGTTTTTTATTATAACATTGTTATGGCAATGTATATTGTAATGATAAAACATGAAATAGTATGTTCTAATAAAATAATGCAATTATTGAAACATTATTTATATTTAACTCATATATGATGATTATTATTTACATTCAGAGAAAAAGGCTGGTTAAAAGCTCACACTCCTTGCATGGTATAAGATTGCTAATTTGATCATTACTCCATAACGACGAGCAATTGGAATATCTTTATGAGGTCAATGTGTTATCATCGTCATGAGCTTTAACAAGACTTTTGATTATAAATGACAACATCTGTAATAATTTATATAAATACACACACTAGGTTTTTATTCAGAAATACGAACAAGACTGGACTTGAAGACTCAAAATACATGGGAGAAAGCAATGGATTAGAATAAAATTATTTTTAAAAAATATTAAAAAAAATTAAATCTCCAACGAAGACATCTTATAAGTTATCATAAGACATTGAATACATTGAATGTTAAATTAGTTTGGATATACTAAACATATTTTTTTATTAAACACAAGTAAAAGAAATAGCTAAATAATTTTTCTAAAATTTATTTTCCAGTAGTCGTGAGTCCCTTAAGAATTATAACAATGGTTCTGAAATGCACCATATATTTAAAAAAAAGTATTTGTAAATCTATCAGCGATAATATAAAGAATAATAAAGGAAATCCAAGCTATTAAAAAAAGAGAGTTATAGTCTCAAATTTGTCGAGGACCAAATTCAGATAAGTTCAAGTCAATTTAAAGATAAAGTCAATTATTTAGTTTTAGGACAAAATTTGAAACCATTCATGTTAAGTTCGATCTTAAATTTTGACCTAAAATTAATCCAATTTGATTTATGTTTGCCTCTATTTTGCCTCATATGATCCCATCCAAGGGTGTAAACGGATGGGATTGTTCCATGATTCGATTCAATCATGATCTGGTTAGAATCGACTTAATCTATATTTAAAGACTTATAGATTGTGTTGGATCAAAAAAATTAGATCTAATCTAAATTCTAGATTGAATATATATCTTGTATTTTTTGACCCTATTAATGATCCAACTTAACTTATGTATCACATATTGGGGCATAATTTGAGATGATAAAAATAGGTCTAACTTGAATTGAACTTAGCATAGTTTGATCCATAAATCTTAATTATATAAATCTATTTTTTTTTGCTCTAATTATTTTTAAGAATTCATCAAATGAACTTTTATGTAAGCTAATATTTCTTTTCATCTAAACAACTAAATTTATTGTCTATTTTTAATTAATTATATTTAATTATTTTTTGTTGGATTTTTCCTTTGCTTTCAAATATATCAATAAAATTAAATATTTTAACAAAAAAATAAGATTAAGTTTTCTCTTTCTAATACTCAACTCAACTCATCTAAGCCTTTTTCCAACTACATGGGGTCAGCTACATGAATCTATTTTCTCCACTTTGCTCTATTTAGTATCAAGTCGACATTCAAATTATAAATAGTTATATATTTTTTAATTATTTCTTTTCATGTTAGTTTAGGTCTACCTCTACCTCTATCTTTATCATGGATTGTTAAAAGATCACTCTTTCTAACTAGAGCATCTACGATGTATATGTCCAAACCACCCCAATCGATTTTCACTCATTTTATCTTCAATTGAAGCTACTCCTATCATTTATTTTATATATTTATTTCTAATTTTATATTTTAAAGTTTTACCATATATCCATCTTAACATACGCATTTCTGTTTCTCTTTCTCTTTCTAATCTTGCTTAATTTTTTTGATGTCTTAATATTTAATTATTTATTATTAAATTTTAATTGTAAAATAATAGCTAGATGTTTGAGTTAAATATAAACAAGTCTTAACTAGTTTTGATCTAAATCAAAATATTATGGGTTGGATCTAAATCTTACTTGATGTAGAACCGGTCTAAATAGCTCATTGAATCCAAAAGTCTTTTTCGGGAAATAAAACAATGGAGCATGGGACTTCGGAGCACCGGACCGAAAGCCGGTGCCCCGGTTTTAGCGTCAGAAATGGTGGAATCGTGCACCAAACGGGCAACAATTAACAAGGCTTTTAATTTGGTCGCCAGGCGGCGAGGCATCGAACGAAGCTAAAAGGGTCGTCAAGGTGCACACAAACACAGCAACGACAAATGGTACATGCCGCGAACAACGAACGGTAGCCAACGACTATTTCAATCATCCGCTTCCTCTAATTCCGCCTTCCCCCTCTCTTCCCCTCCTTGACGCCTTCCATTCTCCAGCCTTTTCTCCCTTCTCTTTCTGTTTCTTTCTCTCTCTCTTTCTCCATTCCGGTCTCTTCTTCTTCCTCTTCCTTGGTGTGCTTTGAGAAGAAAACAAAACATAGAGAGAGAGAAAAAAAAAGAGAGAAAGAACTGGAGGAAATGGAAGCGAAACCATCTAATCTTCCTCAGAAATCCAACAGCTTCTCATCCAGCCGCGACGAGAAGCTCCGAGGATCCCACAGGAACCTCTCCCTAGGTGCCATCAAATTTGAAGGTAAACACGAGAAGGAGGAGAGAGGTGACAGCAAGGAGGACCGTATAGAGGAAGAGAAGGAGAAAGAAGAGCAGGAGCAGGAAGCAAGCAAGGGGATTAATATTGTCGAAGAGGCCGAGCCCAGCTTCATTGCCATCTCCGAGGAGATCGATCACTTCCTTGGCATCCTTGCCAGCCTCCAGGATGTCCAGGAGCCAAGTTCCGAGCTGCCAGAGCTCCCCGAATCGACCATCGAGAAGTTCGTCGAAGCGTTGGAGAAGGAGATCGCCACGTATGAGTCAGGCGAGCAAAAATGGTCTCCGGAGCGCGACGAGATCTCCCTCCTCGATGCCTTCAATCGAGTTCACAGGCTGACCTCGGCGCTAACACCGCTTTCGTCGGAGCCCAAGTACAACCATGCAATGAATCGCAACAGCAGCGTCCTCCACCATGCCATGGCCTTCCTCGAAGACGAATTCTTCTCTCTTCTTTGCGAGAATTCTCGAGCGAAGCAGCAGGATCCGGGCAGCGCCAGCTCCAAGACTAAGCGGCCGCCATCTTTCGGTCGACCGCAGCAACAACAACAGGAACCGGACAGGTGCATTCTGCGATCAGATGAATCCAGCGCCAATGAAGACCCCCTAACATACGTACCACCGGAGGTGGTGGAGAGATTACGAGGCATCGCCGCAGTGATGCTCTCTGCGGGGTACGCGATCGAGTGCTGCGAGGTGTTCAGCGTTGCTCGGCGCAATGCCTTCTACGCGGGCCTATCCAGCCTCGGATGCGAGAAGGTAAGCATCGATGACGTGCACAGAATGGCCTGGGATTCACTGGAGAGAGAGATTGCAGCGTGGATCAAGGCCTTTCGGCATTCGATCGCCGTCACGTTCCCCAGCGAGCGCGAGCTCTTCGATATAGTCTTCTCGGGCCGCCAGGATATAGCCAACCGCCTCTTCGGCGACCTCGCCCTTGGTGCCATCGTTCAGCTCCTCAATTTCGCTGAGGCCGTCGCCATGACGAAGCGCTCCACGGAGAAGCTCTTCAAGCTCCTCGACATATACGAGACCTTGAGAGACCTGACGCCGACCATCAACGCCATATTTCTCGCCGTCCAAGGGAACGAGGAGGAGTACTCGACCACTTCACCGGAGATCGATCTCAAGTCAGACATCGCCTTCATCCAGTCGCGTCTCGGGGAGGCGGCGATCGCGATTTTCTGCGATCTGGAGAGCTCGATCAAGACCGACGCAGCGAAGACCCCTGTGCCCGGCGGCGCCGTCCATCCCCTCACCCGCTACGTCATGAATTACCTCAAATACGCGTCCGAATACAAGAACACATTGGAGCAGGTCTTCAAGGACCACCAGAGATATGAGAGAACGTCGTCCTATGACGACGACGGCGATGATGCGCCGCCGGGTAGCTCCAGCAACCACGAGAGACGGAACAACAACAGGAATATTGCAAATGAACCGAAACCTTTCGCAGCCCAATTGATGGAGGTGATGGAGCTGCTGCATTCGAATTTGGAGTCCAAATCCAAGCTCTACAAGGATCAGGCTCTGTGCAACATATTCTTGATGAACAACGGGAGGTACATCATGAAGAAGATCAGGGGGCGGCGGAGATCAACGAGCTGCTCGGCGATGCGTGGTGCCGGAAGAGGTCATCGGATTTGAGGCAGTACCATAAGAACTACCAGCGCGAGACATGGTCCAAGGTGCTCGCGTGCATCAAGGAAGGAGGCCTAAATGTGAAGGGGAATGTGTCGAAGCCTGTGCTCAAGGAACGGTTCAAGAGCTTCAACGCCATGTTCGAGGAGATCCACAAGACGCAGAGCTCTTGGGTGGTGAGCGACGAGCAGTTGCAGTCGGAGCTGAGGGTGTCGATATCGGCGGTAGTGGTGCCGGCATACCGGTCGTTTCTGGGTCGGTACTCGCAGTACCTCGACCCAGGGCGGCAGACGGAGAAGTACATCAAGTTTGGGGCGGATGACCTCGAGGATTATATCGATAACCTCTTCGACGGCAACCCTTCCTCCATGGCCAAGAGGAGGACATGATGGGGCGGTGGGTGAGGATCAGGGAAAATGGCTTCCTATCATCTTTATCGTATTCTTCTTTTCGCTTGCCTTCTTCGATTGATTCAAGAGTGGGAACCGAGAGAGTGCGTTGAATCCTGTCAAGAAACAGAGATGTATGTAACCTCTCAAAGTTTGTAGTGAATTAATTATGTACGTATTTATATATTAAAAGAAACCTTGAAGTTTTGGCATACTCGTCGGCGCCTACGAGGCTATGGCTTTTTCATGCTCGCAGCTCACTCCAGGATGGGGTGATTTCTTAGTAAAATCATACCTTTTGTTTCTCTATTTTTATTCTTTATATGAAGATGCTTATAGTGTCAGAGCCTATAGAAATACGTCTATCGTTCATCCATTGTTCACAGGTAACTATAAAACAAGGCATATGTAGTTATTGTGATCAATCTAGACAAAATATTAACATAGATATATTTATATTTTTTTTTCAGCTCAAGGATTTGATATGAGTTGATAGAATGCTTGGTACCTATCATAAAAATTTGAAAAGCATATGATTTGAACTCTAATCTCGGACTTCCCATGAAGCTGGAGTGGTTAAAAATGGGGGACCTTCAACCTATCAAGTACAAGATCATGACTAAGTTAGATTCTTAGAAGTAAAATATGCTATTCCAACATCTTTTCTCAACCTAGTTTAATATAACCTTTGTAAATTCTTATGAGGTCATGACTATGGTAGTCGAGCAATTCACACTTATCTCTTAGCACACTATTTATCTTTCTGAATAGTTTGAAGGATTGGACATTCTACTCTTATTATCATGGTGGCCTCTTCTTCTTGGCAAGGTTGCTAGTAAAATAGTCTGCTAAGTATAAGTTCAAGGGCTCATGGATTGGTTACTAGTTAAAGAAGACAATCTTCAAGGCTTTTTGCTTTAGTTTCTGGTGTTTTCATTTGGTTTATAGGTAATAGAAAGTTAATCAGATGGGATCTTAATCTTTGGCTTTATGGTGGGACCCTAATTCGCTCCTAATTTATTTCTATGCTTCTCTGCTAGAGTTAGGTTCCACTATAGATTCTCTATTTAGCCTATATGGTGGCTGGAACATGGGCCTTATAACTCGTATATTTCTTTCTCTTCTTATGAGTTACAATTTGTATATCTTAAAAAGTGAAGATGACTAGGATGATGCTGTCACTTAGGGAAAGAGTTACCATAGATCAGTGATTGTTAGAAAGGTATACCATAAAGCTCTACTTTATGCCAATAGCTAAAACAAATTTCAAGATAGGCAATGGAAGTCTAAAAATTAGATGCTTTTCAGAAGATGTTATTCTTCATATGAAAGACTATTCAGTAAAGACTTTGTACGTACAATAGTTCTACCTGTAGGTTAGTTACTTTTATCATCTTTCATCTGTAGATGTCATCAAGAGAATGAAATTATTGAATATTTCTTCTTAACATGGTGGGTATAGAGTCTCTCGGGTGACTAATTTGCCTGCATCTAGAATCTATGAAAGCCATGTTTAATTTAATTTACAATACTTATGTTTCAATGGAACAAAGGATGGAGAAATCTACTATAATTTGGTGTATTTGGACAAGTAGGAATTTATGAAACATGCTTCAAGTTGAATTTTGATCCATAATTTTTTAGAGCCATCGCCTTATGCTTATTAAACGGTAATTTTGGCACCTGAGATGCTCTACTCCTACTTTTGTAGGAGCATCAATCGATGCATCCAATTTTTATTGGTCCCTACCAGTTGGATAGATCAAATTGAATTTTGATAGCTCTGTGTAGTCAAATTCAGCAAAAAGTAGTCAAATTCAGCAAAAGCTTATTATATTCTCCAAGATGAGTTTGGTAGCTTCATTGTTGCGGGGTCCATGCCTCTGTTAACTGCTTCTGTTTCTTAAACCAAACTAACTACTACTGCATAAAAAGATCATTCCCAACTCTTCTGCATAAGGTTTTATTATTATGGGGTGGATTTGGAACCTCTCTCATTGTCTTCATCCACTGTTATAAAGTATAAAGAAGATACTATCCCCTTTCAAAGCTACAGTCAATATCAAGCATGTCTTCAAAGTGGTGAATTAAGCTGTTGATTCTCTTGCCACTGGAGCAGTAACTCTTCCTCACAACATATACAAGCTATTGATTTTCTTGCTGCTAGAGTAGTGGCTCTTGCTCTAGCATATATTGGAATGGCCATCCTTCAGATGAGTTGACTCTTATTCTGAATGTAGATATTGGAGATATATCAACTCTTCACCATTTCTGAAGCATCTCCACTGTCCAAAAAAAAAAAAAAACTGTCGATCTCACTCCTTTCTCGTTCTAAGATTGCACCAAGGTTCCCTTTGGGTTCAAAATGCAAATTTCTGCGAGCCGTGTCTGCTAAACAAAAATACTCAACTAGCTCAAAGATATGCCTGTGGGCAGCCTTTGCCCAAACCCAGCTAATTGAACTGCGGTGTTACATATTGAAGCTATGACATATGATTGGCAAACTTGATTACTAAAATCTAAGGTCTCATTTAAACCTCTGGACTGATCCTTATCCATGACCATACAACCAAAAGGAAAAGTCTTGCTACACTACCCTTCGGTGCAGCAAACGCGCACCGACCATGCAGATTGGCCATCTGCGCATGCCGGCATGCGTGCGGTGGCCCAATGGGCCTTACCGCGCTCCGCAAGCGCACGGGCGACCAATCTGGGCGGCTAATATGCGCTTGCTATACCGAAGGGCGGTGGAGCAAGTTCTTTTCCAACAAAAAATATTAGCATTGGTTGGGCCACGTACTGGCCCAATTGGTCGGTTCAAGCCTGAAACAAATTCAGCATTTTCCAGGCATGGTCTAATATTTCGAGGCCAATTTTCGTTAGGTTGCCTCATTTGAGAGGTCTGTGTATGATATTCTAGCTAATTCCATGATTCATGATATCAAGCCTTAAAACATATGTAGTCTTTGTGAAGGAAAACTTATTGGCATGGTTGCCTTTAGGGTGTTTAGTGATCAAAAGGATCGCCATAATAATTGTAAATCACTGCTAGTCCTTATTCTCAAGTGATTTTATTTTGGTGATATAAAATTAGCATGTTTAATAGGCTACATTTAGTAATTAAAAATCCCTGAATATTTAGGGTATGTTATGGAGATTATTGAAGAAGGGAGGATGGGTAATAAAGAAAGAAGAAAAGTATTAAAGATCCAAGAAAGGGGAAAGGAGGGAAAGGGAAGGGGAGCTTACTCATTCTCCTTCTTTCCCTTTCAAAAGATTAAATTTCTTTATCCTCAATTTTGAGATGAAGATGGAAATAAGAATATATTATAGTTTTTGTTCCATCCTTCTAATTTGTCTTTATAAACTGATTTAGATTTCTCAGTATATTTATGATTTTATAAACATATTTTTTCTTCTCTTTCTTCTTCCTATTTATACATGCATGCAAGTTGAATGTAAATCATCCTCTCTTCTCCTTCCATCCTTCCTAAATAAGAAGAGGATAATAATATTTTCTTTCCTTTCTCTTTTTCTTAAGTTTTTATTATTTTCTTCCTCTTTAAAAGGTCCAAACATAGCCATAAGATTAAGATGTTTGATATGCTAAGAAAACACAAAATTAAAGACCATATAAAAGCAAAACTATCAAAAACATATTTTGTAACTACCATAATAATTTATTATCATTAAATATTATATTATTGTACAATATTATATAATATTGTACTATCATATTATTATAATTATAATCATTTTATATTATATAATAACATAATATATTATATTATTATCTTATACTATTAAATTATATAATATTAAGTATTTTTTAAAATATCAAAGAGGGGCATTTTGTTCCATAAATCTTAGGTTGCGTTTGGTGCATCGCCAGCAATTCTGAATGGTAACGTAGATTACCTACAAGATAGATTACAACTTAATAGATTACCAAAAATGTTGATTATTGTGTTTGGTATACAGAGGTAGTGCAACAGTAATATTGATTACTACTATGTTTAATATGGCAAACATATTACCAATCATATAATATCAAATTTCTAAAATACCCTAAATTAAATTTATTATATATATATATATATATATATATATATATTTAATTTTTAAAAAATTATATTTATAATAATAATATTTTAAAATATATATTTATAAATAATATTCGAAGTACTAGTGAGGATGTTGAAGGCCACCGATCAAAAGAAATTTCACGATGTGCCGTGGGGTGCTGGGGGCGATGGAGATCCACGCCCCGACTTTGCGAAAGAGGGTGTGGCTTGGGACCTTTGACATAAAGATTTCAGTGAGATAGGTAGAGAAGGATGTGAGTAGAGAACGATCAAAAGAAAAAAGGGTAATTTTATCAATAAGTAATTTATCAGATTATCACATCTTTAGTAAATAGATAACCATCCTTTTAGAGGTAATCCAGATTATCATTGCAAGATAGATTTTATTCAAAATATGTATCAAATATAGTTATCTGATGGGCCCCTTTTAAATTATCGTAATCTGAATAGATTACCTGCTACCAAATACCTCCTAAGTTAAAATCATTGTTTGTTACAATATCTGAGAGGAAAAGACAAAGTACTTAAACAAAACAGAATGAAGAGAACTTTTCTGCGGTTATGGAATTCATTAATTGATAGCCTTTATATAGACAATACATCAACAGATAAAAGCATGAAAATAGCAATACATTTTGACCACTAACAACATAAATTGACCACTAACACCTGTACACTTAGCAACAACCTGCCACTTTTACTGCAACAAAAAAATAAACTAAATCAAAATGCCTAATAGCTAGGACTACATAAGCATAACATAAAATAAAATAACAAGGACTCAGTCAAACTTAATACCATGTGACTCAACAATCCTTCCCTTAAATTGAAAGTATTCAAACATTGAGTTTACCAAAGTCTTGCAGCACCTTCTGGGAGTATATACCAAGTAAACTCCTGAGCTTCTGAAACGCAGCAAATTTTAAGGGACTTAGTAAAAATATCAGCAACTTGATCTTCACTTCTACAATGGATAAGATCAATGACTCCTTTCTTGAGATCCCTTAAGAAGTGAAACTTCACATCTATATGCTTGCTTCTTTCATGTAAAATAGGATTTTGGAGAGTTTTATTGCGGAACTGTTATCACAATAAATGGCAGTAGCTCCTTCTTGCTTGAAATGAAATTCTTCAAGAATTTTCCTTAACCAAATAGTTTGATAAGCATACCAAGTTGCAGCAACGAACTCTGCCTCAGTTGTTGATAAAGTAACAATTGCTTGCTTCTTTGAAGACCATAAAATAGCTCCCAAGCCCATCATAAAAATATATCCGGATGTGCTTCTTCTATCATCTGAATCTCCAATATAGTCACTATCAGTAAAGCCAGTTGAATCTACCTTTTCTCCCTTTTGGCAAAACAAACCAAAATTAATTATACCTTGCAAGTACCAAAAAATTCTTTTTGCAGCAAAAAGATGTGTCTCCCTTAGGCATTCCATATACCTATTAATGAGACTCATAGCATACATTAAATCTGGCCTTGTTGCAGTCAAATACATCAAGCTTCCCATAATTTGCTTGCAAAGAGTGCTGTCCACCTTTTTCCCTTTAACATCTTTCATCAACTTCAAGCCAAACTCAGTCGGTGTGTTAATAGAGTTGCAATTCTTCATCCAAAACTTGTCTAAAATTTTTTGCACATATTTCTTTTGAGAAATAAAAATACCAGTAGGAGTTTGTACCACTTCTACACCAAGAAAATAATGCATCATTCCAAGATCAGACATATCAAATTCAAGCATCATGGATTTTTTTCAGACATAGCACTATCATTTCCAATATAAATAAGATCATCCACATATAAGCAAACATAAGTATTTTTCCTTTAACTCTAGTTTTAACAAAAAGTGTATGCTCATATGGACATTTTTGAAAACCTTCTTTTTGAAAACATGCCTCAATATGACTACACCAAACCTATGGAGCTTGTTTTAGTCCATAAAGAGCCTTTTTCAATTTATAAACTTTATGCTCATTTTCAATCTTGATATAACCAAAAGGTTGACCAACAAATATCTGTTCTTCTAAGTCTCCATGCAAGAATACCAATTTCACATTTAATTGGAAGATAGGCCATGAGTTTTGTGCTATTAATGTATCACCAATCTGATCATGTCATGCCAAGCAACTGGAGCAAAAACTTCTTTATAATCAATGTTGAACTCTTACTTGTAGCCCTTTGCAACTAAGTGAGCCTTGTACTTATCAATTTCAATATTTTCTTTCAGCTTCGTTGTGTATACCCACTTTACGCCAATGGTCTTTTGTCTTTTTGGAAGCTTTATCAACTCCTAAGTATTGTTTCTTTCAATGGCTGTGATTTCAACATTCATCACCTTCTTCTACTTTGATTCTTTATCAGCATCTTTGAAGGCTATAGGATCACAATCCAAAAATAGAGCAAAATGTATAAGTGGGTCTTCAGTTTGATCAATCCTAGTTACCTCATAATCAGTCATCCAAGCCGATCTTCTTCTAACTCATCATGGATGATTATTATCTTTTGCTTCAATTAGTGGTTGTTGCTCGTTTTTTACAAGTTATGCTTTCTCCAAAGGTTATCGCTTTGCTTCTTCATTTTCTCATCAAGATCAGCTTGTATTTGTTGTTCAACATTATTTTCATCCTAAATCCAAAAACATTCTTCATCAAACACCACGTCATGACTAATAACAATTTTCTTGTGATAGGATTGTACGATTTGTATGCTTTTGATTGCTCACTACCATCAAGAAAAATTGTACTAAAATAGTTCGCACCATGTTCAAAATTGTACAATTCTTCATCTTTGAAATGCCATTTTGTTGTGAGGTATAAGTTGTTATAAACTGCTTTTGAATCCCATGCTTCTCACAAAAATTAATAAACTCTTGTGAGTTATATTCTCCACCACGTTCGCTGCAAAAGATTTTTATAGGCATGCTTACTTCTTTTTCGACTAGCACCTTAAAGTTTTTGAAAGCTAAAAAGCTTTGAACTTTTCTGCAAAAAATAAACCCAAGTTTTTTTTGACTATAATCATCAATGAATATTATAAAATAACCTTTACCACCACTTAACATTGGATAAATGGGCCCGCATATATGGGAGTGAACCAGCTCCAGCACCTTCTTTGCTCTCCATGATTTTTTTTTTTTAGAAAGGGGTCTCAATGTTATTTGCCAACAATACATTCTTCACATACTTGTGAAGACTTCAATTTTGGGAAGGCCCGTTACCATAATTTTCTGTTGCAGCATTTTAGACCACCAAAATTCAAATGTCTATAGCGAAAATGCCACAACCATGCTTTGTTTTTTAGTCTAGTAGAGAAACATGATTGAGTTGTGTTGTCAAGATACTTGTTAGCAATATAGGATCTTCAATAAATAATTTGTTACATATAAAATTTATAAAACATACTTACTTGATGCAAATTCATCATAATAGTATTTACCTGATGTGGATGCGGAGTTCATCATGATAATATATAGACTTGAGACTTGAATCTGATTAGGTTTTGATAGCCTCTTCTACAAAATAACTAGTTTCTCTCCCTTAACCTCATTCCTTGATAACGATGGATTTAGGCAAAGAAAGGACTAATTATTTATATATATTTCAGTATTTTCATCAAACACCAATTAATGACTTTAATGTCTTTTAATACCACGGCTTAATGTTAATGGCTTAAATAACCATTAACAGCCGATTGGTAGCCCTTCGTCTTCTGCACACACAGAATAAACAATGGGTGGCCCTTCGCCTTTCACATACTAGGCTAGATTTTAGGCTAGATCTGGCCCTTCACCTTTCGCATATCAGGCTAGATCGAGAAAAGAGCGACTCTTCGCCTTTGTAACAATCTTGTATTAAAGGGCTAATCTAACATTCTTCCACTTGGGTCGAAAGTTGATGACATTAATATTTAATAGTGTAAACATTCTAATAGTGTAAACATTAGGTGCACAAAATTAAATTTCATAATGTCATCTTTCATCATGATTGACTTAACATAATAAATTACATAATAAGAGTTATGACGGTCATACACATCCAATTTGCATACTCCCTTCCATATACTACTGTATTAGCAACTTATCATGTTAGGTCACATAATTTATATAAATAACTTAATATCCACTTAATTGTCTAAAAGACAGTAATTTCTTGTTCAAAACAAAGTGTATACAAGCATAAGGAACAAGAAATAATAAATAAAACTAGAAACATATCATATTAATGAGCTCAAGAGTGGCACAACATCATCATAATCAATCTTCAATTTATAATATCATCATAATCAATCTTTAATACATAACATCATCATAATCAATCTTCAATACAACCAAGACCCATTCTATGTACATGTTCTTTAAATGTTTTTGGTTGTAAACCTTTAGTCAAAGAATCTGCTATCATAAGATCCATTTTAATATGTTCAATGCACACTCTTTGTTTCTGGACCTCCTTCTTGACAGTAAAGTACTTTAATTCCATATGTTTAGCACATCTGGAATATTTGTCATTCTTGGAGAAGAAAATTGCTGTGGAATTATCATAATAAATTTGCAGCGCTTGGTAATGGTGTCGACAACCCAAATCCTGAAATAAAGTTTCGTAGCCATAATGCATGAATTGTAGCTTCATAACATGCTACAAACTCTGCTTCCATAGTGGATGAGGCAATGATTGATTGTTTGACATTTTTTCATGAAATTGCTCCTTCTCCCAACAGGAACATATAGCCAAAAGTTGACTTTCTACTGTCAACACAACCAACAAAATCTGAATCTGAATATTCAATCACTTCCAACTGATCAGATCTTCTAAATGTGAGCATATAATCCTTAGTTCCTTGAAGATATCTCATCACTTTCTTTGCAGCTTTCCAATGATCAATACCAGGGTTACTCTGATAGCGACCCAACATCCCAACCACCGCGAAGCTGATATCTGGTCTTGTGCAAGTTTGCAAATATATCAAGCTACCCACAACAGAAGCATATGAAATAGATTCCATTTGCTTATATTCCACATCATTCATTGGACATTGCATAAGACTAAATTTATCCCTTTTTGTATTGGGACAATACCTGCTGAACAATTGTTCATATTAAATTTCTCAAGAATTTTCTCGATATAAGTTTTTTGAGACAACCCTAACAATCCATGTGATCTCTTTCTGAATATGGAAATTCCTATCACATAAGATGCCTCTCCCATATATTTCATCTCAAAATTCTTAAAGAGAAAATTTTTAGTCTCATACAATATACCAAATCATTAGCAGCAAGCAAAATATCATCAACATATAGAACCAAAAATATAAACTTACTTCCATAAATCTTTCGGTAAATGCATTGATCAACGATATTTTATGAAAACCAAAAGATGTAATAGTATCATTGAACTTAAGATACCATTGTTTGGAAGCTTGTTTAAGTCCATATATTGATTTCTTAAGTTTACACACCATATGATCCTTTCCTTCTATAGAAAAACCTTCAGGTTGATCCATATAAATTTCTTCCTCTATATCCCCATTAAGAAAGGCTGTTTTCACATTCATTTGATGCAACTCTAAATCATATTGAGCTACCAAAGCTATAATGATTCTTAATGAATCTTTTTTTGAAACTGGTGAAAATGTCTCTTTATAATCAATGCCATCCTTCTGAGTATAACCCTTGGCAATAAGTCTAGCTTTAAAACGTTCGATATTGCCATTCAAGTCATGTTTGGTTTTAAAAACCATTTACATCCAACTTGTTTAGAACCTTCTGGCAATTCGACAAGGTCCCAGACATTGTTTTTAGCCATTGATTTTAATTCATCTTTCATAGCATCAATCCATTTATCAGACTTATCACTGTTAATGGCTTGTGAAAATGAAACAGGATCTTCATAAATACCACAATCAAAATCTGACTCTTGCAAATAAACCAAATAATCATCTAAAATAGCTAATTTTTGTATCCTTACGGGTTTACTTAAAGCTATTCCACATGGTTCAATTTTGTCAGCTATTGGTAGGTTAGGCTCTTCATGGGGTACTTCTTCATTCAAACATTATTCATTGTTGTTTTGTTTTTGTAATTCTGGAACAATGTATGGAATGATTGTAGATTCAGGAACATTTATGGGTAATGAAATATTAACCCTTACTTCATTGATATCCATAATCTATTTGTCAGCACTCCCACTAACTCACCATTCTCAATAAATTTGGCATTATCTGTCTCAATAATTCTAGAACTATGGTTTGGACAATAAAACCTGTACCCTTTGGATTTCTCTGGGTAACCTATAAAGTAACCACTGACAGTTCGAGAATCCAATTTCTTTTCATATGAATTATACACTCATGCTTCTACTGGACAACCCCAAACATGCAGTGTCTTAGACTAGGTTTCCTTCCAGTCCATAACTCAAAAGGAGTTTTAGAAAATGCTTTACTAGGAATCCTATTCAGTAAATATACTGCAGTCCTAAGAGCATACTTCCACAAAGATTTTGGTAATGAGGAATTACTTAACATACTCCTAACCATATCCATTAATATTCTATTTCGCCTTTCTGCCACACCATTTTGTTGAGGTGTGCCTGGCATAGTATACTATGCACATATGCCATGTCTTTCGAGGAATTTTGCAAATGGACCTGGATTTTTTCCTGATTCATTATACTTTCCATAATACTCACCACCTCTATCAGATCTTACTATTTTCACTTTTCTGTCTAATTGTCTTTCAACCTCTTTAGTAAATACCTCAAGAACATTTATAGCTTGAGATTTCTCTTTAAGCAAATAGACATATCCATAACGAGAAAAATCATCTATAAAGGTGATAAAGAACTTTTCTACACCAAAGGATGGAGTGTCAAAAGGTCCACATACATTAGTGTGTATAATTTCAAGAAGCTGAGTACTTCTTGTAGCTCCTTTCTTGTTATGTTTGGTTTACTTTCCCTTAATGCAATCCACACATAAACCAAGATTAGTAAAATATAGATTTGGTAAAATCTCATTCTTTACTAATCTTTGTAGTCGTTATTTGGATATATGACCCAAACGTTTATGCCACAAGAAAGTAGAGTTATCATTTGTCATACTACGCTTAATTCCAATATTTTGATGGACACACATCAAGGATGCAGAAAATTTATCATCAAGTTTTAATTTATATAATTCATCCATAAGAATTTCAGAACCAATAAAGGAACATTCTTTATTAAATAAACTAAAACATCCTTTTCCAATCTTAAAACTAAACCCATTAACATCAAGTTTTGAAACAGAAACTAAATTTCTAGAAAGTGAAGGAACATAGAGAGTTTGTAGTAGATTCAGGTGATGCCTAGTATCTAAAGTAAGACGATAAGTCCCTATGCCTTTAATTGGGGCCTTCTGTCGATTCCCCATAAACAAAAAGTTCTCATTTGGATTTATGCTCTGGATTGTAAGGAATCCCTGCATTATATTGGAAGCATGAGTAGTGGCACCAAATCCAACCACCAAGTGTTAGAAGAAACTTCAGATAAGTTTGATTCATAAATTGGAGAAGCATAATGAAAGATACCTTTCTTTTCGAACCAAGCTTTCCATTTCAGACAATCTTTCTGATAATGTCCTTCTTTCTTACAAAAGTGACATTTATCTTTCTTCCTTTCCTTCTTATCATTATCAGCAACATGTAATATTTTAGTGGGTGCTTTCTTCTTAAATTTTTTAAATTTGGTTTGATAACTTTACCAGCTCCTTGACCCACTAGGTTTATTGAATGATCTCCTTGTGCTTTCAATCTCCTTTCCTCTTAAGTAAGCTTACTGGCCAATTCATTAACATCCCATACTCTTAAGGTAATGAGTTCATAATGAATTGCACTAAAAAGGAGTAATCCACAACCATTCCTAGGATCTTAAGTCTTGCTGCAATATTAGTTATATCTAGGACATGTTGCTGCATACTTCGCGACCCATCATATTTCATGGTCGTGAGTTCAGCCATCAGTGTCCCTAAAAGTGACTTATCAGCGGAACGAAAGCGCTCTTTCACAAGCTTAAGATATTCCTTAGCTGCTACACTTTCTGGAAGAGTTGATTTAATGTTGCTGGCAATTGTCATTCGCATGAAACTTAGACATAATTTATTAGATCTGTCCCATGCTTTATGTTTTAACTTCTCTGCCTCACTGCTTATATCCGTGATGTCAGTAGGCTTTTCTTCTAATAGTGCCAAGTCAAAATCCAAAACACCTAAATAAAAATTGACTTGCTCACACCATTCAGAGAAGTTTAAGCCATTAAATATAGTAACAGCAGAAGCATGTGAATGTAGAGAAATAGCTGCAAAAACATAATTGCTCAAATTCAGATAATTAAACATAAAAATACATTGTTGATTTTCTTTGGGTAAATACAACAATATACATCATAATTAGAATGCTATTTAAAGTTTTAAAGAAATTAATAAATCTTATCAAATATATATAGTATCTTTGGATATCCATATAAATTTGATAAGAGAATATTAGATTTTGTTCTTTAGGTTTGTTAGTTATAGAATATTAATCCACCTTTGGGCGAATTCTTAATTTCTAACAACCAACAAATTATTAACAGCATTCTATAAAATTTCATAAATTGTATGACTGAATATAAATTAGTTTGGCCACTTTGGTGACTAACTAACTAATTTAATCTTAATGTCATATTATTAAAATTTCATGAATTATATGACTAAATATAAATTAGTTGGCCACTTTGGTGACTAACTAACTAATTTAATCTTTATGTCATATAACTATACAATAATTCTAATATCAAAATTCTTATAAATTATATGATTGAATATAAATTAGTTTGGCCACTTTGATGACTAACTAACTAATTTATCTTAATGTCATATATCTAAACAATAACATTAATATTATTAAAAATCTAACATTCAATTATGATAATGACAAATATAGTTAACATTGCTGCATGCATTAGCTGACATCAACCATCATAGATTATCAATTTGCTTCAATTTATAAATATCAGTTTTGTCATACATACTAGTATAACACAATGATCTTATCTATGCATGCCATTAATTCGTAACACTATCAGCCGGGATTCTTCTGGCGATGAACCTTTTCATGGAATAAATTAATGGCTAATAATACAGTCAATCATAACTTTAAAAGATTAAATATTCATCGTCAATTCATTCTGATGAAAAATTAATCAATCATAATATACGAACAAATTATTTATTTTAGAATCTTGGCTCTGATATCACTTGTTAGCAATATAGGATCTTCAATAAATAATTTATTACATATAAAATTTATAAAACATACTTACCTGATGCATAATTCATCATAATAGTATTTACCTGATGCGGATGCGGAGTTCATCACGATAATATAGACTTAAGACTTGAATCTAGTTAGATTTGATAACCCCTTCAGGTTTTGATAGCCTCTTCTACAAAATAACTAGTTTCTCTCCCTTAACCTCATTCCTTCTGTAACAGATAACGATGGATTCTTGCTAACTTTTTTAGGCAGAGAGGACTAATTATTTATATATATAACATTCAATTGGTATTTCCATCAAACACTAATTAATGACTTTAATGTCTTTTAATACCACGGCTTAATGTTAATGGCTTAAACTTTCGGACCACGCAGAATAAACAATGGGTGGCCCTTCACCTTTCACATATTAGGCTAGATCTGGCCTAGATCGAAAAAAGAGCGACTCTTCGCTTTTGTAACAATCTTGCATTAAAGGGCTAATCTAACAACAATGGAAACATTTGATTTGTTGTCATGTTGACTTGAGCAATGAAGTCCAATTTTTCATCTTGAATGCGGCAAACTCCATCTTTGATAAAAATCTCATATCCAACACTTAGCAGGTTGGTTTTCAGATCTGGAACAAAAAAAAAAAAAACATTAGAAATAATCTGATTAGAGTTTTCTTTGGTGTGAATTTTTGCACTTTCTTTGCCCATGACAAAAACTTTTGAGTTATCGCCAAAGGTTACAGTGTTGCAGAATGATTCATCTAAATCTGAAAACATTGACTTGTCTCCACACATATGGTTGCTGCAGCCGGTATCTAAATACCACAAGTTTTGGTAGACTTCTTTCTTCGCATGATAGGCCTTCAAGAGAGAAACTTCTTCTTTCTCTGCAAAATTTGATTTCACTCCATGATTTCTGTTGAGATTAGTTCTACATTCTGACTTGTAATGGCCATACATGTGACATCTATAACATTCAATATTTGACTTATCTACATACTTAGGTTTGTAACCATTTGAGTGGCTATTGTCACAGCCTTTCGCTTTCCCTTTGGAATCAATAGGATGATCCTTGGCTGATTTTTTGTGTGTAACTTTGTCCTTCCATCTCCCTTTCCCACCACCAACACTACAAAAAAATTCAGAAATAGCGGCGCTAATTTAGCGACGCATTTTTGCATTACTAAATTGCGACAACTCAGTGAGAAAAACAAATAGCGATGCAAAAAAAATGCATCGCTAAATAGCGACGCAAAAACCTAAAAAATTTTAAAAAATTCGTTAATATAGCGATGCAATGATTGCGTCACTAAATAGCGACGCATATTTCAAAAAAATAAAAAAAAATTTAATTTTTAATTTAGCGACGCATTAGCGATGCAAAAATCCATAAAATTAAAAAAAATTTATTAATATAGCAATGCAATGATTGTGTCGCTATTTAGCGACGCATTAGCGATGCATATTCCAAAAAAATAAAAAAAATTACTTTTTAATTTAGCGACACAATATTGCGTCGCTATATTGCGACGCAAATGTTGCGTCGCAATATAGCAACGCATTAGCGATGCAAAAACCCAAAAAATTTAAAAAAAATTGTTAATATCTATTTAGCAATGCATATTCCAAAAAAAATTAATTTTTAATTTAGTAACGTAATATTGCGTCGCTATATTGCGATGCAACAATTGCATCGCAGTATAGCGACGCATTAGCGACGCAAAAACCTAAAAAATTAAAAAATTCGTTAATATAGCGACGCAACGCTTGCGTCTCTATTTAGCGATGCATATACCAAAAAAATTTTAAAAAAATAGTGACACACTATTTGTGTCGCTAAATAGCGATGCATTAGCGATGCAAATACCAAAAAAAAAAAATCGGGATCATGGCTTGGATCGCTCGCAACCGTCGGATCATCGCCGAAACAAATGACATCGATTAAACATAGAGGTTTTTTTAAATTCAATTTATTTTTATAAATGTTATATTTTTATATATTCAATCATTAATTGTAATTACATTCATGAATCTTTAGTATTTTCAGTATGACGGGCCGAGGTAGATCTACTGGCGACAGACGGAGTGAGCAGGGATGTAGCCCTGCCGCATCAGATCCCATGAGCTTTGGAGATGGAGAGTTCGAATCTCCACACATCGCATAGCCTCTGATCTCTCCAGCCATCAGCAGTGATCCGGCATTAGTATTATCCTCCAGCCGATCAACACATACCTCGAGAGTTCTTCCATCGTCGGTCGCACCGTACTTGGACTAGATGCTCATGGGCTGTAAGTATATACTAATTGTAATATATGTTTATGTTTTTAAGTCAATTACTTATAAACATGCATTTTTTAAAGATTTATTGGGCAACATCATGTATCGAGCCAGATCAGCTCCATATTTCAGAGGCGTGCTGATCCCAGTGGTTACGATTGGCGCCATGTATCTGCAGCCACGATGGAGTTTTATTTTTCTGAGTTTCAGGTAAACTTATTAAATATAATTTATCACTGATATAAAATTTCTTATTCTTAATAAATTCTGAAACTAACTATTTATTTTAATGCTAAAAAAGTATACGTGGGACCCTGCCATCCATGATGCCATTAGGGCAGCATGGGATGCTCTTACGACACGCCGATACTCCTACATGCTTCATCATTGGAGGGCATCAGGTGAGCGTCCTGCGCATGTGCCAGAAGGTATTTGGCATGAGTGGCAGCAGGTGTGGCTATCTGATGGCTAGCGTAGGAGGTCCGCATCAGCCAACACGAACTGCCGATCCGAGAGGGGCAGTCCTGGCACAGGTCTCTCCCGCCATACTACGGGGTCCATTTCGATTCATGAGTACAAACGCGTATGGTAAAAAAATATATATAATTTAATTACTAATTTAGTTATTTACAAATACTTACATTTATTTCAATTTTTCTGTTGTTGTTGTCTGAGCAGGAGGGCGGAGGTCCTGGTAAGTTTCGTCTATTAAGGATGACACACACTAGGAGGGACGGTTCCTGGGTCGATACATGATCACGGGAGGTTGCGGTAAGAAATTAGCTTTATATTGTATCTATTTAATTTCTAAAATTTTATTTAGAGAAATTTATTGATTCATTTATTGTTGATTTTATAATTCAAAGGCACGAGTCAAGGAGCTTTAGTCCTAGGCATCGCAGGTCGATTCCACTGATGGGGGACCGCCCATCGAATTCTCACCAGAGGAGAGTCGACGTGTGTTTTTGAGGCTGTTGGTGCCCAGCCGCGAGACCGCAGGGTCTATGGTCTGGGCACTAGAGCTTCTGCATATTTTCCTATCAGGCCTCCAGTTTGTGCTACTCTAGTGATATTCCTGCCGAGCTTTAGACGACATTCGGAGATCTATTACGGAGGAGGTTCGGTAGGAGGTTCGATAGGACGTTTGGCAAGAGATCCAGCAGGAGTTCGACCAGCACACGAAGGCCTTCAGCAGGAGCTCTTTGACATAAGAGAGCAGATGCGTTAGATGCAGGATTTGGTTAGATGCATGTTGCAGGTTTCCAGCCACCACATGATCGTACGGATTCTTGATGTATTTTTTTCTTTACTTTTTATGTTTGTACATGGAAACTTCAAAATTTTAATATATTAATTATTTTTAGAAATTTAATGATGAATGTTTCGATCAATATTAGTGTTTGATCAATATTTTTAAAAATTTAACCATTTTTTTTAATATTTTATATTTTTTAAAAAAAATCAATTAGCGATGCATTAGCGACTGAAATTGCATCGCTAATATTTCTAAAATATTATTATTAAATATTGCGATGCAAACAATACATCGCAATATTGCGACGCATTCGATTGCGTCGCTGGAAGTCGCAATATTGCGACGCAATTGCGACAAAATTCATTCTGTGACGAGAGTTGTAGCTACGCCATAATTGCATCGCTAATGCGTCACTAAAGCAGTTTAGCGATGCATTAGTGACACATTTGGCATCGCTAAAACTAATTTTTGTTGTAGTGCAAGACCTTTTGGATTGGTTGCTGCCTTTAATATTTGTTCCTCTTTATTTTGCTGAACAATTTTTTGCTTATGAACCAGCAAAGAACTCTGCAAATTATCAGTTGAAAGTGCATCAATATCTTTAGATTCTTCTATAGAACAAACTACAAAATTAAATTTTGGTGTAATTGATCGAAGAATTTTTCAATAATGGTGACATCCTGCATCTTCTCACCATGGATCCGAATCTTGTTAGCAATCGTCGTAGTCCTTGAGAAGTAATCAGTAGCATATTCGCTGGTCTTCATACATAAATTCTCAAACTCGATCCGAAGTCCTTGAAGCTGCACGTGTTTTGCCCTTGCATTCCCTTGATACTTTTTCTTCATTGCATCCCAAATGTGTTTGGAGGTGTCTTTGCAAAGAATTGTCACCAAGGTTGAACGATCAATTGCTTGAAAAAGATAATTCTTAGCCTTAAGGCTGTGTTTGATATGAGGGATAAAGGAGGATATCCCCTTTATCCCTAAGGTAGTGTTTGAAATAGAAAATTGAAATAGGTAGTAATAAGATGGGATATCCCCTCTTATCCCAAAAGCCATAACTATAAAGGATAGCTGAGAATAAAGTTAACCAAATGGAATAATCCATGGTTAACCATGGGTTATCCCCAATTTATTCCTTAGAAAATACAAGAATAGCTGGTTATCCCTTCAAATAAGAGTAAAAAAAAGTTATCCTATGGATTTACCTTTTTGCATTTGATATGATCAATGGGATAGCCAATGAATAAACTCTATCCCGTACACTTATCCATAGATAATATTTTTTCTATCAAACACTAAAAGCTATAATAATTAAGAAGAATTCTGAAAAAATTTAACCAGAGCTGAACTTATTCCCTAGGGACCCAGGAATAACTAGAGTTATCTCTTGATGGTAAAGCTGTAATTTAAAAAAAATGGTTATCCTTTAGCTATTCCCTGGATACACTTATTCAAAAATAGCCTTTTATGAATCAAACACTACCTAAGATCCTTTAGCTTCAAAGCTTCCAAATCTACCCTTTGTGCTTCTGTCAACACAACTCCAGTCGCTGGTTCTATAACTCCAGCTTCAAGACATGCCAAAACTCCTTGGACCTTAGGAAATTCTCCATTAACATGCTCCAAAGATCGTAGTGACCATCAAAAAGAGGAATGGCTGGCTGCACAAGATTTTCAGAGGCCATTGTTATTCACTGCTGCTGCAAGTGTGGCTATGATACCACTGTTACAATATCAAAGAGGAAAGGACAAAGTTCTTAAACAAAACAGTATTAAGAGAAGCTTTTATATATGTCGTTATTGAATTCATTAATTAATAGCCTTTATGTAGGTACACCAACGAATAAAAGCATGAAAATAGCGATACATTTTGACCACTAACAGCATAACTGGACCACTAACACTTGTAAACTTGGCAACAACATGCCACTTTTATGGTAACAAAAAAACAGAGTAAAACAAAATGTCTAATAGCTAGAACTACATAACTGACTACATAAGCATAACATAAAATAAAACAAAAAGAACCCAGTCAAATTTAAGATCATATGATCAAAGATATAAAATCAGTAGGATATGAATGATAAATTTTAAAAATGATGAGATCTATAATCATCATCGCATAACATCATTGGAGTACAACCAAAATTCAACAACCCTATCAAATCATCGCTAGCAATTACAAAGGTAGGACCAATCCCCCCAAACCAAACGCCCTTTTATTGTATCCTAACAATCACCGGGCACCTCTTGTTAATTTTATTTGCTATCAAAAATCTTTTCGTTTAGGTTGGATTAAGGAAAATCGCAATGCATGAAGAGACGGTGGATAGGAGGCACCGTATCTCATCCAACGATCGATAGTCCCACACTTTCCCAGCAATACCCATCCACCATCGTAAAGCACGCGCAGGGTGTCGAAAGAGTTTGATGAGCAAAAACTATGCAATAACGCAGCAGAAGCCAACTTTTTTAACAAAAAAAAAAAAAAGAAAAGAGAGTAGTTTTAACGCATGGATCAGGGAATCCAAAGAAACTACAGACACAACAACTCTCGAACAGTCATATTCCATGATTTATATCATACAATTACAGGCCTTCGTTAGAAAGCAAGTAAAAGAGAATCACAAAGTGCATCAAGTCTTTTGAACAGAAAGACCTTTTTTTTCTTTTTTACAATCCACAGACCAAAAGAAAAAGGAGCTTCGATCGACTACCAAATTAACCAAGTTCGGACCACCATTAATATCTCGCCAACAACAATCTAACTCTCCAACCTCTCTCCTAAGCAATTTCTCTATTTTTCCTTCTCATGGACCACAGATGCATGCGTACGTGAACCTTACAGCCCCCACACAGCCACAATATGACACCAATTACGGCTAGTTTTGTACATACGAGATGAGAGGACCCATATAAAAAGCTAGTAAACTACAGCTCAAGTGATAGAACTGGCGTAATCTTCTCATTAGACAAGGATAACCGATGGCATCTCGTCACCTTCTAAAGCTTCGTACAGTAGGAGTGCTGTCGTCCTCTGGGAGCTTGACAGCAGTGTAGGCACCGGCCCCAGCGAGGGCACCCAGGATGGGTGCCGTGAAGTAGAGCCAAATGGCCGCGAAGTTGTTTGCCGCCACCGCCGGGCCCAGCGTCCTCGCTGGATTCATGGACGCTCCGCTGATCCTCCTGAGATATTTTTAAACAGAAGGACGGAAAGAGATTGATGATTCTAAGCGAAAAGATTGAAAGAAATGGAGATATTTTTTAAGTCCTTCTTTTTGACTAACCTTTTTCGAATCTATCCCAACTAAATTTCTTTTTTTTTTTCTTTTTCTCTCGAAACAGTAAAAAATAAAGACCTGGGCTGTTGGATATTTTTCCACAGTACAGTGAGAAATCTTTCCATGCAGCAAATACTTGGCAAAAACTTCTTCTAAATCGCTTGTTTATTTAACCATAAAAGCATGTCATACAAACCCGGCAATGAGGCCGTTCATCGTCACAGTCGCTCCGACGGCGATGCCGGCCAGCTCCCCCACCTGAAGGAAATTAATTAATTAAGAAGATTGATTACACAAGATAAGCACCCTGCTACTCTCGCATAGATGCAAGGAATTAAGAGAGAACTAACTACTACTCACAGCTCTAACATCAGTGGCGACTGCCGTGGTAACGAACATGAGATTGAATCCTATGATAAACTCCATGACAAACGCCGCAACCACGCTACCACTCGGCACCGTCACGCCTTCTCCCAAAATCGGATAAAAGATGGCCTTCAAAGTAAACGCTGCACAGAGCGATGCTGACATCTGTGCCGCGATATACACCAAAACCTTCCCACATGTGGCAGAAATATTATAAGCTTAATTGCCATCGATCGAAGTCTCTTGCCACGAGATCTTTTATAAGAGTTTTGGAGACTCCGATGGGCGGCACTTACCTGCTCCCAGGAGAAGTGTTTGAAGGTGGCGAAGGCAATGGTGACGGATGGATTGAGGTGAGCGCCGGAGATGTGGCCGATGGAGAGTATGACAATCCCCGCGGCGAGGCCGGAAGAGGCTGCCACGCCAAAGAGGGTCACCGCGCCGTCCGATTGGTGTTCGATGATTGCCGCGGCCGCGCTGACGAACACCAGCATGAAAGTGCCAACGAACTCAGCCCCCACCTGCCCCCACACCACCAATTACATAAGCTTGTTAGTGCTTTCTTTTCATTCCATCACTTCTAACAGCCTCCTTCCACCGATGAGAGCAAATTCCCCAATGCCATCATATCATACGCATCCGACAAAAGAATTAATTAAACCAACTTCAGAGAAGATGCCGCAGATTTTTCACTGCTTCCTTAAAAAAATATCTAGGATGTGGGCACTTGATTAATTAATGAAATACAAACGAGAAAATAACAGCAACTTCGCAGCCCCACACATTTATTTTGGAGTTTTCTTCATCGACACGAAACATCTTGTCTTTTAACAGCAGGAAAAAAAAAAACGCTTTAGATCTACACTAAAGCTTGGGTACTTGAAAGGAGCTGTGATGAAAAGAGAGAGGGCAGGCCTTGGCGTAACAGGAAATTGCTTCATGGTAATTACCTTTCTGCATGCAGGTAAGTTTACACACATCTAACAGCGCGAGCCTTCAAAAAAAAAAAAAAAAAAAGAAAAAGAAAAAAAACTACGGAGAAATCTTGATTTCATGAAATTTTTGCAACATGCTGGCTGGAGATTTAACAATGATTCAGTGGAAACTACAACGAGATGATCAGAGAAACGGGAAAGGTTGTCTCATGATCTTCCGGGGAATTGGGTGCACTTCTCTAGTGGCAAATTATTAAGGGGAACGAGGGTGGGAAACTCACCTTTCTTGCGAGGGAACGGGTGGCAGGTTGGTCGGGGTCGGGGTCCTCGACGGTCCAAGGGTTAACGTCGAAGCAATTGGTGCGGCCAAGAAGCGAACGCCACCCAGCGGCAGCCCGGCCGGCCTTGTGCCCACCAAAGAGCGGAGCCATGGGGGCAGCCGGAGAAGAGACGCCGTCGTCGCCCATTCCCACCATCGAAGAACACAAGGAAGAGGCTGTCTTTTTGGAGGAAGATTTCTTCAACTTCTCTTGCTTCCACTCTCTCTGCTGCTTCTTCTACTCCGCAGGACTGGCTATAGCTGGCGACCTTAACATACCCGTGCGCCGCCGGGCCAGGGAATCTGGGTTGCGATGCTCTCGGGTATCAGCTTTAGCTAACATGCTCTAGCGTTGGGTTGGCACACCCAACCCACGACCCACTCCCGTCCGGTCCGGTCCGATTAAACCCGCCTTGGTTCACCTTTGAGGACCCACAACATCGAATTGGTTCAGATACCCGCACTATATTTTAAGTCAGATTTAAATTTCATAAATTATCATGCCGAAAAATAATCCCATATTAAATAAAAAATTTAAGAACTTACAATTAAAGCTAAAAAAAATCTTTTAGAATCCATGGTTTTAATATATTAATAGGTTAATTGAACTAGTCGTAATTAAGCTTAGACATTAAAAATAGTATCTATAAATGAAAACATCCCTTTGCACGTTCCTTAATAAGGAAGAAAGATTATAGTATCTAAAAATATCTTATATCGAATGAAAAATAAAAATTTAAGCTTCAAAAAAATAAAATAAATTCAGAAGTTATATGCAAATAAGAATTTTTAACTTATATATTTAAAATTAATTTTTAATACGTATAAACACATACTTTTATTTTTTCATTTAGTACCTGCCATTTTTCATTTGTAAAATTATTTTTTCATGGAGGATCATTATTTAAGGAAATATTATAATTTCTTGAACTCTTAGTGGCTTCAAAGCTGATTAAATATTTGTTCCATCTTGGTCTCTTAAAAGACTTCATTCAGCTTACCTTCCTTAAGACAATCTTCTAGACCTCAACATTCTCTCAAGCTAATCAAACATTATGCTTTTGTTTCTCTTGTGGAGTCTATTTTGTCAATCTGTAGGCTTTCATCTTTCAAAAATTATCTAAAGTAGTATTTGATAGCCCAAAAGTTATTTCTGAATAAATGTACATGATAGCATTTATCCAGAGAATAGTTGAGAGAATAAGCACCTTTTTAAAATTACAAGTCTGCCATCAAAGATAACTTTAGTTGTTCCTGGATTCCCTAAGGAATAAGTTTAAATATGGGTTATCCTCTGTGGTTAAACTTTTTCAGACCTATCCTCTCTAGCTATAGCATTTGGGAATAAGGAGGATATCCAAGAGATATCCCCTTATCTTCCATATCAAACATTGCCTAAGGCTGTGTTTGATAGCTTGTTGGCTATCCCTGGATAAATGTACATGATAGCATTTATCCAGGGGATAAGCACCTTTTTAAAATTACCACTCTGCCATCAAGGGATAACTTTAGTTATTCCTGGATTCCCTAGGAAATAAGTTCAGGGGATAACCCATGATTAAACATGGGTTATCCCCTCTGGTTAAACTTTTCAGCACTATCCCTTGTAGCTATAGCATTTGAGGATAAGAAAGGATATATAGGGATATCCCCTTTATTCATCATATCAAACACAACCTAAATATTTAATCTTTATTCTATGGAATGCCAGGGATGATATGTAAAAAATATTCATAAAAACGGTACTGTAACAGTATATAAACTCGTTCTGAGATCCAAAGCATGGACCAGTCAAGGGGCCGCCGCAAGGAACATCAGGACGATATCATCCCACGTCTATGGGGCCGAGGTATGCAAACAAGCCAGACACATTGATATTTTATGAATAATGGCAATCAAATGAGGCCAGATCTGGTTTCAGTCGAGTATTTAAACCTTATTCTCTCTCAGCCAACCAAACTCTGACATAGTCTCCCACAAAATAAAAAAATAAAAAAAATTCTCTGATCATCTCACTGTATATTATATTTGCCCTCCTTCATCTCCCTTCATGACATCAGAGTGAGTACATGTCATAACCTACTATATATAATCCAACAACCTGAAACAAAAATTATTTTTAATTTTTGTAGAAGAACAGCGGATGGCAGCCAACTGCTCTGCATCTCTTTTTTGAGTGCCAGAACTCTAAGACAACTTTACTCATGAAAGCACAAGCTTTGCTGCAGTAAAATATACGAAAATATTAAGCTTTACCTAACTAAAGTTCTTGTTACGTTGCCACCTTTAGCAGCCATAGAGTTATGGCATCACATTTGCTTTCATTGTTGGCAAGAACGATGACTAATACTCCCCCTTGCAGCGGATTAGACTGGTTCAACTGCAAGTTCTTTGCCTAACCTGCCATTTTGTCTTGGCTTGTAGAAAAAAATAGCAAGAAAAGAGATACCCGTTAAGGGACGTTTAGCAGCACATAATCTATTCATATAACTGGTAATTTAAAAAAGCCTACCAGATAACTGTATATGTATCACTTTTACAAATATAAAATTTTTAAATATTATTATTTATAAATATAATTTTTTAAAAATCAAATATATAATAATATATAAATTTTTAATAAATTTAATTTAGAAATATTTTAAAAATTTAATGTTATATGAATGATTATTTGTTTATCATACCAAACATAGTAATCAATATTACTGTTGCATTACCTATATATATCAAACATTACTATTAATCTATCAAGTGGTAATTTATCTTGCAAGTAATCCATATTACTAATCCTGACGATACACCAAACGCAACCTTAGAACTTTGTAGATAAACTCAAGGATTTATATGTGGCTAAGCTAGTAACCCACTTAGAGCCTGCTTGGATAATCTGGCTGGATTTTTTTGCTAGATTCGTAGATTGGGTAACCCATTTAGGCAAAGTCCTTGATCTCTTTCTACGGAGGATCGGGATGGATACTTATAATTAAACTGTAGACCAACATGCTTGATTCTCATAGGGATACCCAATTAGGCTTTTATTGGGTTAAGTTCCAGATGGGTCCGTTAAACCTAATTAACTGAAATAATCTTCTCTAGATGGCACTCTAGATTATAAATTTTCACTTTTGTTTCGATGTCAATTTATATTGGCATCGCACAATCACCAATAATGTATGGGCAAAATCATAGCTCTTATTATTCTCGCTGAAATATGCTAACATACACTAATATAATATATTAGCCAATTCGATAACAAAATACTGCTTTTTAAAACCATTTTTAGTTTTTTGAAAAAAAAAAATCACTACTGAATTTAAAATCAGTGACTAAATTTTTTTTTTCTTGATTCCATTATACTTATATTAGAAATTTTATATTTTTTAGTATTTCTCTCCTTTTTTTTTATCTTGGTCAATATAAACCTAGATGTTGTTTTACAAGAACTTGGTTCATCCAACAAGGCGTCCAAGTGTCTCAATCTTTTTTAACAATCTTAATTGACTTGATTAAAAATATAGCAGACAAAAGCATAAAAGGTGACTGCCCTGAATGGGTCCTGAAATTATTAAAAACACTAAAGGAGGCACTGATTGGGGTGACAGCAAGTTACTGTACTAAAGTGACTGATTCATGGCGCAAGAGTGGCACATAAGAAGAATAAATGATGATAATACAATGATAAATGGCTGATGTCGATATATATATATATATATATATATATATATATATATATATATATATATATATATATATGGATGCAGTTTTTTTTTTATTTGATACTGACGGTGATTCATATCATTCTAGATCGGGATGGACTCGTTATATCTGAAACTAATAACTGGGACAAATCAGAGGGTAGTAGTCTCCCGGTCTCCATATCCAATACCCAGAGTGAGAAGCCATCTTGACCGCAATCCAGTCCGCAACAGCATTGGCCTCACGATGCAGTTCTTTGATGAACTTCCAAGGAAGAAATGCAATACTTTTTCTGAATAAAATAACATTCAAGGATCAACCCTGGACTTTTTAAAAGATTGATTTATTTTGTGCAATGGTAAACGGTTGTTTAATTAATTTCTTCCAAGTTAAAGTTCGGTTTATGTGGTTAGTTCTAAGCCCTTGGGATGAAATGAAACGAGGACAGACATGGGACTGGGACCTTTGGTGGCATCCAGACAAGGAATCAGGGAGAGGAAAGAGAAGAAAACAAATGGAGTCCATGTCACGAGAGTGCAATAGTCTACTACATATTGATGGCATGTACGCGTCAATGTCTAGTCTGAAATATCTTTTAGTTGGTTCTTATCCTCTCCACCATCTCCAGATGCTATCTATTTTTGGAAGAGCCTGCGCTTCTGTAACGGGAAGCTTTTAAATACACAGTAAAAATTATTCCCTATATTTCTAAATTTTTTTAAAAAATAATTTTTTTAAACTATTCTTAAATTTACATCCTCTCTTCTTCTTCTTCTTCTTCTTCTTCTTTCGCTCCGATGGCCCTCCCTCATAACACCAACTCTCCTCTTTGACTTCCTTTTCCCTTGGTTCACTCCGGCACCCTCTCGAGCACCGACTCTCCACATCGGCTTCTACTTCTGTTCGCTCCGATGGCCCTTCCCTCGGCATCGACTCCCCTTCTCGGCTCGATCGCTTCGACACCCCTTAGAGGTAAGGAAAAGACAGAAAGGGAGTTCGGTACCCGAGGAAGGCACCGAAGCGAATGAGAAAGAAGGGACTAGAGTTTCAAAGGTAGTTTAAGAAATTAATTTTTTAAAAAAATTAAAAGTGTAAAGAGTAATTTTTACGGTGTATTTAGAAGCTCCCCTATAATGGTATGACTTTTTTCAACTAGAGGTATAGTGGCCAAATTAAGCCGAAGAGAAATATCTTTGTGCACCGCCTTCGATGCATGAAAATGCGCATCGAGTGCACCTATTGATCGTGCGCCCGTGCGAGTACGCATGCCATGGTCTATTAGGCCGCAGCATGCCCCATACACGTACTCACATGGATGCACGGTCAATGCATGCATTTGATGCGCGTCTTCATACATCGAAGGCGATATAGAAAGACTTTTTCAAGTTGAAAACGAACTCAACCATTACATAGGGTTAGACATTTTGGGACCTTAATGGCTCCACAACCAACGGCAGTAAGACTGCAGCTATCCTTCATCACTGCTGGGGATGTGAAGAGAGGCTCAGGAAGAGGTAGAGATAGAGCTAGGGATCACAGTTATCACCTTACGATGATGGAAGAGACAGCTGGCATAGAATGTCTCGTATAGCTCTAATACCATGTAGAAAATCTATAGACTAAATGATATTATGTAGAAACAAACACCAATAGTAATATAGAAGAAAGTTATAAAAAGAACAAAATATAGGAGGATACATATGAAAAGAGAGATTAAATAAATTTCAATATTAAAAATAAAGCTTAGAAAACCCTGACCAAAGTTCTCAGCTTTCGCACTAAGAACACCTCACAATACCACTCTTTAATGGTATACTCAGTATAAAGGCTAAAAATCACTGCTTTCCAAAGTCAGTCAAGAATATTATTGATTACTTAATACTATGAAGCCAACTTTTACTTCAATATTTGAGCTTGGATGGCTAACTATGACAATAATGGAATAAATAATAAGAAGGCAAATAAATTAGGATTCAATGAATCACAAACACTCCCTCTTTTTACGAAGTCTATGTTGGCGACTCCATGAAGGCAGCTTCTCGCCAGTCCATTGTCATCAACATGTAATATTATTGATTACTTAATACTATGAAGCTAACTTTTACTTCAATATTTGAGCTTGGATGACTAAATATGATAATAATGAAATAAATAATAAGAAGGCAAATAAATTAGGATTCAATGAATCACAAACACTCCCTCTTATTATGAAGTCAATGTTGGCGACTCCATGAAGGCAGCTTCTCGCCATCCATTCTCTTCAACATGTGTTAAGTTTGATTATGACTTCGAAACTCTTCCATCGCCTTGATTGTCATCATGCCAATATTCCATGGAGAATCTAACTAGAACCATTGAATATTCAATGGCCATATTTCTGAATTATCGCTTCATGTGGTGCTTGAAAAATATGAAACCATATCTTTCAGATGCCTGCAATCATCCATGTGCATTTGACTACATTGGAGCAGTCATTCTAACATATATTGCACCTAGCCCTAGTGATATCTTGGTTATAACCATAGTTTTGAACCTTGACAATCATGCACACCTGCAAATAGCTTGTTCTCTTTAAACATGGGATCACTTTTCACCTTTGTTCTTTCCCTCAATCAAGGCTACAATCGGTACCACATCATATGCAACACCTAATAGTTTGATGGTATAGAGAAACTAAAATATTAACCCGCTCCTCTACTCGATCAAATATTAAAGTATTATAAGATTCATCAATATTTCAATAGAGCTACTATAACACTCCAAGTCCATCTATTGGCCCAATTAATCCATTAGTGAACCAAAACCATTTAACTCTAAAAACTCTAGTAAAGTTAATTGGTAGCATGTGAACTTAAGTTATAAGCACTTAAATCTTTTCTTTCTCATCCATGAAATTATTTTTGGGGTATTACAATCTTTCTCTCTTATAATATAACGTACTCACCATATGCCACAAGCTAATCATAATCTATCATAAATTGGTTCGGTGCTGCAAGGGTCGCTCTACACCATAGTGAAACTCTATTATTGTTCTATAGATAGACCTCTTCTTTTGTTCATCAATTTTCGTATGTTCGGATTGGCTTTAATACCATTTATAATTCTCCAAGTCCATCTCTTGTCCCAATTAACTGGTTAATAGGCGAAATTCATATGTTCTTAGAAATTCAAGTAAAAGTTAATTAGTAAAAGGTGAACTTGAGTTATAAGCATTTAAATCATTTTTTTTCATCTGATGTTGGACTAGTTTTAAAGTATTACAACTACTTTTAAAATTGATTGGCTCTTTTATCTCATTGAGAACTAAATCACTGCAAGAAACCTTCATGTCCTGCACAATTTTCATAGAGACCTCATTTACATACTTTGATTCTTCAATCTTACGGCCAACTAATTCTTTACCACAAATATTCACATTCAGGATAGCTTTTGGGTAAGTCTAATATGCATGATTTAGTTCCTAGATAGCCTTTGCTACCATATAGGGGTGCAGGGCTCATGAAACCTAGGTTTTTCTTAACCCTAAACTTAATCCTATTTATAAAATGTCAATCTAACCCTAACCCTAATCCTATTTGTAAACCATCAACCCTAATCATATTTTTAAAAATCGGGTTCGGATTGAGTTTCGGGTTAGAATTCGGGTTGATGGGGAAAAAAGAAAATAAAATGCTTTTTTCAAAGTAAATAAACAGTGAATTATGGATCCCAAAGATGAAAAATAAAATTCCTTGCCAAACGTATAAGCTAGCCTTCCGATGCTCACCACCACAACCCGAAGCATTTTGAAAACCATTCCTCCATATTTATCAAACACCCTCCATCACATCTTCCATTAGTCCATTCACTTCCGTCTAATTGAACCAACCTACATCAATTTTTATCATTTTAAACACTAAAAACCTCCTCGGTTCGCAGAAGGCACGGTCTATCTCTGCCTCTCTCTCTCCCTCCCTCTCTCTCTCTCTAAGAGGTATATCACTCTTCTATGTATAAAGTTGTTCTCATCCACCACTGCTAGAAGATAAAGTATCCTCTACAAGGTTTGATTTTCCATTATCTTATCTTTTTTTTGCACAAATATTGTTCGATCAAATATGGCTCGATGAAACAACTTTAATAAAACTAATTAATAGAAGATGTGGCAGGCAAGATTTATTTGCTCAAAGTCACAATCTACCGTAGATGGACTCCAAATGCCTCCACAAGGGACAGCGATTATAAGAAATCCAAGAGCACCATCAAGTCATGAATGCAATGAACTACCACAGTACTCAAAATATTCAATGAAAAGGTCTCCGCACAAAATATTCCACCTAACTCCAATATCAAGTAGAAAATGCAGAGACTAATTGATAGTATTTAGAACAACGTGATCATTTAAAAGGAAGATCAATCGGCCTACGATCCTCACAATTAAGCACCATTAATAATGTTCAATGGGATTGCATAAAGACCAAAATTGAGGAGGATAAGTTTTGAGAGAGAAAATAAACAAATTTTAATAACAAAATAAGCTTATGAAGACTATACTCAAGTTCTCTGCTTCAAGAACAGCTCACAAAACCTCTCTCTGGTAATGCACACATGAAGAATTAGAGGACTTTACCTCTAGTTCAGGGAGACCCTTTATGTAAAAGTTAAAGGCTACACCTTTTCAAACACTAATAAGGATATTATTGGTTAATTAGTTAAAATAAAATTCTTTTTGAGTCCTTCAAAATGGAAAAGCCAATTAGTTACTCTAAGGCTGTGCTTGATATGGGAAATAACTGGGATGTCCATATCCCCTCTTATCCCTAAATGCTATAGCTAGAGGGGATAGGTCTGAAAAAGTTTAACCAGAGGGAATAACCCATGTTTAACCATGGGTTATCCCCTAAACTTATTCCTTAGGTAGTGATTGATAGAAAAAATATTATCCATGGATAAGTGTACGGGATAGAGTTTGTCCCCTGGCTATCCCATTGATCATATCAAATACAAAAAGGTAAATCCATAGGATAACTTTTTTTTACTCTTATTTGGAGGGATAACCAGCTATTCCTGCATTTTCTAGGGAATAAATTGAGTGGTTATCCTATGGTTAACCATGGACTATCCCTTTGGTTAACTTTATTCTTAGCTATCCCTTATAGTTATGGCTTTTGAGAACAACTAAAGTTATCCTATGAACAACTAAAGTTATTCCTTGATGGCAGACTTATAATTTTAAAAAGGTGTTTATTCCCTCAGCTATCCTCTGAATAAATGCTATCCTGTATATTTATCTAGAAATAATTTTTGGGGAATCAAACACTACCTAACTATCCTAGTAAAACACAAAGTACCCTATTCTACCTTGGATAACACGAGGATAAATGACAAGTAATAATATAGCTCTAGCTAAATTAAGATTCATAATGAACCACTAACAAATAGCTTAAGCACGAATAAAGGCGTAAAAGCATTGAATAAAAACTTGGAGAGAGTAGGATTAAAACCTAATTTTTAAGAAAAATATTAAAAAAAGGATGATGGTTGAACTCTTAACAAAAATCTCTTATACATTCTTACCATGAGGAAATCAACATGGAAGAATTATGCTCTATGATGCAGATGCCACTTTGTTATGCGTTTGTCATCCAACTTGCACCATTGTGAATTTGTCTGGCCCATCGAACGCATCCCTTTATGATTCCGGGTCAACTTTGTACTGCTCCCCTGAGTGCAATAACTGTTGCAAATGCCCCTTGCTTTTTCCATCCACATCACCTCCACTCATTCATATAAAAGTCTTCGGAAACAATCGTCACAATTTGGTCTTACATGGTGTTAAAGCCTAAGTCAAGGAATCAGTGAAAATCAAAACTTCTATTCTAGTTAGGATAATATTGGAATAACCAAGATAACTATATAATAACATCAAATAGAAACAAAATCTTAATATAAATAAATAAATAAATTCTTTTAAAATCAAGAAATGAACAGTTGTATTTTTAAAGGATTGGGATGCTTGACATTATTGGCGACCCAAAATATCAAGTGATGTTGCCAGAAACGAGTTGGTAGGATTCGGACGCTTTTTAGAATGAACATCCTTATATAAATTTTCTTTAAATTGGTGGGCATCTGAAATTTAACAAATTATTTTTATAAATCTCGTTTTTCTTTAATTTAAAAAATAAAAGATCAATAAAAAAGAATATTGATTTTTGATTATTAGACATCTTTGATCCTCAAGAATAAATGATTACTATGAGAATATGACCTCTTTTACTTTAAACAACCCTTAAAAGATATTAAAGGTGATAAGTGGCAAAATATCCAAAATATACTATACTTTTTTCACCTTCCATATTGATTATTTTATATATTGAATAAAAATATATAAGTAACTTCATGACATAAATTAAATAGGTCTACCAAATTATATATGCTGGGTTCATGGGCCATATTATATGAGTTAATCTATTTAATAATCATATTAATTGCAAATCAATTTTAAATGAGCATATCAATGGAAGATACGATTTATTTATTAATAATGTTTAATAAGTTAATTTAATTTTAATTTTATTCTATTTATACTTAATTTAAATCTATTAATTTTATATTGAATTTGAATCATATTCATAATTATGCTCAAAACTTTCGTCTAACATAAAAGGTAATTAAAAAAAAAAAACTCTACCCTATAGCATGCTTTTGTGCAACTTTGAGCAGCTATCAATTTATGAAGAGTCCTGACAAATTGATGAAGAGTCAATGTTGAATATTAGGTAGCTATTAATCGTCCTCATCACCAAAAATCAATCTGTCCCTTGTGAAGAATTATTTCCTGGCATAAAATGAAACTTAATGCTTGAAGATGTTGACTGAATGAGTACATACGAGGGGCAAAGTGAACACATTCAAGGTTCCATTTAGGTTGCTTTCTTCTTGATGACGTAGATGATACGATAGCAAACGCCAAAGCAAAATTGGATACGTGGAAATATTTAATGGACACGAACAAATGTAGTTTTATGCAAGCAAAGACGACAAACGAGGGTTCGGTCTTTTAGATTTTTTGATGGCTCTTTTATGGGTGTTTAGGCCGATATTTTCTATGTCATTCGTAATTTGAGTGCTCATAATCTTATTATTGAAAGAAATTTTATTACGGTGATTCGTTGACTCTGTCTGAATTTTAAAAATCAATTGCTTTTTAATTCTGTGTTATGCGACAATTGAGCTATGCTACAGGATGTTCATAATATCTAGATTTGACATATTTATCGTGAAGCTAACTCAACGGTTGACTGAATTGTCATCAAAATGGTTGATCACTTAAATTTTTGGTATTAAAAGCATGATAACCTTTGCTTTCTCGTCTTTATCTAAATTTTATATTATGATATTTCAGGTAACTCATCTTAAATTGATGTGATCATCTGTCTGTTAAAAGAAATGACAAAAATGAGAAATGTAGTAGCAACGTTATTCGACCATCACTGACATGGATTCTTAGCTGCAATAATAGTTTATGGTAGTATTCATTGATTTTTTTTTTTCAACTGCTTTATTAATATAACAAAGGTTTAAATTGGGCCCACCAAACACAAAAGTTCAAAAGAAAGGCACGTAGTTACAAAATGCAGCTAAGATCTTTTGGATTTTACCAATAATAGATGCCTGCCAATATGATTAACAAAAAATCTCAGTCGATTCAAAAGTAATGCGGCTTGACGCATCGACACGCATGATTTGAATTGTTACTTTTTTTAAATATATAAATCTTAATTTTATTATAATATGCTGTTGCAGGAAATAAAATAGAATGCATTTAAATAGTATAAATAGAATCCGTAGAATTAAATAATTAAATGGGCTCAATTCTTATTCCTATTTAACATAAGAATAGGATATAATTGGCTAAGTTAAAGATTAAATTACATACCGCTCTTAGCTAAAATAAGTTACTAATCTCTTAAGGTACTTTTAAGCTGATATTTGAATATGAATTTTAATCTGATTGGAGATTATCATTTTAAAAGTCATCTTCATCTATTTACAATACTCTAACCATAACCATAGATAAAAACTATTTTGAAATTTCAGCAACTTCTATTCAATTTAAGAACCATTGAAAACTTCTTGCTGGTTTGTGGTAAATCCCTGTTTCTCACTTATCCTCCCCTTTTTGGTCAAGATTAAGGCATTGTTGATTAAAGACCTAAGCTATTTTTTATTTTTTTCAGCTTAGTTGACCGAAAGTTAATAACTTACTCATACTCGTCCAAGGGTATTAAAAAGTTTTTGGTTTAACAAATTTTGTTTTATTTTTTAGAGAATTGAAATATGCCACCAACAATTAGTTGAGATTTTTATATATTTTTTTCTCTTTTTATTATTTGATTTGGATAGAAACAATGAACGAATAAGTGTAAGAAGGTGATAGCAATATGATGGTTGTGATTATGATCAAATTAAAATCATCAATAAAATTTATGATGTACAATCTCATAAAAGAGTTAAAATAAAATTAATTAGACTAATGGAGACTCTTACTAAGGGTATAACTTAAATAGTTAATGAAATTTGTATAGAAGGTGTAAACTTATCAAACAAATAAAATCTTCTCGTTTATGCTAAAAGGTTACTTAAGCTTGAAATTTACATTTATTGGGATTTGAAAATGCTACGAGTCACTTTCAAGAGCTAGGGGTTCTATCTATTTCACGCATGAGTTGGAGAGGGCCATTTCTCCAATCATGATTCTTCATTGGCACAAAGATCATGATTTGATGGACCTACCACTAGAGATGTTTTTTTAAAGCAAATCTATACACAAATAATTAAGCAAATGGGTCTGATTATTATTTTTGACTAACATTTCTTGTATCTAAAGACTATAGCCAAGGATCCTCTCCAATTTATGTACGAATTTGAGAGGGCCGGTTCTCCAATTGCACCTCACATGAATGGCACAATGGCCATGATTGGATGGATCCACTGGTACAGGTAATCAAAATAAACTACTATTGCATCTAAGAATTAGTTCAGCATCAACCTCAACAGTACGAGAGAATAAGACTTCAGTTCATATGTTCAGAGCTTCTACCATATAATTGAAGGATTCTTAAATAATACTTGTAGATACTAATGGAGAAGATTATAAAAGGGCTTTTTTTCATGAAAGGATAATAAGTTACCCTCTATCAGAGGTAGTTTATATCTTATCAATTCAATTCTCATAATGCTTCTGTCTTACTTTATATTCATGCACTCGGATTTGCTAAAATAGGTGAATTATTGGATTGATAAGTTAAGAAAAACTTTTATTTGAAAAGAAAAGAAATTAACTAATGAACTTCACTATCTACTCAATTGAAAACTATTTATAGGAACAAAAAAAGTAGAAGGGTTTGATATCAAAAATCTTAAAAGTATAAATTTTGCTTTGCTGACCAAATAATTAGCTTGGAAGTTCTTGAATAGACATGTGGATGAGAATAATCCTTGGCAAAGGCTTTCGAGATGTTATTTTATAATGTGGGGGGAGAATCGATTATAGAGAACTACTCAAATTTGATAGAATATCAGTAGAGATTTGGACACCTTTTGAAATTGTACATTATTAAGCTTGATAATGGAGTGAGTATCGGAATTTTGGGGATAGTTGGATGGTTTATTCCTCTGCCCTGTCTTCTTAAGAATCTTTATAATCGAGCAACTAGGAAGCATAATTCAATGGCCTCAATATAGAGCAATAGAACATAACAACAGAGAATCCATCTGTATAGCCCTCTCTCATCCTCAAAATACCTGCAACTACAACAACTTCATTGTCTTCTATCATCCATTTATCTATCTTCAGTAGTTGATGTATTGGTTTGGAAATCTTATAGAAATGATAAATATAGTGCTGACTTTTTATACAGTTTCATTAGTTATCGTAGAGTTAAGTGCTCTTTCTATAGTTTAGTTTGAAAAGTTTTTGTCTTTAGAAAGTTAAAAATATTTTTCTAATTGATTCTTCTCAATAAGTTGATATAGAAAACATCTTAGTAAAAAAAGATACTTAATGAGCTCCGAATGTTTATTATGTGCGGATAATTAAGAGTCGGTTAATCATTTGTTCATCAATCATTTGTTCATCACATGCTTCTTCTCATGATTGATTTGGAAATTTCTAGCGAGAAGTCTTGTAACAAATAAACTGCCTTTTAGCATCTCTAAAATTTGGTTTGAGTGGATCAGGAGTAAAGTTCCGGTTAAAGAGAGAAAAAGTTAGAACTAGTTGATTATGTCTTTGATGTGGCACATATAAAATAAGAAAAATGTAAGAATTTTCCTTTAGGGTCTCTTTCCAATACTAATTTATCATAAGGTTATTGTAAGCATCAATTTGTAGGGTAATATTTGCTCGAAAAGATGGTTGAACCCTCATAAAAACCTTTGTAGTCTGCATTTTTCATCTATTCTCTCAATTTATTTGTAAATACTTGTGACCTTAATAAATTTTTTTCATTGGGGAAATTCTCTTTCCTTACTATTTTTTGAAAAAGAATTCAGCATCAACAAATGTTAGATGAAACTGCTACTCTAAATTGCTTTTAGAGTAAAGGTATCTGTTCCACTTGTATTACACCAAGTCATCCTTTAAGTCTTCTTGGTTCAAGCTTTTATAACTTGGATAGAAACTTTAAATGGGTATAACTTTAGGCCATACATGACCTACAATCCGTTTTTCTTGAAGCATAGTTACCCTCATCTTGTATGCCTCCTCCCAAATTTGATCTCTAGCAAGCGAGTGTTAACCGAAACATTTACACGAGAAAGGTATTTAATATATATAAGAATGATGAACATATTGTTTAGTTGATGGTATTAACTGCACCACTTCGCTGCAATTTAAGCCTAGAACTGGCAGAGTTTTCCTAAACAAATGCTAAATGTTCCAAGCTACCTTGGCTGTTGAGAAAGTATAACGCTGCAAGCCCACCTCCTTCAAGCCCATTAATCCCATCAGAATTCCAACAGTTAAGCATGCTTGAGCTATTGAAAAGCCCTTATGTTGCAAAATTATAACATCTTAAATCCACACAGTGATTTAATTAACTCGCTAGCAGTCTGAAATTATATGCCCTAAAAATAGCAAATAAACATTAGGATTCTACTATCATTTCATAAATAGCTATTTTCTTTGTACTTATAAACTTTCATGAAGCTCATTTTGATCCAATTAACTTGCTAGCAAATTAAAATTATATTATTTAAAAAATTAAATAATAATTAAATTTAAATTATAAATATATAATAATTTTTTATTTAATATAGGATTACTTTTTTAAATGTTACAATAGAAGCCCCTTCCGCACCACGCGAAACAACACCCATTCTCGTGGCGAGATGAAAATTTTTGAGTAGTTTGAGCGCTACCTAGTGTGCTTTCGGATGCTGTCCTTCGAAACCTCAAGCCTGGAGCCACTCACAGCCACAGGAATCGTCGCTCCAGTAGTGGAGGGTCGGTTCTCCTTGCTTTCCGGTTCACACGTGTCTACTCTCCATTATTTTATAGAATAACCTTTTTTTAATCATATTTGAAGGGATAACCAGCTATTCCTGCATTATCCCTTTAATTTATTCCCTAAAAAATACAGGAATAGCTGATTATCCCTTCAAATAAGAGTAAAAAAGTTATCCTATGGATTTACCTTTTGCATTTGATATGATCAATAGGATAGTCAGGAGATATCCCTAGAGATAGCTAGAGGATAAACTCTATCCCGTATACTTATCCAGAGATAGTGTTTTTTCTATCAAACACTACCTTTTATAGTTATGGCTTTTGGAAATAAGAGGCGATATCAAAAGGATATCCCTTTTATTCCCTATTTCAAATACTACCTTTATATTGAGCATTTCGTGTAGTTTATCCCGATGCAAAATAATAATAATAATAATAATAATAATAATAATAATAATAATAATAATAATCAATTATTATATTAATAAAAACTAAATAAAAATTAATTAATAGTATTTGAACTTAAATTATAAGTTTAATTAATTTATTAGGAAATTAAAATTTTATAATTTTATAATTTAAGTAAAATTAATTAGTAGCATCTTTAAGCTGGAACATTCTTATGATACATCATAAGTTGAATCAAAACATAAAATTAATTGGTAGCATCCGATATAAAATTATTTTAAGTTATTGAAACCTCTTCCTTATAATATGGCATTTTCATACATGCCTCAAGCTATTCATAATATATTCTAAGTCGGATTATTGGTATTGTAAGAAAAGTTTTACACTTTGAGTCATGTCACAATGATGACCTTATATGTGGAGTCATTGGTGCCATAAGAATAGCTCAATGTCATGATGAGTTTACTAACTTTCGCACATTCAAATCGGTTCTTATTATAGACTTATAATGCTCCAAACCTATATGCTAATTACTAACTTTCACACTTTTGAATAGGCTTTTATATCATTTATAACTTTTAAACCTATTTTTTGATTTAATTAACATGTCAATAGGTTTAAATTATATAATTTAAAAAATTAAAATAAAAATTAATTAATAACATACGAACGAAACAAGTTTGCTAAGAAAATCATTGCGACAACATCACATTCCTTCCTTTGTGGCCTTTGCTTCTTATTGGGACAACATCACTATTCTCCTAGCATCTCCATTGTTAAATCGCTAGCCAATATTTTCTTTTTCTGGAACTTTAATTAATCCTAACCTGGAAACAGGTAGACGAACAAATTTGTCCACGTAAAAAAATTGTAAAAAGTTTTATATACATATGAGAAGAATTAATACACAAACATTTAAGACTTCAAGGACTAAAATAAAATAAAAATTTTTGCATTACCTTCCTATTTTATAAATGGGAACTCTCCATTCAAGGGGTGCTCTCATCCTGATATCTTTTTCCCCCTTTTTTCACAGAGATGCCTTTTTTCAAAAAAAAAATCAATTAGTTAATTTTACAGAGAGAAAAAACTCTTTGCCTTCTTATCTCCGGCCCTTTTTATATATATATATATATATATATATATATATATATATATATATATATATATATATATATATATATATATATATATATATATAATAATTGTCCTTCCTCCATGCAATTAAGACGTGCCAAGTAGAGTCGGTCGCGCTCAGCCCATCCCAAATTTTTGTGGGCTTTGCGCATTAAAAATGGAATCATATCATGGCCCACGGAGAAGAAGTGTAAGAAAATTGGAAAAGACTTTGTACATCGCCTTCGATGCAGCAAGTTCTACGTGGACTGCATCATTCTTTTTTATTAGTCCACATACGCACGACACCCATTAAAAAATGTTAAGACATCCCAAGAGAAAAACTTATGACACTTGCGACACCGTAGTTAAAAAGTGAAGACAACCCGTTTAGAAACAAAAAAAACTTACGACATCTTAGTTTTAAACGAACGACACCCTAGTTTTAAGCTTAAGACACCGTTTAAAAAAGTGTCCATACATATTCCAAAAAAAACTGAACGGGTATTAATGCACGTTACGTCAAAATTAAATAGCTATTAAGAAAACAAAAAAAACCTTACGACACTTTAGTTTTAAACTTAGGACACCGTAGTTATAAAACTAAGACACCCATTAAGAAAGCAAAAAATACTTACGACACCCTAGTTATAAAGCCACAACATCGTAGTTATAAAGCCACAACACTCACTCGTCTGTACACAAATTTCAAAAAAAGCTGGTATTAATGCACGTCATGTCAAAATAATGATACTTATTAAAAAAGCAAAAAAATATTTACGACACCCTAGTTATAAAGCCACGACACCGTAGTTATAAAGCCACGATACCCACTCGTCTGTACATAAATTCTAAAAAAAACTGGTATTAATGCACGTCATTTCAAAATAAAGACACCTATTAAAAAAGCAAAAAAAACTTACGACACCCTAGTTTTAAGCTTACGATACCGTAATTATAAAGTCAAGACACCCGTTCAAAAAGCAAAAAAAAACTCACGACATCCTAGTTTTAAACTCACGACACCCTAGTTTTAAGCTTAAGACACTCGTTTAGAAAAAGTGTCTGTACACAGATTCCAAAAAAAAACTGAATAGTATTAATGCACGTCAGACGACTTTTTTTTTGGAAGTTGTGTACAATACCTTTTCTGAACGGGTGTCTTAAGCTTAAAACTAGGGTGTCGTGAGTTTAAAACTAGGATGTCGTGAGTTTTTTTTGCTTTCTAAATGGGTGTCTTGACTTTATAACTACGGTGTCGTAAGCTTAAAACTAGGATGTCGTAAGTTTTTCTCTCGGATGTAACATTTTTTAATGGGTGTCATGCGTATGTGGCCAATAAAAAGGAACGGTGCAGCCCATGTAGGACTTGCTGCACCGGAGGCGGTGTACAAAGTCTTTTCCAAGAAAATTTAGATGCAGCCCAATCCAGTCCAGAACAGTCAGAAAATATATAAATACTAGAGAAGAAAAAGACTTTGTACACCGCATCCAATGCAACAAATCTTACGTGGGCTATACTATCTCTTTTTATTGATCCATGTGCATCCTATATAGCTTTACGATACCCATTCAAAATGTTAAGACAGCTTTACGATATCCTGATGAAAAAAATTATAACACCCAAGTTGTAAAATTATGACACCATACTTATAAATTTACGATACCCATTCAAAAAGCTAAAAAAAATTACGATACCCAGTTGTAAATTTATGACACCGTAGTTATAAAATTACAACACCCATTCAGAAAACATGTTTGTACACAAATTTTTTTAAAAAAAAGCTGAACAGGTATTAATGCACGTCACCTCAAAATTTAAGATGACACATTAGTTGTAAAATTACAACACCGTAGTTATAAAATTAAGATACCCATTAATAAAGCAAAAAAAAATTACGACATCCTAGTTGTAAATTTACAATACCGTAATTATAAAATTACGACACCCATTCAAAAAATGTGCCTACACAAATTTCAAAAAAAAAGCTAAATGGGTATTAATGCACGTCACATTAAAATTTAAGATGACACCCCAGTTGTAAAATTACGACACCATAGTTATAAAATTAAGACACCCATTCAGAAAGCCAAAAAAATATAAAATTCTAGTTGTAAATTTATGATATCATAGTTATAAAATTATGACACATGTTGCTGTCAAATCACCTGCGACGAGCACCGATGGGCGAAGTTCTCCACAGGACGTCGGAAACTTAGAGGAAGCTCCTTCTACCTCCATAGAAACCTGTAAAAAGTCCCAGACCGATGGCTCCGGTGGGGACCCTCCGATGCTCAAGTCAGTAGTTTGTAGAACAGAAGTTTAGTAGTAGAGCAGTGCTAGAGAAAGAGATCGAAAAGAGATCCCTCTGCGTTGAGCACGGGTCCTCCTTTTATACCTGTCCAGGGGGTCCCCTTTACCCCATTCGAATCTGCTTTGTTAGGATAAGCTTCGAGAACAGCGGGCAGGTGAGCCGTTGCTGAATGGGTGCCACGTATATCGGCAACTGCGCAGCACTCATAACTACCCGTGATCTTGGTAAAAGGTAGGTGAGTAGATCGCGCCGTAGTTTTAAGTCTGTTCAGCATTGAAGTTCGGCTTCATGATTTGAACTGCGTCGATGGCTGAGATCGGAGCCAGAATTGGAGCCGGGGCCGATGTCGAGGCCAGAAGCCGATGTTGGAGCCGGGGCTGATGCCGAGGCCAGAAGCCGATGCTGGAGCCAAGGCCGAGGCCAGGAGCCGATCTGGAGCCGAGAGGAAATGTTGTGGCCAACGTGGCAGCCATAAGTGCTTTAATACGGGAGAGAATAAGGCGATAAATGCCTTAAAGTGGATGCATGTGGCCTTTGAGGCCATATGTTTTGGTGCGAGAAATGTTGTGGCCGCGTCAGCCGAGGCCGAAGCTGGAGGCCGAGTCGAATCCGAGGCCGAAGCTGGAGGCCGAGTTGAATCCAAGGCCAAAGCTGGAGGCCGAGTCGAATCCGAGGCTGAAGCCAAGGCCAAGTCGAATCCGAGGCCGAAGCTGAGGTTGATCCGAATCAGAGGCTGAAGCCGGAGGCCATGCCAAATCTAAGGCCAAAGCTAGAGGCCAAGCCGAATCTGAGGCCAAAGTTGGAGGCCAAGCCGAATCCAAGGCCAAAGCCAGATCCACGGCGGAAGCTGGAGGCCAAGCCGAATCCACGGCTGAAGCTGGGGTTGATCCGAATCATAGGCTAAAGACGAAGGCTAAGTCGAGCCAGCGGCTGAAGCTGGAGGCCGGAGCTACAGCTGAGCCTTAAGTTAGCGGTAATTGCTCAAAAAAATTGTGTGGTGTTATCGTTCCGCCTGGTAGCTGATTAGCCATATCAGGTGCCCCCCGCCCCCGAGATGGGTGAGCGTGCACTTACCATTGAATGGGGGCGCTTTATCACCCGGTGGCTAATCTTCAGGCACCACGTGCCAAGGGCCTTGCCCTTAAATATGCATCGGACGCTGCGATGCCATCATCTCGCCCACCTCAACTGTTGGGATCGAGGCGGATCTCCCTCGAGTGTTGGGCGAACACATCATTACGGTGAGGTCACCGCTATCTCTTCGTTGGCAGTGGATTCCGAGTTCAACGCTCTGGGTGGTTGCCGTAGCCGCCTCCAATGGGAAGCGAGCACGTAGCTGGAACGAAATTGGTGGAACGGTTTTGAAAAGACAAGTCTATAAAGGGTGGTGTTCCTGGCTACAGATGTTCTTGCTGCTTCCATTTTCATCCCTACTCTGATTTTACCCGAGCCTGTTCATCTCCCATCTTCCCGAGTCCTTCACCTTTGATTCTTCGCGCTCAAGTTCTCCAGGTTAGTTTTGCTATCATGACTAATTCATCCCTTTCGTGCTCTATTTTCGGCTCCGGGGGCTATTCCCCCGATCTTCCTCAACAGTCTGCCCCCTCTCCAATATCTAGCTGATCCACCTCTGCGGAGGATGTCCCAGTGGAGCAGCCACAGGTGGTTGATCGGCCTCATGTCGAGGATCGGCCGGCTGCCGAACGGACCCTCGCCCAGCGCCGTCCGGCCGTCGCCGGCCCCTCTCGTGCGGGGAGTCCCCCGAGGGACCGCTTCTGTGATGATGACCCAGGAGATTATCAATCTTCGGGCTCGTTATCAGATTCCTACCAACCTCTGCCTGTACATGCCTCTTCCCGAGGATAGGATAACCTCTTCTTATCCTGGTAGGGTTGCCCTTTATGAATATTACTTTAAGGTTGGCCTTCGTATTCCCCTCCATCCCTTCATAGTAAACATCTTAGATAGGTACTCTTTAGCTTTAGCTCAGTTGGTCCCGAATTCCATTCGGACTCTTGTAGGTTTCATAGTGTTATGCCACATACATGAAATAGAGGCCATGATTTCTCTCTTTCGTAGCTTCTATACCCATAGGAAACAATCAGGATGGTGGTCCTTTACCCCTAGGCCCACTAGAATTCTTAGACTGCATCTTCCCACTTCGGTTAAGGGATGGAAACATAGATTCTTCTTTGCCCAAATCGATGGAGTGAAGACTGAGTGGGGAATACCTGATATAGAGGCCAACAAAGACCCCAGAATTCTTCCAAGGGATTAGGAGGCGTACGAGTAGTTGATTACTGCCAACGTCCCTCGCTACGACCGACTATTAGCCGAGGAGAATTTCGGCTAACGGGTATTATTTCCGGTGATGGTGAGCAGTGCAGCCTTTCCTCTTAATTTTATTTTCTTCCCCTTTTGACCAAAGTTTATTGGCTCTCAGGTATGGCACCGTCGCTCCGTGATATAAGGAGGGCCGCCACGAGGAAAAGAAAGGCCCGGGAAGAGGAGGCTCCCATCAGGAGGGAGGTTGCCACCAAAGCTATCGAAGAAGCCGAAGCCAGAGAGGTTTCAGCAAGGAACGAGGTCAAGGAAGGACATGATCGTTCCCCGCCTTCTACTCCATCCCCCATCGACCTGACGGATACCCTTCCGGAGCGAAGGGCCGAGGCGCCGTCATCACCACCAATGGCTCCCGAGGCGCCGTCATCACCACCAAGGGCCCTCGAGGCGGAGCCAACCGATGCAGCTTCGGGACACGATCTGGAGGCCGCCCCTTCTAGCGAGGGAGCAGGAGCTGAACCTGCTTAAGCCGAGGCGCCGGGCGTGCAGCCAGAAGCCGAGCCCGCACCGGTCGCTACGGAGTCAGCCGAGGAGGAAAAGATCGATGTTTCTTTCCAGTCGATCTTGTCTCGTCATACTCACTGGGTCGAGCAGACATTGATTGAAGCCTCTATGCCTGAGTTGCAGAGGTACCTTTGACATCAAAAGTCCTCTGTATTCTTTTGAGAGGTGTCCATGGCCCAACTTTGGGTAAATATTGTCCTCCTGTCAACCTCTATTATCCCTGTTCCATCATCTAACTGTGAGATTTGCGCAGGCATTGAACTCCTTGACCGCCATGAGGGGCCTTTGGTCCAGTGTCAGGCCGCTCTCGACCAGTTGCTGGAAGAGATTCAAGAAGTAAAGGCGAGGGCCGAGGTGGCTCTGGAGGAGGTCCGAGCAGAGGCTGCCCAAACGCAGAAGGCCAAAGCCGAAACTAAGGCTGCCCAACTTAGGGCTGAGAAAGCAGAAGACGTGCTGTAGGTGGCCCAGTGTCAAGCGTCCAATGAGCTGGACAATGCTCAAGTGGCCGAGGAAAAGCAAAGAGAGGCAGAAGAAAAGCTGAAGGGGGTGGAGTCAGAGATGTATCTGTTGAAGAGCCGACTTCACTCCGCCTCCATCGAAATCGATGTGGCCGAGGAGAGAGCCGAGAATGCTGAGGAGATCACCCGCCGGTCCGATGCTAAGATTGTTAACCTAAAGGCAGCGGTGACTGAGGCCGAAAAAAGGGCCGCCAAGGCCGAGAAGAGGACTGTTGAGGCTATAGAAGATTTTAGGAAGTCTGCTGCTTTCAACAGAGAACTGGCTGAGACAACGGCATTTGCGTATGACGCCGGCTTCTAGGACTGCAAAGAAAAAAATCTGAAAGCTTTACCGCCTCGAAGGGATTGAGGATCTCCAGCCAGACGAGGAGGATGATGGCCCGTATCCTACTGATTCTTAGTTTTTTTTTTTTTGGTTGTATCAAGTTCAGCTTTGACCGACGATTTTGTAAAACTGTTTTGCTATTAATGAATTTCAATTCAATCATCCCTTGATTCGCCCATAGCTAGCTAACTCCAGCGAGTATGGTAACGCGAATAGGTAAGGGTCATTTTTAGGGGGTAGCCTAGACTGGAGTCGAGGCCGAAGGATTGAGGCCAAAAGTGAAATCTAGGCCGTCGATCGAGGTCGAAACCGAGGAGTGTGGTCAGGGCAAAGTTGAAGCCGGTAACCATGGCGAGGCCGAAGCCGGTAGCTGCAGCGAAGCCGAAGCCGGCAGCCGTGGTGAGGCCGAAGCTGGAAGCTGTGGCGAGGCTGAAACTGGAGCCAACAGCCAAGAGCAAAGTGAGGCCAAGGCCGGTGGCCGCCCGCGGCGAGGCTGAAGCCGGTAGCCGTGGCCAGGCCGACGCCTGAAGCAATGACGGAGCTAAAGCCGGAGCCAATAGCCAAGAGCGAAGTGAGGCCAAGGCCGGTAGACGTGGCAAGGCTGAAGCTGGTAGCCGTGACGAAGCTGAAGCCGGAGCCAATAGTCAAGAGCGAAGTGAGGCCAAAGCCGATGGCCGCGTCGAGGTTGAAGCCGATAGCCGTGGCCAGGCCGATGCCTGAAGCCGTGACAAAGCTGAAGTTGGAGCCAATAGCTAAGAGCAAAGTGAGGCCAAGGCCGGTGGCTGCAGCGAGGCCGAAGCCAGTAGTGTTGTCCATGCAGCTCCAGGCTTGGAGTGCCGATGCAGATTTGGGCTTAATTGCCGAGGGGAGACTCGGGCTTGTTGCCGATGCAGAGCCAGGCTTGAAGTGCCGGCGTGGAGCCGGGCTTAATTGCCGAGGGAGACTCGGGCTTGTTGCTGACGCGGAGCTAGGCTTGGAGTGCCGGCGTGGAGCTGGGCTTAATTGCCGAGGGGAGGCTCGGGCTTAATTGCCGAGGGAGACTCGGGCTTATTGCTGACGCGGAGCTAGGCTTGGAGTACCGGCATGGAGCCATGCTTAATTGCTGAGGGGAGACTCGGGCTTAATTATCGAGGGGAGACTCATGCTTATTGCTGATGCAGAGCCAGGCTTGAAGTGCCGGCATGGAGCCGGGCTTAATTGCCGAGGGGAGACTCGGGCTTGTTGCTGACGCGGAGCCAGGCTTGGAGTGCCGGCGTGGAGCCGGGCTTAATTACCAAGGGGAGGCTGGGCTTAATTGCCGAGGGGAGACTCGGGCTTGTTGCAGACGTGGAGCCAGGCTAGGAGTGCCGGTGTGGAGCTGGGCTTAATTGCCAAGGGGAGACTCGGGCTTAATTGCCGAGGGGAGACTCGGGCTTAATTGCCCAAGGGGAGACTCGGGCTTAATTGCCGAGGGAGACTCGGCATGTTGCTGACGCAGAGCCAGGCTTGGAGTGCCGATGCAGAGCCGGGCTTAATTGCCGAGGGGAGACTAGGGCTTGTTGCTGACGCAAAGCCAGGCTTGGAGTGCCGGCATGGAGCCGGACTTGGAGTGCCGACGCGGAGCCGGGCTCAGGTGAGGAGCCAGAATGCTTAAACACTTCCGTTAGTGCAAAAGGATGAATGATAATTATAGGGTAATGTTCAAAACAAATATGGCAATGGATTACTGATAATACCACCGAAGGTTATCCGCATTCCAGGTATGAGGGAGAGGTTTCCCGTCTAGCTCTTCGATCCGGTAAGCTCCGTGATGAAGTGCCTGGGTGACTCGGTAGGGCCCTTTCCAATTGGGAGATAGCTTGCCTCCCTCCGTAGGTTTGGAGACTGCAGCTCGCCTGAGGACCAAGTCTCATGGGAGGAACGTCCTAGGACGGACTCGGGCATTGTAGTATTTTGCAATCCTTTGTCGGTAAGAGGCCATTCTGATTCATGCTTGATCACAAAGCTTTTCAACGAGGTCGAGGTTAGCCCTTAGTTGACTGGGATTGTCATCTTCATTGTATGACTGTGTCCGGGGACTAGGGACGCCGATCTCCACTGGGACGATAGCTTCTGTTCCGAAGACAAGGCTGAACGGAGTCTCTTCAGTGGGAGCCCAGGGCATCGTGTGATAGGCCCATAGCACGTTCGGGAGCTCTTCTACCCATCTTCCTTTGAAATTATCCAGGCGTGTCCTGAGTCCCTGTAGGATTGTCCAATTCATCACCTCGGTAGCCTCGTTAGTTTGCGGGTGATCGATGGAGGTAAACCTTTGGTGTATCCCTAGCTCAGCACAAAAGTATCTGAATGGGCCATTGTCGAACTGGCGCCCGTTGTTGGTAACAAGTGTGTGGGGTAACCCAAATCGGCAGATAATAGACTTCCAAAGGAAGCTTCTCACCTTAGTTTCAGTAATCTTGGCCAGCGCTTCGGCTTCCACCCACTTAGTGAAATGATCGATAGCGACAAGCAAGAACCTCCGTTGGCCAGAAGCCGGAGGGAAAGGTCCCAAGATGTCCATCCCCATTGGGCAAACGGCCATGGAGCCGATAGAGGGTTCAGCCGAGAAGTTTGTAGTCGTTGGATGTTGGCATGCCGCTGGCAACTATCACATTTCTGGACCAGCTCAGCCGCGTCCTCCCGTATGGTGGGCCAGTAATACCCTTGGCATTGTGCTTTGTATGCCAGTGCTCTACCCCCCAAGTGGCTTCCGCAGATACCTTCATGGATCTCTCGGAGGATGTAGTCGGCATCTGTGGGGCCAACACATCTCAAGAGGGGATGAGAGAAGGACTTTCGATACAGCTGCCCGTCGAACATCAGGAACTTGTGTATTCGTCGTTTGAAGATCTTAACTTCGGCAGGGTCGGTTGGGAGGACTCCAGTAGCGAAGTATTTAGTATAAGTGTCCATCCAAGAAGGCTCCTGGTGGACTGGCATGGACTCTTTTATTGTGTCAATGCTTGGAGCCTCCAGGCGCTCCACATAGGTTCTTCCCAAGGTTCCATCGGCCGATGTGGCTAGGCAAGACAGCACGTCAGCCCTGGCGTTCTCCTTCCGAGGAATGTAACTGATGCTAAAACGGGTTAAGGGAGAGACCTGCGACTGTACCATACTTAGGTAACGTGACATGATGGGATCTCGCGTCTCGTATTCCCCCTTTATCTGGCTCAGACTAGCTAAGAGTCGGTGAAAACTCTGAGGTGCTTCACCCCGAGCTCGCGAACTAGTCGTATCCCGGATAGTAGGGCTTCGTACTTGGCTTGGTTGTTGGTAGCTGGGAAAAGGAAACGAAGGGCGTATTCAGTCACCATTCCGTCTGGGCTGGCTAGAATGAGGCCCGCTCCACTTTCCTGAGAGTTTGACGTCCCATCCACGTGAAGGAGCCAGTCCCTCCTCCCCTCCTTGATTTCATCATCCGAAGGGTTCGCATGAGATTCTTCTCTTTGCTCTTCTGCCCAGGTGCCTTCAACCAAGAAGTCCGTTAAGACTTGGGACTTCATAGATGTCCTGGGTCGAAACGATAGGTCGAATTCTCTCAACTTGATCGTCCACTTTGCCAGCCGGCCAGAAGTATCAGGACGGGACAGGACCGCTTGAGCGGCTGGTCGGTGACCACCATGATCGGATGAGTTTGGAAATAGGGCCTGAGGCACTGGGTGGAGATGATCAGTGCAAAGATAACCTTCTCGACCTTCGAGTACCTTGTCTCCGCATCATGCAGCACCTTGCTGGTGTAATACACCGGCTTTTGTGTCCCATCAGTGTCATGCGCACTAGCACGAAACTAACAGCTTCGAAGGAAGCCGCGAGGTACAAGAAGAGTTCTCTCCACTCCTTGGCTTGGACAGCAGTGGCGGGATGGATAGGAATTCTTTTAGTCCTTCGAAGGCCTCCTGGCACTCCCTGGTCCATTCGAAACCATCGACTCTGCGCAGCGCCTTGAAGAAAGGCAAACACCTCTCCGCAGACTTGGATAGAAAACGGCTCAGGGCCGCTACCCTACCAGCCAAACGTTGCACTTCCTTCTTGTTGGTGGGAGACCTCATGTCCAAGATGGCTCGGACTTTATCGGGATTCGCCTCGATTCCTCGTTGGGTCACCATGAAACCCAAGAATTTGTCAGCCGTCACCCCAAAGGCACACTTGCGGGGGTTCAGCCTTATCCTGTACCGGTGGAGGTTATCGAAAGTCTCCGTCAGGTCGGCGATATGGCTGGTGGCATGGACGCTCTTCGTTAGCATGTCATCCACGTATACCTCCATGTTGCACCCGATATGGTTCTCAAAGACTTTGTTCATCAGCCTCTGGTAGGTGGCTCTGACGTTCTTCAGTCCGAATGGCATCACCTTATAGCAGTAGATTCCCTTCTCGGTTATGAAGGAGCCTCCTCGTCTGTTGGTTCGTCCTGATTTGGTTGTACCCAGAGAAGGCGTCCATGAAACTCAGTGTTTCATGGCCATACGTTGCGTCTACCAGTTGATTGATTCGAGGCAGAGGGAAGTTGTCCTTTGGGCACGCTTTGTTGAGGTCGGTGAAGTCTACACACATCCTCCAACTCTCGTTGGCCTTGCAAACCATCACGACATTGGCTAACCAATCGGGGTAGTGAACCTCCCGAATATGGCCTGCAGCTATCAACTTACAGATTTCCTCGTCGACAGCCTTCTGCCTATCTGGAGCGAAGCTTCTCTTCTTCTATCGGACAGGTCGACACTCTGGCTTGAGGTTGAGTTGGTGAATGATTATCTCTTCAGGATGCCCGACATATCAGAGGACGACCATGCGAAGACATCGGAGTTGGCATGCAAGAAAGCAAGGAGCTGATCGCAGGCCTCTTCCGGAAGCAATGCCCCAACTTGGATGGTCTTCGCGGGGTCTTCTCCCAAGGGAAAGGTTAGGAGGTGCTCAGCTGGCTCCCCTCTCTTCTCCACGTCTCGGGGGTCGGTCGGTTCAGGTGCAGTTGCTGATGCTGTCTCTTGCGGACTGGGGGCTAGGTGGTAGCAAAGTGGTACCGGGTTTTGTTCTCCCCTCATTTCTCCTACCCCTTCGCTGATGGGGAACTTAACAAGTAGCCTCTTGGTGGAGATGATAGCATCCAACAAGTTCAAACCAGGTCTCCTCAAAATAGCATTGTACGCTAAGGGGACCCGCACCATCAGGAAGTTCATGAGAACCGTGCTCTGGCATGGCGGGGTTTTGACGGTGACAGGGAGAGTGATTTCCCCTTCGACCTGGACTGAATCCCCAGTGAAGCCCATCAACAGAGTGGTGACGGATAGAAGAGAACTAGCAGGTAAGTTCATTCTAATACAAGTGTCATAACTTAAAATATTCACTGAGCTTCCACTATCAACCAAAATCCGCTTTACAGGATGTTTGGCGATCGTCATAGAAACGACAACGCTATCATCGTTTTTATTCACTACCCCCTCTAGGTCTTTTTTGGAGAAAGGAATTATAGAATTTTCATCCTCCTCTCGCTGTCTTTTAGAACTGCTGCCTGCCCCCCAGGAGATCATGGCCACCGTCTTCTCTGTTGGGGCGTTATCTAAGACAATCTGTTGCGCGAGAAGTGCTGATGGACCCGTAGTAGTAGGGTTCCCTCGGTGGACGAACTTGCCTAAATGGCCTTACTGGACAAGCTCCTCAATAGCTTTTTTTAGTTGGCGGCAATCTTCAGTATCGTGGCCATAGTCTCTATGATATCGACAGTAGACTTCCTTGCTGTGGGGGACCCCTGACTTCATAGGAGGTGGGCGCCGAAAGTAAGGCTCTTCCTCGATCTCTAATAAGATATGAGATATCGGAGCGATGAGGGGTGTGAAATGTTCCTTGGAGCAAGTGTTTGGGGCCGGTTATCGAGCGATGAGACGGCTCAGGCTTTTTGGACCGTCCTCCAGCAGGTTCCACGGGCGTTGACTTCTTGCTGTAACTCTTATCGGCCTCCCTTCTGGAAGAGTCTGCTTTATCGGTGCGAATGTACTTTTGCGCTCAACTTAGCAGTTCGGTATAGGAGCTGGAGGCTTTTTATCCATAGAATACACAAATCTGGATGGGCGAAGTCCCCGCTTCAGTGCTAGGGTGGCTACGGAATCCTCTAAGTTATAGACCTCAAGCGCGGCCTCCTTGAACCGAGCCACGAAGTCCTTCAGAGTCTCACCGCTCCTTTGTTGGACAGCGAACAAGCTATCGGTGACTCAAGGGATCTTTCAGCATGCGTCAAAGTGGTCTAGGAAAGATCGCTCGAGTTGCTTGAATGAGTTGATGCTGCATGGTGGCAGATGAGAGTACCATGCACATGCCACCTTCCGAAGTGTGGCTGGAAAGGCAACACACAAGAGAGAGTCCGTCGCTTCCTGGACTTGCATGAGGACCTTGTAACTCTCCAAGTGGTCCAGGAGGTCCATCGTGCCATCTATGGGTCCAACTGAGGAAGACGGAACTGGGGTGGGACCACTCCTCCATGATGCGACAAGAAAGCGAGGGATGGTGGTCATAGTCCGCCCCGTTTGGGTTGGTGATTCGGCGGCTGAGTTTCTCCAACCGTTGATGATACTCGTTGAGCCATTGCTCGGCCCGACGAGTGGCCTCTAGCTCGAATCTCCTTAGAAGAGTCAGAGGATGAGGCTAAAGAGGCCCGCCGGTGTACAAGTGCATACACCGCGGCTCCTTCTCACTACGTCGCCTGTGAGAACGATCAGAATGGCGAGAGAGGGACCGTTATCGCTTCGAGGTCTCCCGGCGGCGAGGCCTCAGGGATGAGTGGTGAGAGGCCTCATGAGGGGTCTTCCCTGATGAGGCTGATTGGCTTCATGACCTTCCTCGCGGAGCGAAGGGGCTAAGGCAGCCCAAGCGTGGCAACGAAGCAATGCTCCTGTAGTCCCTGCACCACTGTCATCAGATCCTGCACTTGATGGGCCAGGACATCTAGTCGATCGAATTGGCTAACTTGCGGTGGCGCAGGAGGCGGAACATGGAGGTTGTCCTCCGATTGCTCAGCCTGCGGATGCGCTCCACAGCCTAACTGGTAGAAGCTTCCTGAGCTCGCATGGTCACCATCGTCTTCCTTGCAGAGGTCGTAGGGTCGCAGAGGCATGAGGGTAAATGTCTGCCTGCAGCTATGCCACCGCCCTCCTGGCCCATCAATCTCTTGCTGTCAAATCACATGCGCGAGCACACCGGTGGGCGAAGTTCTCCACAGGACATCGGAAACTTAGAGGGAGCTCCTTCTACCTCCGTAACTGCTCGTGATCTTGGTAAAAGGTAGGCGAGCAGATCGCGCTGTAGTTTTAAGTCTGTTCAACATTGAAGTTCGGCTTCATGATTTGAACTGTGTCGATGGCTGAAATCAGAGCCGAAATTGGAGCCGGGGCCGATGCCGAGGCTAGAAGCTGATGTTGGAGCCAGGGCCGATGCTGAGGCCAGAAGCCGATGCTGGAGCCAAGGCCGAGGCCAGGAGCCGATCTGGAGCCGAGAGGAAATGCTGTGGCCAATGTGGCAGCCATAAGTGCTTTAATACGAGAGAAAATAAGGCGATAAATGCCTTAAAGTGGATGCACGTGGCCTTTGAGGCCATATGTTTTGGTGCGAGAAATGTCGTGGCCACGTCGGCCGAGGCCGAAGCTGGAGGCCGAGTCAAATCCGAGGCCAAAACTGGAGGCCGAGTCGAATCCAAGGCCAAAGCTGGAGGTCGAGTCGAATCTGAGGCTGAAGCCAAGGCCAAGTCAAATCCGAGGCCGAAGCTGGAGGCCGAGTCGAATCCGAGGCTGAAGCCAAGGCCAAGTCGAATCCGAGGCCGAAGCTGGAGGTTGATCCGAATCAGAGGCTGAAGCCGGAGGCCAAGCCAAATCCGAGGCCAAAGCTGGAGGCCAAGCCGAATCCACGGCTGAAGCTGGGGTTGATCCGAATCATAGGCTGAAGCCGGAGGCCAAGCCGAGCCCGTGGCTGAAGCTGGAGGCCGGAGCTACAGCTAAGCCTTAAGTTAGCAGTAATTGCTCGAAAAAAATCGTGTGTTATCGTTCCGCCTGACAGCTGATTAGCCATATCAACACCCATTCAGAAAACGTGCACCGCAGCCTGTACATGAAATTCCAAAAAAAAGCTGAACATGTATTTATGTACGTCACGTCAAAATTTAAGATATATTCCTGCTATCTCATTTCGTCCCATTGCCTCATGTAGAATTCATGTGAACCAATAAAAAGAAGCAGTATACTTCACATAGAATTTGCTGCACCGGAGGCGGTGAACAAAGACTTTCCCTTCTAGAGAAGTAAGTCTAAGAAAATTTAGATGGAATCATATCATGAGCCAGGGAGAAGAATAAGTCTAAGAAAAATTTAGATGCAGCCCAATCCAGTCTAGAACACTTAGAAATATAACAAATACTAGAGAAGATCCCAGACCAAGAGGCCTAAATTTTATGAGGTTAAGCATTAAGAAAATCCTAATTAAACTCTAGACGAATAATAAAAAAAAAGAATTCAAGCATGAAAGATGGGCATGAGGTGGCCTTTTGAGATTAGATCAGCTCTATTGAAAAATAAAGCCTGATGGATAAGCCAAGTCAGGCTCAGACATAAGCATAGGACTTTGCAACTAATATATAACCCAACTCAAACCTAGTCCGATTCAAACTCTGGCTTGGCCTGAAGTTCAAGAAACCCTAGCTAGCGTAAAGGTTTAGTGTTGTTTAAACTTTAAAAGGAGAGTTGCCAATTAGATGCAGAAGAAATCTTTGAAAATTAATTAAAACCAAAGCTAGATGTAAATTTACTGAATTTACATCTTCTCTCTCTTTGCTCCATCCATTAGGTATATAATTTTATATGAAATCATCTAATCTTGGTGCCTCAAATTTTATGCTTATTTGGAACCTAAAAAGATATTATTTATATTACTTTCTCTCTCTTTCTTTCTTTTTCTCTCTCTCTCTCTCTCTCTATATATATATATATATAATGAAAAAAAAAATCTTTAGAATTCATTGGGTTAAAAAAAAAATTGGTGAGACTTCTTTTTCCCCTCATTTTTCTTTGTTTGGATGGAGTAAAGAGAAAAAAAGTATATTTGAGATGGGATGAATAGTATTTATTATTTGGTCATTTTTTTAAAAAAAAAATTTGGCTAAAGCGTTGAGTTGAGTTGAGTTTTAAAAAAATATCAAATGAGTACTTAAAAGTTAGTCACTATAAATTATTAGTATGCGATAATGGCTGTAACTGAAAGACTGCATCCAAGCCTCATAATAGAGAGTTGAGTTCAGCTACAATACTATTATAAGTTTTTTTTTTGAAGAAAAATAGCATCCGATTCATCATTCAAAGTCTCGTTCGGAGACTTCAGTCGCTTGCAAAAGTCTCGTTCGGAGCACCGCAACCGTACATGTGTTTCATAATTATTCATAAAAAATTGTATTAATATTCGCGTGCAACACATAAAAAAAGTTTAATAATAATAATAATAATAATAATAAAGATAGGGATGAGACGAGTTGGGCATCTCGAATAGACTAATTGAAGATGAGGTGTATGGTTATGAAACAATAATACATTGTCACGTTAGCTTTTATTAATTGTTTTTTTTTGATACAAACGGACGATCATACTAGTCTAGCGCGAGTCAGCCTAGATAGATCAGAATATAAAATTTGCTGCAAAGGAGCAGGGCAGGGGTCATCCGGCATCAAAATCCATGGACCAGAAAGCTGAGCCACTGAAGCAGCAACCCAATCCGCCGCCGAGTTGGCTTTGCGATATATATGACGGGTCTGCACGGAATCAATCTCCCGCAGAATAGCCCAAATGTCCAACAAAATCGGATTAGTATGAGCAGGAGGGCAATTCTGCATCTGAATCCAAGAAATGACCGACATGGAGTCGCCCTCAATACAAAGCCTCTGAGCATGAAGAACCCGAGCAGCATAAGAAATACCCGCCCAAGCCGTATGAAGCTCAGTCATGGGGACAGAGGAGTCGAGAGTACCAAAACCTCCCGCTGCCAAAAAGTCACCATGAGGTCCTCGGATAATGAACGCTGAACCAGCAATTCTTCCACGGACACTCCCGTCAAAATTGATTTTGACAAACC
>UESW01004263.1:842446-878907 GCA_900491605.1 Calamus simplicifolius
GAGGATACAGTCATCAGCAAAGAGGAGGTGGGAGACAAAAGGGCCCTCAGAACCAGCCATAACTGGGGCAATCCGCCTGTCCTGCTGAGCCTGGCGTAAAGCACGAGAAAGATCATCTGCAGCCAGGATGAACAGCAAAGGAGATAAGGGGCAACCCTGACGGAGACCAACACTAGAGTGGAAAAAATCAGTCGGGTTTCCATTGATGATTAGAGAAAAAGAGGGCTTATGAATGCAAGCCATAATCCATTCTATAAATAATTCATCAAACCCAAACTCCAGAAGAGAGCGGTACAAAAAAACCCAGCTCATCTATCATAAGCACGCTCCATATCGAGCTTAACAGCCATAAGACATCGTCTGACCGGAGCTCTCTGAAGAACATGCATGAACTCCTGAGCAATAAGAACATTATCCGAAATAGACCTCCCTCTAATGAAAGCCCCTGCTCCTCCGATATGAGACGAGGAATCACCAGACAAAGGCGGCGAGCTAAAAGGCGAGCACAGACTTTATACAAGGTAGTGCAGAGGCTAATGGGCCGAAAGTGCTGCGGAAGAGAAGCATCCACTCTCTTGGGCACCAAGGTAATGAAAGTCTGATTCCATTCAGAAGGAATGTGTCTAGCTCGGAAAACATCCTGAATAGCTTGGACCACCTCCTGACCAACAATGTCCCAATAGTGCCGAAAGAAAAAAGGCGGAAACCCGTCAGGCCCAGGGGCCTTATTCGGACCAAGCTCCCACAGGGCCGCCCTAATCTCGTCCGCAGAGATCGGCCTGACAAGCATATCATTATCCAGGGAGGAAACCTTCCTAGAGCCGGAACCTGAACAACCGGGTCCCCATCACCATAGAGTCAGCCCATCTAGCCCGAAAAAATGGAGAAGAAGGTCACTGATAGAGTGGAAATCCTCCCGAATATGCCCCCCTTCATCACTACCTCCGAATCCGATTAGCAGCTCTCCGCTTCAGAGTGGCCTGATGGAAGAATCTGGTGTTACGATCCCCATCACAAATCCACTGAGCCTAGATCTCTGCCACCAATACATCTCCTGCTGCCGCAAAAGGGAGTGGTGCCGAGCCAGCAACTCCCTAAGGAAAGAGAGGTCCGAGTCCGCCAAAAATCCTTCCTGATCCTCCTTAGCCTGCAGAATATTAATATCAGCTTCAACCTGCTCAACTTGTCTGACCAGATCCCCCACCTCATTCCTATTCCATCTGGATAGTCTGTGTCTGGCCATCTTAAACGACGAGATAACCGATAGACAGCATTGCCCCTAACAGGAATATGCCAGATCTGAGAAATAATAGAACGAGCAGCTGAAAGGCCAGTCCAAAACTGCTCAAATCTAAACTGCTTCCGCATAAGCTGATCAGCCTCCGTAGAAATCAAAATAGGGCAATGGTCAGAAGCAATCCTAGGAAGATGAGTGACAGTAACCATAGGGTATCTTTGGAGCCACTGGGGTGTAGCCATGGCTCTATCAAGTCTCTCCCAGACTCGAGCAGACCCCTGACGATTATTGCACCAAGTGAATTGGGATCCCGAATACCCCAAATCCAAAAGCCCTGAAGAACCAATGAAGGTTCTGAATTCATTGATATCAGCTGAGCCAGAAACCCGTCTGCCTCCACGTTTTTCATTAGCCTCAGTGATACAATTGAAATCCCCCGCAATAATAGACGGAATACCTTGAGCAAGGAGGGAAAGCAGTTCAGACCAAAGAACCCTTCTCTCCCGATAGTCCGTGCTGCATAAACAGCCGAAAGAAGCCAGGGGTCAGAAGACCCCTCAGAGATCATGAGACCAATTTGCTGATTGCACTGATGAAAGCATCATCCTGACTGCAGAGGTGCGCCATATAGCCAAATACCCCCGACAGACCTTCAGCCTCCACAGCATAAGATGACCAAGTACGGGCAATCTGTCTACGAAAACGGAGAAGACTATCCCCCGAAAGCCTGGTCTCCAAGAGGACACATATATCAAAGTGGTGTAATTGCAATAATCTACTGAAGGAGGATCGAAAAGAAGGCTTTCGAGCTCCTCTAACATTCCATAGTAAGATCTTCATTTACAGGATAGAGGAAGATGGGACCCCTCCTTGATCCTCTATCATATCACTATCAACAAGACCCCCATTCAACTGAGAGCCTTCGTCAGGCTTCAGTAATGGATTGATCAGCAGTCCATCCGAACAAGATCAGACACAACTGAACAGGAAGACTGTGCCTGAGATAAGGAACCAGGGCCCAATCCCATAGGTTCGCCAATAGTATCAGCCAATGGAAGACCAGCCCCCCAACAGATTGGACCCTCACCGCCTCCTGGGCACCAACCTGAAAACATGGGACCTGATCCAACTGGCTTGGAGAAAAGCAACTCACCTCACCCTTTTGGAGAAAGGAACCTTCCCTTTTCCCTTCCTCTTATCTGATTTGGATAAAATCCTAGGAGCCAGAGAAACCTCCGGTCTAGCTCGCTTAAGGGGACCTGGACTGGCTTCCCTGCTACCCAATTGACCATCATCACTAACCACTGAAGCAAGAGAGGAGAAAGGGTTATGGATCACAATCGGGTGGTTCATATCAGGTTTCAGGGAACCCAGCTGCTCAACAGGATTTAAGTTCAGAGCTGATGCCTTAGAAACGGCACGCTCATCCTGAACCGGCACGGGACCCTTCACGTTGACAATCAAGTCCTTTTCCTTCCCAGGGAGCGATACCACAGCTACAGGGCTGAACAGCATTCTTGATGACGAGGAGGACCTCCGGCGAGCAACCTTCACCGGAGCTGCCCACCCTTCAGACAATTCACCAGAGCCCGATGAAAGCCCATTCTTCACTACCTGGGACGCTGAACCAGAGCCAGGGATTGAAGACGAAGCCAGCAACGGAGCCTTCCCCTTCTCCACCATCTGAGGATTAGAAGCAGCCTTCCGCTTCCGGATTGCAACAAGCCATGGCCCAAACACAGAATTGGAACCAGAGCCAACCCCATCAGGACATCCCGACTGAGAACAGGGGCCATCCAAATGCAGAGAGGCACAGCTCATACATACTCCCTCCAGGTTTTCATAGACGAAATTCTGCCAGAAAGGTTGGAAGCTCCCTTGAATCCGGGTACCTGGCCGGAGAGGGCGACGAAGGTCAACTCGAAGACAGACCCTCGCATAACCCCCCCTAGATTTCGCCAAGGTAGCTGCATCAACACAGACGAAATCACCAGCTGGCTCCAGAATGGCTCTGAGGAACTCCTCCTTCCAGAACTCGAGAGGCAGATGCGGCAATCTCACCCATATCAGTGCAGTCGAGACGGAGTCCTTCGCCGGAGTAAACTCCGGCCTCCACGCCTCAGTGCCAACCACCTAGCCATTGACCACCCAAGGTCGCTGCAGAACCAGGTTACAATCTTCCTTGGAATCAAATCGGAACACATGGCATCTGAATGCCAGGCTAATAGGAACGATGGCACCTGAAATTCCAGCTCGCCTAAATTCCCTTATGAAGGCATCAGCCGGAATCCATCTGTGGAACGAGCGGACGAGCACGACCTTTTGCTGCCAGCCCGTCACCTCCACTTCAAGCTCCGCCACCAGGACCTTAATCACCTCCGGGAACGAAGCCTGCAACCTCTCCACTTCTGCTGGCGAAGGAGACTGGGTTACCCATTAAAACCCATTCGTCGACGTCCTCCTCCCAAGAATCCGGCTACCATCAGCCGAATCAGAGGCCATAGGAAAGGAGGGAATGATGAAGGGATAAACCAGAGAAATGGCGAAGCAACAGAGACGAAGATCGCCCAAAGATCAGGGAAAAAGAAATTGGATGCACAAATCTTAAGGCACGGAATAGAAGGAGAACCAGAGCACTAGTAAGCTTTGAATAGACTAATTCGTTCCATCTACTTTTTCTTCTTTTTTTTTCAATTGACAGCTGATGGTACGGTTTTCGCTTTTTTGTTTGGTTGGTTCACTGCCATCCCTGTTTCTCATCGAGCCATTTACTTGATCCTTTTGTGTACCATAATTTTGTACAAACTAAAGCAAAGACCATGCGGGCTTCAGAATTCGTGCTTTAGAATTCATGCTTCATGCGACTCCGTGCTCTGTTTGGGTGTGCATTAAGATTAGTGCTTCCGTTCTTTCTTGGTGCTAATCTTCGATGATCGTCGGTGCGGGTCTGATCTCTTCCAGGTGACGATGGCTCCCAACCTGAATGTCATTCCAGTCGATTCAGATGGAGACAAGAGGGAGGCTAGGGAGTGGAATCGGGGAACTGATAGCCGGTTTGAGTGGGTGGCTTCTTCACCTTCTTCGGCAGAGATCGAGGCCTTGGAACGGCGATTCCCGAAGGTGATCCAGGTTCCGACCAGGACTTTAGAGGAGGCTACCTCGGACTGGAGTCAGAGAGCGGTGATTGCTCGGTCTCTCTCCCGCCGGATCCCGGCTGATGCAATCGTGCGGGAGTTCCACCGTGCAGGGATTGCCGGTGATGTCGAGTCCGTTAGCTTGGCCCACCGCCACTACTTCTTCCGGTTCTCTGACCCATCAGCAAAACAGATTGCCCTTGGCAGGCCATGGATGGCCAATGGTCAAGTGATCGCGATAGAGGACTGGCATCCTTAGTTCGTGCCGTCGGAGGATGCCATGGCAACTGCTCTGCTTTGGATCCAACTGCCATCTCTCCCAATTGAATTCTGGTCTGAGGAGATCATTGGATCAATCCTCTCTGCTGCTGGATCTTTCCAGTTCATCGACGCTGCAACAAGGGATAGGAGGAGGGGGGGGGTTTGCCCATGCCTGCGTCCGGGTGGACCTGACCAAACCTCTACGGTCGGGAGCGAGGGTGTGCAGCTCTGCTCTGCCATTCTGGTAGCAGTTTGTCTACGAACATCTGGAGGGGATTTGTGCTCACTGTGGTTCGATGCATATGGCGGGCAGCTACCTCTCTTCTCCAACTGATGCGTCTTCATCAGACAGCCCGGTTTTTGGCCCGTGGATGGCTGCACTCCGCCGGCGGCGACCCCCTCTGTCTTCGGCTGCTCCTCCTTCTTCGTCGACCCATCGAGCTTCGACTGCCCCTCCTGAGGGCTGGCAAGCTCCGAAGAAGGTTGCCCAGAGAGTCTGGAGAGCTGCGGTGGCTGGGCCTGTTGGATTTGGCTCAACTATGAACTCTGGTGAAGGTAACAGGGAGGCAATGTCGGGGGAGATCCAGGGCTCATCAGCTGCCGGGCACAGTGCTCCAGGGGATGGGTCTGTTGTGTGGCCTTGACCCGGGAGGTTGATTTGGCTGAGATGGAGGGTGCCGTGCCAGTTTTTTCTGAACTTCCTTATGAGGCTGAAATTCCTCTGAAGCAGGCCCCTTTGAATCCAATCAACCCCTTTGCCCAATTAGGGAATGACAACTCGGCTGGTAGACCGAGGGCCCGCAAAGAAGCTAATCCAGACCCACTGAAGCGGGCCCATCCTATTGAAACTCCGGCCCCAAGGGTTGTTTCAAAAATTGTAAAAGGAAAAGGGAAACTCCCGAGTAAAAGTGTGGTGCATTCCTCATTGGCTCTCTCAGTGTCTGACGTGATGAATGGGCCTGTGACTTTCCAGAGTGGTGGGCCTAAGATTAGTCGGATTGCGGAGATTCAGGGTTCAGCGATTTCCACTAAGGCCCCCCAGATGATGCTGGCGGAAGATCGGTCTCATGACTCTGTAGTTGCCCTACTCAGAACGGCCATCCAGCCGAAGGTCAATGTAGAGGCCATGGATAGTCAGGATCGGTGTCCTTTGGAGGGAGTGATCCCTGCAAGTGGCTCGCCTGATACGGAGATGTCGGGGGTTTTGGTTGGTCCCCCCCTTCAGAATGAAGATCCTTATATGGAATGTTAGAGGAGCCCTGAAACATTCGTTTCGCTCCTCTTTTGGGAGGCTGATGCAGCTCCATAATTGTGATATTTGTATTTTATTGGAGACCCGCTTGTCAGGCGATAGTCTGGCCTATGTTAGAAGACAGTTATCTAGATCTTGGTCTTCTTATGCTATAGAGTCGGAGGGTCTATCTAGTGGCATTATGGTTTTGTGGAGGCCTGCTGATATTAGAGTTGATGCTTTTCATCTATGTGGTCAGCAGGTTGCCCTTGTTATATCTGAAGGTTCGTTGGCCTCGTGGCTTTTGTCTGGTGTTTATGCTAGTACTGATTTCCGGATCCGCTGTTCTCTTTGGGACGAGATCCTGTCTCTACTTGCTTAGGGCATTCCTGCCCTATGTGCTGGTGATTTTAACTGTATTTTGGAAGCTAATGAGAAGAGGGGGGGTAGGCAGTTTGTGGAGACTGCTGGTATTTTGAGTTTCGGACCTTCATAGCTTCTGCCAATTTACTGGATTTGGGGTTCCAGGGAGCCCAATTCACATGGTGCAATAACCATCATGGCTCTGCTAGTGTGTCGGAACGGCTGGACAGGGTTTTTGCCTCGGCAGATTGGATTCGATCCTTCCCTTCTACTACTGTTACACATCTTTCTAGGGTTGTCTCCGATCATTGCCCTCTCCTAATCACCACTGATGTAGCTGCTCAGAGAATGGGTCAGTTTAGATTTGAGAAATTTTGGACTTCATATTCTACTGTCCGCTCCTTAATTGCTCAGGTTTGGCATATTCCTGTTAGAGGGAGTGCCACTTATAGATTATCTCGGCGACTTGAGCTGGCTAGGCGCCGATTGTCCAGATGGAATAGAGAAGAGGTTGGTGATATTATTCAGCAGATTGAACAGACTGAGCACACTATTGTTTCTCTTCAGGACAAGGAAGATCGGCAGGGCTGTTTGCAGGATTCTGACCTTACTGCTCTTCGATCTAGCCTTGCTCTCCACCACTCCCTCCTCCAGCAGCAGGAGATGTATTGGAGGTAGAGATCCCGTATTCAGTGGATTAAGGAGGGGGATCAGAACACTAGATTTTTCCATCAGGCTATCTTGAAGCGTCGAGCGGCGAATCGGATTTGGCGGCTTGTTGATGAGGAGGGTAATGTCCAGGAAAACAGTGAGGCTATTGGGGACCAGCTTTTTCAGTTTTTTCATTCTCGATGGACTGAGATTTTGGGGGATGGGTTCCCTGTGTGCTCTGTTCCCACCCTCTCTAAGGTTACTGAGGCTGAGAATGACTGTCTTACTAGGCCAATTTCTTCTTAGGAGATTAGGGATGCTTTATGGAATCTGGGTCCTGATAAGGTCCCGGGACCTGATGGTTTCTCCCATTCTTCTTTCGTCACTATTGGGCTATTGTGAGACAGGATGTTTTCCAGGCCATCCAGCTTGTCTTTCAGGCCAACTCCATCCCCCCTGATTGGAATCGGACCCTTATAGCCCTAGTACCGAAGTGGCCCGATGCTTCCAAGCCTCAGCATTTCTGCCCTATCAGTTTCTGCACCACTTTATATAAGATTTGTGCTCGACTCCTGGTTTCTCGGCTGCGAGTGGTTATTCCCCGCATTATTTCTCCTGAGCAGGGGGCTTTTCTCAAAGGGCGGTGCATTTCTGATAATGTTCTTTTAGCTCAAGAAGTTATGCATGATCTCCACAGGGCTCCTATTTGTCACTGCTTAATGGCTATTAAGATGGATATGGAAAGAGCTTATGATAGAGTGAGTTGGGATTTCCTATATAGAGCTCTTCAGGAGTTTGGGGTTGCTGAGCCTTTTATAGCCTGGATTAGGGCCTGCATTCAGCGACCGTCCTTCTCCATCATTGTTAACGGTAGCCATATGGACTATTTTCAGTCTGCTGTTGGTCTCAGGCAGGGCTATCCGCTCTCACCTTTCCTGTTCATCCTCACTGCTGATGCTCTGTCTAGGGCTCTACATCAAGCTCAACAGGCGTCTGCTATTGTCCCCTATAGTGCGGGTTCCCATGGGCCATTGCTATCTCATTTGCTTTTTGCTGATGACTGTATCTTGGTGGGGAGAGCCATTATCAGCAATGCGACAGCTTTTGAGTCAGTGATTCCGTCTTATTGCAGGGCTTTGGACAGAAAGTTAACCTTGATAAATCTATGATTTGCTTCAGCCCGAAGACCAACCTTCATGTGAGGCATACCATTAAGTCTATTTTGGGGATCTCTGCTCAAGCTGATCGGCTTTCCTATCTGGGCATTCCGATTATAGGGAGATGGCCACGATGTTCTGATTTCCTTGATCTTGAGCGCCGGGTCAGGGCTCGTTTGGATGGGTGGCAGGGCACTGAGTTATCTATGATGGGCAGACTCACCCTTATTCGCTCTGTGCTTACTTCTCTTCCTCTCTACATTCTATCCAATGCAGCCATTCTGGTGACCTGCTTGAGGCGGATGGAGAGATGGTTTCGAGATTTCCTTTGGGGTTCGATGCAGGATGGCCATGGGATCCACTTGGTGGCTTGGGATATTGTTTGTATGCCGATATCGAAGGGAGGGCTTGGGATTCAATCCCTCACTGTGAGGAGGGAGGCGCTGACTGCTAGGCACGCGACGAAATTCTTGCTTGATCCTGACTGTTTATGGAGCTCGTTTATGCATGCTAAGTATGGTGATTGGTCCTCTTACACACCTCCCCAGCCTACTCGTGCATGCTCGTTCTTCTGAAAAGAGGTGTGTCATTATGCTGCAGATGTGCTACCTCGTGTCTCGTGGATGATTGGTGATGGTGCTTCTGTTGATGTGCTTAGAGATACGTGGTTGGCTGATATTCCATTGTCTCGCTGGCCTACTTTTATGAGCACTGACATTGCATCTGGCACGAGAGTTATTGACTTAACTGTTCAGGATTGCACTGGTTGGCATACCTCCCGTGTTGCCACTCTTTTTGGGGCAGAGCTAGCCCAGCATATTTTGTCCATCCCTCTTATATCGGGCAGAGTTTCGGACACCAGACTTTGGAGGAGATCCTATACGACTCGTGCTTCGACTAGGGATCTTATTCAGGAGTATAGGCCACAGCCTAGGCAGTTACGGGATGTCTCTTGGATTTGGAAGCTTCCCATTCACCATAGAGTGCAGCTATTCATTTGGAAGCTGGCTTGGGACTGCCTTCCAACCTGCTCTCTGCTCTCGAGTAGAGGTTTGATGATCCATCCTATGTGCCCGCTATGCGGGGTGGAGGAGGAGACAGTTGACCATGCTATCTTCACTTGCGACAGTGTTAGATTAGTCTGGCAGATAGCAGGTTATCACTCCTGGTTTGAACGCAGTGGCTCTTGTCGTTCTTCTTTTCTGAGGATGATTCGGCAGGGCCGGCAGAGGGGCATAACTCGATTGAGATCTTCAGCTGCTTATATTGCTTATTAGGTTTGGCTGGCTCGGAATAGAAAATTTTTTCTGATAAAAGTGACCCCCCATAAGATCCTTAGGACAACTCTATCCCTCTCTGACGAATACATGATCCACCAGTCAGGATTTGATATTGACAGACCTAGCATCTGGGATTTCCCTGCGGCCTCGGTAGCGCGCCGGCATACGGTCTTCGTTTCCTGGGAACCCCCTCCACTAGGATCTATCAAAATCAACTTTGATGGTAGTGTCCAAAGTCGGTTGGTTGGCTCGGGGTTTGTGATCCGAGATTCTGACGGGTTGATGATTGCGGCTGGTGGATTTGGTTCTCTTGACCTGTCAAAGCCGCTTGCCGAGTTATATGCGGCGTGGGCTGGCATATCTTATGCTATCCGCAGTCTGGGTTTTTGCCATCTTATTATTGAGGGGGACTCCACTACAGTGGTGCATTGGCTCCGACAGGACTCCGGCGACCCCTTGTCTTCTAACCCTTTGCTATGCGACATCAGGTCTATGCTCCATCAGGCTTTCAGAGTCCAGGTTCGGCATATTTATCGGAAAGCTAACTCAGCGGCTGATTGGGTAGCTGCCCGGGTGGCCCAGTACTCTGGTTTTTGGTCCTGGAGACCGAGTGATTTATGTCCTATAGTTCTATCTCAGATATTGTACTCCGATATATCGGGCTTGACTCACGCTAGACTGGTGTGATCGCCCGTTTGTAACAAAAAAAAAGACCATGCGGACTCAATCCAAAGAACAAAAATCTAAATCAAATTTCTCATAATATTGGTTCATCTTAAAATTAAAATATTAATAATTCATTAATGATGATTAACAAATCAAGATAATATGCAAGAATAAAGTTTATATAAATATAATTATTATAATATGTATGAATTAATGCTTGTCAATAATTATTTTACATAAATAATAAAAAATAATCGTTTAGAAATATCTCAGAAGTTAATCCAAATGAAACCTTATAAATTATTATTTACATATTTATTAACATTAGCATATATGAAATTGACTTTTAGATTGTCCCACGCATTTGACAATTACGTCAAGTCACTAAACATAAATGCATTTGGCTCCTAAATTGATGAACCATGACAATGAGCCTCTTTAACTCCATTAATATCAAGCTTTTCACTAATTTCTTTGAATTTAGATATGCATATTAATTCATGACACTTTAAGATTTTTTAATCAAGAAAAGATATAATTTTTGTGGAGCTTTTGACTCAATCAAATTTATTAGGTTGGGTTAGTTGTGAGCTATAAGATATTTTAATCATGTTGCATTCTAAACGGAACAAGTCAAAGAAGGGATCGAGTTGTTAAGATATATCAATCATAGGTTTAGAGAAGTATGCAATTTATCATTATGGTGTAGAATATGTCCAACAAAAGGTAGAGATTGTTTGTGGCAGTGGATAATTCATCTCAATGATAGGTAGATTTGGGTTGATCAATCTTTACCCTTTTGAAACCAACTTAAATATAATTAAAAAAATATATAAATTCTAATAAATGATGAAAAAAAAATCCTACAATTTATGCAAAATTTAAAATTTAACCAAACAATCCCTTCAATAAAGCAACACTAGTCTTCCCCAACAACATAATGATAATCAATTAGTCCAATCACACCAACTGACAAGTAACAACTGAAGATATTTCTACATCTATGTTCTTTATGCATCATTAAAGTTTGGAGTCCATGTTAAATTATTGCAGTTGGTAGAACATCAAACAATTTTAATCACGTCACATTCAATGATGGTATTGAAATAAAGAGTAATGGGGGCATCACCAACTGCCACACCGTCCAGGTTCAATCATACCTTTTTTTTTTTTTTTTTGCTATGGTGATGAGTGCGGACATTAAACTCCAAGCCTGAGATCAAAGCTTTCCAAGAGATCATATTATCGTTCATTTCCAACATTCGGCAGAGCTGCGACGCAAGCTAAGCCGTGTTTAGTTTTATATTAATGAATTATTAAAAAAATTATATGTTTATATAAGACTAAAAAGTTTAAATAATAATTTTTTTTGCTAGTGTTTTAAGGTGAGATTCTGTGTTGTGACAAATAGCATCAAAGTTTATTGGCTTCGTGAATTTGTAATTAAATTTAGATATAAACACTTGACCTAAGAAAGATACTAGGGCTTAACAAAGGGAGTATACGGAAGTTTCTTGTTGGATACTTATAAATGATTGAGGAGTCTAAATAATAATCTCTTGGCTAGCCTTTTTGTATGAGATTTTGAATATCAAACTCATGATGATGAGTGTTTAGTCTCAAATCCTGGGTGCTTGACTATTTATATGGGATCAAGGAGCCTACATTAGTTATTTTCGTGGGTATTAGTCAAAAAGAGCTTGAGTACTTATATAGAATCAAGTAATTAAAACAATAACCTTTTGGTTAGTCTGTAGATCTTGAATTATGGCAAATGGTATATGATGTGGCTAATGTAGCCACAAGAGTAATTTTGACAAAATCAAAATATTTGTGCGTCCCGGCACCTCCAAGATCGCCGAGTCGGCCTCGATCATTCCTGGTCGGCCCTTCTCGGCTCCGGCGTCTCCAAGATCACCGAGTCAGCCCCCGACCATTCCTAGTCGACCCTTCTCGGCCCTGGCATCTCCAAGCCCGCCGAGTCGGCCCCGATCATTCCTGGTCGGCCCTTCTCGCCCCGGCACCTCCAAGATCGCCGAGTCGGCCCCGACCATTCCTGGTCACCTCTTCTCGGCCCCAGCGTCTCCAAGATCGCCAAGTCGGCCCCGACCATTTCTGATCAGCCCTTCTCGGGCCAGGCATCTCCAAGCCCGCCGAGTCGGCCCCGACCATTCCTGGTCGGGCCCTTCTCGGCCTCGGCACCTCCAAGATCGCCAAGTCGGCCCCGACCATTCATGGTCGACCCTTCTCGGCCCCGGCATCTTCAAGTCCACCGAGTCATCCCCGACCATTCCTGGTCGGCCCTTCTCGGCCCCGGCATCTCCAAGATCGCCGAGTCGGCCCCGACCATTCCTGGTCGGCCCTTCTCGGCCTCGGCATCTCCAAGATCACCGAGTCGGCCCCGATCATTCCTGGTCGGCCCTTCTCGGCCCCGGCACCTCCAAGATCACCGAGTCGGCCCTGACCATTCTTGGTCGGCCCTTCTCGGCCCCGGCGTCTCCAAGATCGCCGAGTCGGCCCCGACCATTCCTGGTCGGCCCTTCTCGGCCCCGGCGTCTCCAAGATCGCCGAGTCGGCCTCGACCATTCCTGGTCGACCCTTCTCGGCCCCGGCATCTCCAAGCCCGCCGAGTCAGCCCCGACCATTTCTGGTCGGCCTTCTTGGCCCCGGCACCTTCAAGATCGCCGAGTCGGCCCCGACCATTCCTGGTCGGCCCTTCTCGGCCCTGGCGTCTCCAAGATCGCCGAGTCGGTCCCGACCATTCCTGGTCGGCCCTTCTCGGCCCCGGCATCTTCAAGATCGCCGAGTCAGCTCCGACCATTCCTGGTCGGCCCTTCTCGGCCCGGCATCTCTAAGCCCGCCGAGTCAGTCCTGATCATTCCTGATCGTCCCTTCTCATCTCCGGCGTCTCCATGACCGTCGGGTCAGCCCCGACCATTTCTTGTTGGCCCCGCCCCGGCACGTCCTAGTCGGCGAAGTTGGCCCCGGCCACCCCTAGCCGATCCAGATAAGCCTCGGCTCCCTTGGGAGAGTCAAGACTTCCCGATTTCCTCCAAATCTGCCCCAGCACAACCCTGGTAGCTCGAGACACTACCTCTCTGACCTGCGCCACCTGACAACGCCAGATCCAACTACCCACTGGCCACGCTGCTGATGGGACTGGACCAACTACCCAATAGCCCCGCTGGCTGATGGGACTTAGCCCACCAACCGCCGTTTTCTCCCTTTTTGATGAGACAGGACCCACCAACCAGCGCAGATTCATGCAACTCCCAAGAACTCCGCGGACATTCCTTCCTCACGGAATTCCACGTGATCATGCCAGGGTCAACCCCTATAAAAAGGTGAATCCACTCAATGAACAGGTATGTGCAATAATCCCGGAAAAATCGCTATCCTAAGGTCCAGAGAGGAATCCCTCCTCCCCGAGAGCACCTTTTCATCTAAAAAGAGCTCATTCGAGCTCCTCTTCTGCTGTGACCTCAATTGCTAACTTGAGCGTCGGAGGGTCCCACTGGAGAATCCTCTTCGGTCCTGGGACTTCTTTGCAGGCAACCTGGTGAAGCGAAGGTTCGAGAATCAGTCAGTCCCCGACGTTCAGGATCAGTGATTGGGCGTCATCAGTATACTTTTCGCATTGATTATGTATTGAGAATATTTTAGGTACTTAACTACTTATATAGGATTAAGGAGCTCAAATAATATTTTCTGATCGATCATCATTAGCACTTAGTTATTTATAAAGGATAAAAAAACCTAAATAATATATAATATCTAGACCTTTGGAGTTAGACCCTGGGCTGGAGATCTCAATTAAGCAAGTGCTTGTTAAGAACAAACGAAATAAAGCACACTCATTGGATCTAATCCCCAAAGCTTAACATCTCTGAGAAAAAACAGGTAGATATGTTGGAAATTTTTTATATATTGACTATCATTAATTGTTGTGATTTTAATTTTATTAATCTGGCTAAACAAATTTGGTCCAATAATATAAGATGGAATAGCCCGCTATTGATTAAAATGTGATCCATTTAGTTTGAACTTAAGTATATTTTTATTGAGTGATGTGATTAGCAATTTGTGTAGGCTTGAAGCCTAATAAGCTATGTCTCCTCTTCTTTCTTTATATATGCGTTTGCTCTTCTATCAAAACATTGTTCAAGAAAGAAGCAAGTAGAGAAAGATATATATTTCTTTTGAACTTTTGCAGCTTTTTCGTAATGCTATAATTAGGTATGAAAGTTTTTTTTTTATTATTTGATATTTTGATTATATATATATATATATATATATATATATATATATATATATATATATATATATATATGAGATCCTTAAATCCCTAATTGAATATGCTAGTATTCATATTTCATGATATAAAAGCATTCCTGCACACAGCATTCTTCTCTATAATCCCATTGAGCACTGATGTTCAGAGTGTGCTTTTTAGCTTTAGCATAGATAAGCCATCCATAATCCAATCCATCTGAAGTAGCTCAAACATTAAGATGTCAGCTAATACGAATTGAGAATGTGCTTTATAGCTTTAGCATGGATAAGCTATCCATAGTACAATGCTCCTAAAGTACCTCAAGCATTAAGATGGCAGCTAATATTGTCTCCTTGGCCAAAAGCCCTCTTAGAAAAGTCTCCAAATTTTTGATCGTCCATTTTTTGCAAAAGTTGGTATCCTTAATTAGCAACTCATTAGACAACCTCAACAGCAAATGAGGTACACACTAAGCAAAGTATTTACAAAGGTATATTATTTGGATAGTATTACATTGATATATATAAACACTGAAGATCTACTTGATGTTCAATCAAAACATATAGATTAAATATATATATGCACATATATACATAAGCTTTTAAATATATATATATATATATATATATACAGAGAGAGATATAAAGCCTATATTAGAAATCTAATAATGAAACAATTTCAAGCAATCATGATCTTTATTGGTATTTATAATTATTGGGGGTAAAATCGTCATTGCATTGATAGTCGTGCAAGGAGGCTAAGACCGACCCCATCCCTTCGCCCGCTATGATATGTCCTCAAGGAGTAAGCTAAGCTAATGATCCCGTCGGGTCATGTGACCCCCCCGAGCTTCCTGTAGCTCGTCCTCCCCGAACCTCCCATGGTTCGGCTTCCTCGAGCTTCCATAGCTTGGCTCCCCCGAGCCTCATGTAGCTCGGCTCCCCCGAACCTCCCATGGTTCGGCTTCCCCGAGCTCCCATAGCTCAGAACCTCCCATGGTTCGGCTTCCCCGAGCTTTCATGGCTCGGCTCCCCCGAGCTTCCATGACTCGGCTCTCCCGAATTCAGCTTTCACCGGGCTTCCGTAGCTCGACTCCCCGATGGTTCGGCTTCCCCGAGCTTCCGTGGCTCGGCTCCTCCGAGCTTCCATAGATCGGCTCTCTCCGAGCTCCCATAGCTCGGCTTCCCCGAGCTTCCATAGCTCGGCTTCCTCGGGCTTCTTGTAGCTCGTCTTCCCCGAGCTTACATGACTCGGCTCTCTCGAGCTTCCATAGCTCAGCTTTCTCCGGGCTTAGCTCAGCTCCCCCGAGGTTCGGCTCCCCCGAACCTCCGTGGCTCGGCTTCCCCGAGCTTCCGTGGCTCGGCTCCTCCGAGCTTCCATAGCTCGGCTCTCTCCGGGCTCCCATAGCTCGGCTTCCCCGAGCTTCCATAGCTCGGCTCCCCCGAGCTTCTTGTAGCTCGTCTTCCCCGGGCTTCCATAGCTCATCTTCCCCAGGCCTCCATAGCTTTTCTCTGGGCTTCCATAGCTCAGCTTTCCCCGGGCTTCCATAGCTCGGCTTTCTCCGGGCTTCCATAGCTCGGCTCCCCCGAGCCTCCTGTAGCTCGGCTTCCCCGAACCTCCCATGGCTCATTTTTTCCGAGCTATCCATAGCTCGACTTCACTGAACAACCCACGATCCAATACCCACCACTGCAGAACCTGATGCGGGAGAGCCTAGGCCTATCGTAACAGCATCCCAGGCAAGGAATCATGTTGATGAGTGGTCTAGGACCTAACGCGGCTACCTAGGACCTATGCACCTACCAGATCTCAAGCCATCAAGGAGCTCTCCTAGCCGTTGATCCCTAACAAACAAGATATGGATCCTACCGGCCCCACAACGGTCCGATTCGATTCATCTCCGTATTCCAACAACCTTCGAACCTTCCAGAAGGCGCTCAAGATCCAGGTGACAGCCTATAAATACGACACTCCCATATTCTCTCAGGTATGCGCTCACTCTCATTCTCTCACTTTCCTCGCTGCTTGTCGGTGCTCTCCCCTAGAGCTTCCGATCGGCCGCCCCTGGAGACTCCCCGGAGAGATTCATCTCTTCATTTTCTGTTGATCACCGATCCCCCCACTAGAGCGTCAGATGGTCTTTCAGATCTCTCGCGCGAAAGTGCAGGTCCCTCCCAGAAGATCGATCGCGCCCGAGTCGAAGGACAAATTAACAATAATATATCATTTTTTGCCAAAATTGTTTATCACAGAATTGTTAAATCAACTCTTTTATTGCAATATAATTGAATTATCATTGATAGAAAATATCCTTGACAAACTTATTTAAAAGTAAGTTGTTCTTGATGCAAACATAGTTGGAATCTATAGAATGTTTTCATTAGTTGCCCATTCATATAAAGTATATCTACAAGAATAGTAAAATCATGTTGAAAAATGAATCCTTGGCCCTTCAACTTCAATAATTTTTTAAATGACTTCGAAGGATCCAATGTATTAGTACTTATATGATCGCATCTAGATTTTTTAGATAGCTAGCTTAGAGATGCAAGAAGATCAAAGAACTACGAGGAAGAGTTTAAAATCAATCGACAACAACACTCGAAAAATTTGCAAAAATAGAATATATAAATTTCATTGGAAGGGAACTCTCCACAACCATTATTTTTTGAAAAAAAACTCCAAACCTTCAAACTTTGAAAAAAAAAAAAAAATGATTTGCCAAAGTAACTAGATGAGTCCTATTTTAATGCTCTATTAGATCTCCCTCCCTTTCTTCCTTCCTTATGCAAATTCTTCCATTTCTGTAAACATTTCTCATTATGTAATTAGTCTGATTGTCTTTCAATAAAGCCAGGGAAGGTGACTCACTTCCTCCATTATTCTAAAAAGAATGGTGCAATTGTATAGCATGATGATGATGATGATTAGGATGAGGCCAAAAGTAAACAAGGTGGGCAAGATGCCAACAAACCACTTGGACCCAAGCGGAAACTCAAGTGGTTGACGGTGCGCTCGACTTAGAAATCATATTAATTAGATATTGTCGGTGGCGTCATGGATAACGACGGAGGCACAAAGTCTTCTCTCAACGAGCCAAACACAAATACACACAAAAACAGATAAATTTGAAGGATATTTTCAATGTTTTAAAAATAGAATCAAACACTTAATATCTAGGTAGTAAGCCGATCAATTTGATCAAATCAAATATTATTTCAATTAATTTTTAATTTAATAATATAAAAAATAATAAAATATAAATATTAATTTAAATAAAAAAATTAAAAAAATTTAAAATTCAAAATTCGATTAATTTAATAAATTTATTCAATTTTTATCGAATCATATAAAAAATAATTTTAATAATAAAATTTGATCAAATTGATCATCAATTTTCAATTGAATCAGTTGGACTGATCGATTTGAACCAAACTTCAAAACACTGATATTTCAAACGGAGATCCCACGATCGCCTCTATGCCATATTTTTTTTTTTAGCAAACTGACTCCGATAAACATGCATAATAGACGGAGAAGAGTATATAAATAATATATATATATTAATAAAATAAATATGTATTATGAGCCTAAATAAATAAATAATATATAATAGATTAATAATTATGTATATTAATAACAACACGTAGCTGAAGTGTTGAACTCGTCAACGGGATTAAAAGTTAAATTCTCATTGTAATCCGGACCGTTAGCCAGTGCCTTTTTGGTAATTTGTGCGTGACGCCGCAAGGGTGATGCCGAAGGAAGTTGAAAGGGCTGTTTGAGATCGGAACGGACTACGGAGGGATGTGAAAATAACTCGATATTATATTTTTAGCGGTAAGTAAATTATTAAAAAATTAAACAAATAAATCATAGGATTGAACCCGAAATAAAATGGGTTGAGGGATTAAAACCTTCTCGTAATCGCAGAGGCGACCGGGCTGGCACTCTCCAAATCCGACCTTCGCTCATCTCTCTAATTCCCCTCCCTTCGTCTCGATCTCGGGGAGGAACCCGCCTCGCATCGTCTCGAATCGCACCTCATGCGTGAGTTTATCCGACTACCCTGCTTTTCCTCTCTCTTGTAATGGTATTTTGCGTTGATCCGTGCTGTTTTTGCCCGAATCTGGATTTTTTTTTGGCTGGATTTCTCTTGTTCGAGCAGATCGATGGTTTGGATTTGGTGTGTTCTCGATCGTTTTCTTTTTTCCCCTTTTGGATTTGTGGAGAGATTGATGTTCTTGAAAGCGTTTTCTCGATATGAAATTTGATCCTGGTGCTTGGTTTCTGTCCGACGTAACGAGATTAAGTAGGTCTCAGCTGCAGGAAATCTCCTAGGTTGTAATTTGGGATGGTGAGTTTAAATAATTAGTAGACTTCAACTCGTCAAGTACGAAGATCGAATGGAATTGAATGCACGGTTCTCATTCGAGAGACACTTTGGATATAATGTTGGATATAGCGCCGTAGATGTTGCTCCAATTTTAAGAGTGGGGGAAGGTACCCACAGACCGACCACCTTCAACGGCCCCTAGTTTTAGACAGTAGTTTGCTGTTCTATCACGAAATCTCGATAAAATTTTCTGCACATAACGTCGTTTCTCGTTTTCAGTGGTTGTCACTTGCCCTTCCAATGCCAAATAATGGCTATTATTTAGACTAGTAAAACTGCCCAGTTTGAGGCCCTTTAAAGAATTGATGAGTTAGGGTTGAATTGCGGGAAAGACTTGGAGCTGCCGACTTCTTGTTGGGGCAGTTTCTCTGTCCCATCAAGCCAGGCAACTACCCGAACATGATCTCATCTCCACTGCCCTCATTGTATTATATTGGAATAACTTATTGCAAACTTCGTATTCACCACAAAGTGGCTAACAACTACTTTTGTTTTAATGTGATTGCTAACTTGATATGCCTCATATCTGATGGTTACTTTGGAAATTCATTGGACATGTTCTGGTGACTGATGTCCAGCTAGTGTTTGTTGGTGATGGCATTTTTTATGGATGAAGCAGTGATCAACTCCAACCTAGCAATTCATTTTTTGGCTTAGTTTGATAACTTCGGGATCAAGGATTTAAGCTTCCTTTATTTTTTTTCTAGTAATCAATATATGACAACATGTTATATTGCTGCAGGTAATTTTTCTAGTTTGATGTAAGAGGGGTTTGATGATACACAGTTTTTAATGTTGTAGAGAGCTTTCTAGGTAATCTGGTATGAAAAATGATGGAATTGGAGTATTCTTAGGTCCACAGCTGTCATGTGCTGCCTTCAGGGTTCGGCCCACCAGACTTGGCAGCTACTGCATCAACATCAAGACAGCATTCTTCATTATTCAGTTTGATAGGTGCATCTTAGACAACTGCATAATCCAGATAGTTTTGTAGGAATGTGATTTGATAGTTCATTTCTCACATTTTTGTATCAAGTGCCACTTTTCTTTTCCTAATACATGTTTTTGTCATATTGCACAATTACTTGGATCTGCAGCTGTGGACAGGTTCATGCTGATGACATATGTGAGTCCAGCTTTTGTATCTCAGTGTGACAGCTTAAAGAAGTCTGGCAAATTATCAGGCATAAATATGCTGAAATAATATTTCATAATTCATATGAAAATTAATCTAGCTGATTTGTATTTAAGGGCTATTGATTAAATGCAATATTTTTTATGGCATCGTATATTTGTTGATTGTGCAAGGTAAATGATTGTTAGAGTATCTATATATGTTATTTGTATTCCCTTCAAATTTTCATTTGTATATAAATGTGTTTTTGCTCAAATGCTGGCTTATTCCCTTTCAGATATCCATTAGTAATTAAATCTATGTGGTGTAGGCTGGAGTATTTATGGTTTATACACCCAAAGAAATTGAAGACAATGGCATGCACTTGCTTAAATGTCTCGTGGTTACTTTTCTGAGCAAAATTCTAGGTGTGTAAATTGTATTGTTACACTTTATTTTACCCTATCATGTTTAATTGTCATTCTTGTCAAATAAAAGAAATGCAAATCGAGGTTTAAAACCTTAAGATATTTTTAAGAAGATAAGTAGATCCATTCATACACTGGTGTACCTTTTTGCTGTTGTTGATAGCTGTGGTATTGATTCTGCTCCAGGATTCAGCTGTGACATGAAATATATTTATTATAAGTGTGTTACATGTTATCTATGGCAAGACCAGTGTAGTGGTATTATACAGAGTCAAGGAAGAATTTCTTATTGTTGGGAGCTTATTCTAAGTGTTGGACATGGAAGAATATTATCCAAGATGGTTAATTATCATAAAAATCTGATATCATCACATGAATATTTCATTTATTGGACAAATAATATAAGTGAAGTGCTATGGCTATGAAATCTTGTTTTTATTGTTAATGTTTGATGTATCATGAAGTCAAAAGAAATACTAATGATGGAATTTAAGTTGGCATACATGTTGTATAATATAGTGTCGGAGAATATAAAGTTTGCCTTCTCTTCTTTGTTCTAGTTTCAGATTTCTTTCTTCACCCCCCCCCCCCCCCCCCCCTCTCTCCTTCCCCTTTTTATGTTTGCAAAATTTGTTACATGTATGCTAATGCTTTTGTTTTCTCCAAAATTGAAACGAACAAGTCCTCTTTCTGTCCTTCTTTGCTTTGTTTAATATATTTTTAATTTTAAATGCAACTTACATATTAGATATGCTTATCCTTTCATATGCTTAATTTCAACAGGGCCATACTTCCCATTCTGTATAATTTGATATTGCTGTTGCAGTTCTTAATAGTGCCATAGGTTGAGATGGATAGGTCCAAGATGCTTAAGTGATTTTTGTAAAAGTTTTCAAGTGATAAAAAGGTGACTGTAGTTCTTTTACTTTGGATGGAGCTAGGTAGTGATAGCTGGAGTAAGGTTGGCCTAAAAATGTAATTATTTGCAGGTCCAATGTTTTTGTTGCATGATGCTTTCTCATACCTTCTAGCCTTTGGCATATTTTCATGGGAAAACATTCTCTTTATGCTAGTAAAAATGCAGCATTTTGTTTTTGATGGAGGATGTTGCACCTTTCTGTGATGAAGAACCAAACTGCATATATTCCGATTATCACACAGTTTTGTGGCAGGTTGACCTTCAATTTTCTGGAAGTTGATTTTTGAAAATGGGTGGCTAGATCTTAAAATTATGCTAATACGAAGGTTGAAGGGTAAGATTTGATATGAGAAGTCCTAAATTTTTTCTTTGACCTATATATTGTTGCCAGCCAGCATATTATTAATTTGTCATACTTCTTATAGTTCACTTTGATATTTTCTAGTGATTGTGTTGTCAATTGCCTCATTAACTAAAGCCTGTTCTGTTTCTGTAACAGAATTTGCTAACTTAAGCAAATTGTTTTGAGAGAATCTGCATTAGCTGTCTAGTGAAAATACAAGGTGTGTTGCCTTCATGCTGTATTATTTTTCTCATCTAAGTTTTTGTCTGGTTGTTTGTTGTATATATATCAAACATTTTCACTTCAGCCTGCGTTAGTTATGGGAATATATCTTAGCACTCCAAAAACTGAGAAGTTTTCTGAAGATGGAGAGAGTGACCGTTTAAGATTTGGTCTTTCATCTATGCAAGGATGGCGTGCAACTATGGAAGATGCAGTGAGTTTTCCTATCTGAAACCTCTTGTGCTCTCATTAATGTTTATTGATCATGTCACTCAATCACAGGTTACTGAGACTGTGATATTAATGAACTTAACTTTGTAGCAGTGATTGACATTGCACATCAGAAAACAAATCTTGATTTTTCTTGGATATTTGTAGCAGTTTGCAAACTCCACCAAGACCGGTCCCAAGCCCAGGTAAAGAAGGGTTGCGTTAGGTAGCTGACAGCCAGCGTAAAACTTCATCAAATCTCCTAACATGAATCTGCTAAATCAAAATATGCAAAGGGTTACGACGTTCCCGTTAAGAGACGCATTGCACCTACTTTCGGATAGTTCGAAAAATGGGCAAGAGGCGCCACATCGGCACCGAGTGCGATGATAAATGAAGATATAACTATTTGTAATTTGAGTGCCTACTTAGTCCTGAATAGAGCAAAATGAAGGAAACAGATTCATGTAGTCAACCCCATGTAGTTGGAAAAAGGCTTAGATGGGTTGAGTTGAGTATTTGTAGCAGTTTGCATATCAGAAAACAAATCTTTGTTTTTCTTGGATACTGGTTGCAAAGTTCACAAGGCACCATATTATTGAAGAGAATCCAATATATTAGAGGGCCATGGCTTCATTGTTGGAAGAATTTAAAATTGTTTGCATTGTTAATTCTTGGCCTGCAATTCCAAGAATTAAATCAAATTCACTATAAGGAAACTATGTAGGGGATGAGCGATAAAGTGCACTTATTTTTATTATAATGAGCTGGAAGAGAAAGGAATCTTTTTGGGTGACAGTTGTTGATGATGTGATGCTGATGATACAAACCTCTGCTTCCTTGGTCTGAACAAATATCAAATATCATGCATATGCTGGTCGTATTGAACTTTATTATATTGTGGGAGGCAACTATATTCTTTGGCACAAAAGGCTATTGCAACCTATTTAGGTTTTACAAGTACAAGGAGAGTGGATTACTAAACTTTCCATTTCAAATGACTATGATGTAACATATAAACAAGGTATCAAATGCATCAAAAAAATTTCAACAATCCTCAAAAATTTGGAAGACTTGACTAGCATGTTTGTGGTGTTGAAGATAACTCAAGCTTACATGATAGACTATGTAAATAATCCATGTAACCCATGTAGTGTAATTTTGAAAGACTTATAATGGAAGCCGTAGTAGAAGCAAGTTGAAAGCTAGTAGTTATTGTGACTCAAGAATATGACTGAATCCTGACTGTAAAATTACTACTAAAATATTAAACATCCTTTCTTTCAGAAGAGCGTGTTTACTGTGATGTTTAAAGGGGATTGAACTAATGCATGGTTGGAAGGAGGCACCAACAGATATCAAACATAGATGAAATTGTAAATTATAAAGAAATAGACAAGAAAACATTACATAGAGGAAACTCAGCAGGAATTAACCAGGCATATAAAATGACAGGTGCTGTGACTTCCTAAACAAAAAACAGACGGATTCTTCAATGTTTATAAAATTTTATTCCAAATCTATTTCTTGGCTTGCATATATACTTTCTCGTTCTGGGGTCAAAAATTGTCCAACAGGAGGTTCTAACGACTCTTAGAAGTCTGAGTTTTTGACTTGGCAAAACGCTCATTTGATTTTTTTTTAAAGATGGATAACTGCTATACCAGTAAATTGTTAACTGTGCAAGCCAAGAAGGAACTGTAGAGCTGGACCATTAACAAGCATAATCCATTTATGCCATCTGACTTACCAAATGGTCCAAACCTTGCCTTTGATATTTAACTAAGTCTGGATTTATCTTTCGATATTTTTGCAAGAATTATTTCTAGTTTCAGGATAGCCTACATTCTTTTTTATTTTTCTATACTCTCTTTCTGTTACTGTTGTGATTGGCTGTGGGTAGTCTTGTTCCTTGAAATTTCACTTATACAACATTTCCATCTCGACACTACATATTACAATATTAAGGCTTATATGGTAAAGTAAAACAAAACTAGTGTTTGAAAATAAGTAATTATACAAATATTAGAAGAGACTGCCTTCCTGTTCCTTTCCTTGCAGTACAAATGCTAATAATCGGTCATCAACCAATTTAAAAAATGCTACCTTCTATCTAAAGACAAAAGATGATATTATTGTAGGCCAAAATCTTCTTCATCCACAGTAGCAAGTTGTTTATTCTCAAACTCAATCTACATAATTGAGCTAAGGTTTAAAATCTTGTGGGATGGAAATATCTTAATTTTTTATAAAATAAGATGTTTTGCATCCTATCCTTTTCCAATCCTTGATCTAACTAGGCCTCTCAATACTTGTTTGAATGCTTTTTTCTAAAAAAAAATATTATTTACGAAGCTTTAGTGTTTTATTTGATTTTTAAACATATTTGAACTTCAAAAGTTATATTTTATGATAAATTAGATCTATTTAAAATTATATTGTTAATGTGTTGTGGCCGAGATAAGATAGGACAAGATGGTTTAGATCAGTTCCAAAATCTCTTTAGGATAAGATGGTCGAGACAGCCTTTGTCTTGCCAAGACTTGAATCACTGAATTGAGTCATAAGCCTATTTGTTAGAGTCGAGATACTTGATACTAAATTCATGGCTGTGACCGTTGTGGTAGCATCACATAGTATTTTACATAATTTTGTGAAGGCAATTTGAATACATATTTCATTGTTTTTTTAACTCTCATACTTAGCAAATGCCTTATGATACTTTGGAGCACCTTATTCTCATTGTTCTTTTCTTTAGTTTTGTGAAGGCAATTTGAATACATATTTCATTGTTTATTTACTCTCCTACTTAGTGAATGCCTTATGATGCTTTGGAGCACCTTATTCTCATTGTTTCTCTGTTTTATTTTTGTGTAAACCCTGGGAACTCTTGCTTAGTAGCTCTCTTCTTTTTTCTTTTTTCTTTTTTTCAAAAAAAGCAACTGAGTGCATGGTGCTTATCATGGTGCTTATCCTCTACCTTCATACATGAAAGCACTGTGTACCAGAAATGTCTTAATGAGTAATACAAGGGAGAAAGCCTCATATGGGTTATATAAGCTGCAAGAGAAGTAAATCTTCAAGTGTCAAACAGATCAGATTTCATGAGAGAATAAATGAGTACCAAACACAGAAAGCAATATGTTGCTAGAACTTAGAAGATCACTTGGATTCAAATTAATATGAAAGGTGTTCGATATATTGAACTTTTTATAGAAGATCTTGATGCAGCACAAGGGCAGGGTGATTATGCAGTTAATGAATTGATGAAAATTGATTTTTTAAGTATTTTACAAGATGGCTAATTCATCCGAAAATAAGAGAAAGAGTAAGAGAGCAGATTATGTGATGAAAAACTAATGGTTCAGGAACTGAACTTTTAGAAAATGAAAAAGTGTATCAGGATAACCTGGAATTGAAAACTCCAGAGAAGACATGTTCATGAACTTTCACAGAATCAGAATCACAGAGTAAGGGAAAGGTTGATTTACCGACGATGATGCGCTCCTAGTGTTAGTAGAAGATCTCTCGCTAGCGTATTCAGGGGCAAAGAAGGCGTCTTCGGCTTTGGAGATGAATCAAGAGGGGCGGCGTTTTGGAGATGAATCGAGAGAGGGGCAGCGTCTTTGGAGATGAATCAAGAGAGAGGACGGCTTTGAGATGGATCAAGAAAGAGGGCGGCGGCTTTGGAGATGGATCAAGGGAGAGGGCACGGCTAGGGTTTCAAGTATGGATGCCTAGAATTTAGGGGAAGGGGGTTGGTGATCGGTTATGAGATGTGATATAAGGATTAGGGTTTGTTTGGTGGAATTTGGTAGAGGAGATGGACTACACTAGGGTTTGGTAGCAAGAACACTTCGGTCTCACGCCTAACTCCCTCACAGAGGATCAATTGCTCAAGACAACGAAAATAGAACTTGGATGAAGTTCTCAAAACTTTTTTTTTATTCATTCATTTTTTTTCATCGTTTTAAGAGAGGGTTTTATAACCTCTCATGCTATTACAAGGTAAGTTCAACAATTAGAGTATTAAATGATAGGGATTATAGAATATGGTAGAATATTTATCATCGTAGAGCAAAGATTTTTCTTTCCTTCATCTGGTTCGATCAAAATAACAGCAGCAAGATGTGGTTTTATGGAGGCGAGAGATCACAAGCAAAGAAGGAAGCTTTGGGGTGACATCCTTTTTTTCTTTTCTTTTGTCAACAAGGTCCATATGGGGCGCAAGATCCTTTCCAGAATAGTTGAGATGCTGATCTTCATTCCAATTAAAGCATAGCAGGGGACTACCAAATTTCATCCTCATGGGGCGCCCAAGGTTGCCAAAATTGTTGGTGGCGATATAGAGGGACAAGATTGATTCTACGTCATCAATCTTGGTATAGACGGATCTAATCCATGCAGAGCTCCAAGGGTAGGGTATGAATAAGGTTGGAGAAGATTAGATGGTTGTCCAATATTGCCTAATATGGGGCCTCTTCTGAATATCTTTAGCAGGGTCTCAACAAGAGTAATACGCTTTCCTTGAATTATTACAGGATTCAAATAAAATAAAAATACATGACCTGAATATTGGACTAAACAAAATTTGACTGACTCAGTAATAGACTGGACTTGACCAACTAGGAAAAATACTGGACTTTTAGGTTCAGAGATCAAATGAACCTGCAACCTTTTTCTCACTCTTGCTCCTGCATGAGATCTCTTAACTAGTTCATGCAGAGATGAACCAATGAGAATGTGAGGCCATTGTTTTCATATATGTCAATGAGTAATAAGATTTTCAGATAAGTGAACTTCAATGAAAAAAATGATCTCAATTTGCAAAAGTACAATAGTTGATAAATGGCCATGATTTTAATATGCAAGTGCCTAAATGTATTACATTACCATACTCATTGATGTACCGCATGTTGAACCTCTCTCTTGTCTACACAGTAACTACTAGTTGAACCATGTGAATATTTAGATGCTTCTTGATCAAGTGCCTCTGTTATGAAATTGGGATTTGATGTGAGTAGATTTTTGAAACTTGTATTGCTTTCAAGATACTCTGGCAGCTCAATAGAGAACCTTAGAATGTGCGGTATTAGCAATCAATTTCACATTTTGCACAAGTAAATTTTATGATGCAAGCTTTATTGCCATGCCTACGCTATGCTTGCAATTGCATACTCGTTTCTTATGGATGCCATTTAAATATGCTTCTGATGAGTTGGTACTGCAAGCTGTCTTCATATACCATATTTATTTTAGCAAATTCATCTTCCTCAAATTGTGCATCCTAATGCATGGTATTCTTTAGCATGCGGCATTGCTAGATGTTGATGGTTGCACATCATTTTTTGGAGTTTACGATGGCCATGGAGGTAAGTTTGAGCTTCAGTTTCCTTTCTTGTATTCATAGACATTGCATATAATACCTAAATATTTGTTTGAAACTCATACCATGCATCATTTTTTCCTACTTTGAAATTGGTTCCCTTTGGCAATTGTTGTGTGATTGTTGCTTCATTATGTGAATTGTGCACTTCACCAATGCACTGTTAACATTTATTTGATTCTCTCTTTATTGTTTTTTAATTTTCTATGAGATATGGAACTAGTTGTATTTTTATTGGATAGGTAAATAGTTTGTGAATCCTGGTTGTGTCCTGCATGATTGAAGAGCTGATTGAAAATAAGAACTGTTATAATAGCGAATTTCCATAATTTCATTGGCTTGCATAGGACTGTGCTCCTATTACAAGTCAGGAACTGTGCACATGCATTATCCAATTTTACCTACCATCTTTTGATGGTTATGGCTGTATATTCTTAGGTCTCGACCTTTTCTACAGATGTATAAAGATTGGAGTTTGTGAAGTAGCTTGCATATTGTCATTTTCCCAAGCTTTTTGGTTGTTATGGTTTATAGTGAAGCACAGCATTTTTATGAGGCGATGTTAATTGGTGCATTGCATGTGTCAGGAGTTTCTGTGCTAATACTAAGCTGATGATGTACATCTTAGTAAATTGTAGTTTTTTTTTTAGTTATCATGAAACCACAGTATTCAGATTCTCAAATGCAAAAAGTAAAGTTCATGAAGAGTAGGATTGTAATTGAAGGACTTAGCTGATTACATAAAATTATGAAACAAATAAATAATGTTAAAATTTCAATGGTTAAGTAGAGCAAATAAATTTCTTTGCCATTTTCTAGAGTCAAATACATTATTCTAAATTCTCATTAGCATTTTTAGCAATACATCACCTCCACTATTTCTAGTGCAACAACTTATTTATATAATAATTAGTTAAAATATTAATTTCCAATAATTTGATGGGCATGATGTACTGGAACTTTATTTTGAGAAGAAATCTTGAACAAAGATGAAAGTGTATCATATCCTTTTATTGTTTTGGCTATGAATTTCTATTTTCTGTAAGGTGATTGTTTGAACATATCTGAAGCACCTAAAAGGCCAACTCAATGATACAACAAAAATGGTAATCCTGATTGAAGCAGTGTACTTTGCGATTACTCTTTCTATACCAAGGTACCCTTTCAGAATGGGCACTTAGCTATTGCATGTGCACTTTTCTCTATAGGAAATATTTGAAGGTTTAAAATGCTGGCTGTTTATATACTCTTATTGACTATGGTTTCAAAAACTGTCGAACTGGGATGGTGTGACTGGTACTGTACTACTCCAATGTGAAACCATCACCAGTATGTGTCATGATGTTGAAACAGCTGTTCTGGTATGTGTCAGCCTTATTGGTCTGCGCCAAATCTATATCGGTGCGTACCGGCCATATCATACTGGTGGTATTGTACTGGCTATTTTGGTATGTTAATTTTGGATGCATACTGTTGGTACAGGCACTATGCTAATCCATACCATTCCAATGGAAAAATGGTATGAGATTCAGTACCGGTATTAGAACCTTGTTCCTAATACTAACAGCTTTGCTGTAGGGAGCAGCTTAGTGTATGAATTTCTGTAGCTGTAACCGTTAACCTTTGTCCCTGTTATTGGGATCAGCTACTCAGCTTTATAAATCTAGTCCACCAACCATAACTATCAAAAGTGTAAATCGTTGAAATAATGCAAAGTTCTTGAGTCAACATGCCTCATGTTTGAAATGAACGGGGTAAAATGTTATAGATATATCACAAGCAACATCAATGCCTCAACATCTTAATGTGTTCCTATAAATACAAAGATCTTCCAATTTGTGAGTCAGTCTGTAGGAATACGAGCATCTCTATCTCATTCAGGTACCTGGATTTGCATTTTTGAGCTCACTCTTGACAATATATCTTTTGCTCAAAACTTTGAGATTTCCAAACAGAAATGTCCCATTATAATCTCGATTAGCTTATCTGCATCAGGAAAAAGGTTAACATTTGTTCTAGAGTTCTCCATCCTACTCTCTGACATAAATCGAGATATGAAATATGTACAATATGATGCATCGGAATCTATCTTCTTACAACCTTCTTTTAATTAAATCACATTTTGAAGTTGCAGCATCAGAGTCAGAGTAATACTTTGTTGTTTCAGGAAAAGTTGTTGCTAAGTTCTGTGCAAAATACCTTCACACTCAAGTCTCAAGAATGGAGCCTATGCAGCTGGAGATGTTGTTACTTCTGTTCAGAAAGCTTTCTTGAGGTATTTTATTCCCTTAGCTTTTCATGTTTCATTTTTTTTTTTTTTTTGGCTTCCTTATGCATGATATCAATGATCTCTCCCTTTTTTTAACATGTGCTCAGGGTGTTCGGTTGTTAGTTTGAAACTAAATACATATCAAATATCTCTTTTTGTTTTTCTTTCTTTTTTTTTTCTTGTTTCAGAATGGATGACATGATGAGAGGACAGAGAGGGTGGAGAGAACTTTCGGTACTGGGAGACAAGATAAACAAGTTCACTGGAATGATAGAAGGCTTAATTTGGTCTCCAAAAGGAGGTGATTTAAATAATCAACAAGATGACTGGGCTTACGAGGAGGTAATATCTCCCTGTATGATACTCCAAGTTCATGGATCTTTAAGATTATATAGTTTCACTAACAATTACACATATTTGCACAAGATTACCAGTGAAAAGCGTTGTCTTCAAGAGACTACCAATGGTGAATATTGAGAAGTCAAATCCATTTGTTACAGTCATATATATGCAAGTTATTGGTTCAATCATTTGCACAGATGTAGCTAATGAACCTGCAAGAGATATGCAACCTGCTCAAGTAGTTTCCACTCCTTGGTGACCCACCTAGTGTCTATCAAAGTTGTGCGAACTGAACTTCCTAGAAGTGCTGTCAAAAAACATTTAGAATCTTCTTGAGTATCTGCACATAGATAATATCATTTTCACTGCTGGGGAGCACTGGTTTATTATAATCAGTCTATCATGTGGGTGAGTAGATCGGGCAGACATTTTTTTGATTATGGAAACCCTTTTATATAGGTACTTTGACCATACACACTCGTGCGCACACACATTTTGGGAAGGTAAAATTAACTTCCGAGAAACAGAACACCAGTAGCCTCAGCTGTGATCAATTTTTGAGCTTCATGTGGGACCATGGAGAAAGAAACAAAATCTTCATTTGAGTCTATACTGGCCAATTTATCAAAAGGTTGATGCATTTACAATATATATGTGTTGTTAGTAAGAAATCCAGTGAATTCTTGAAATAATACATGTCCTGAAGAAGAGGGTGTGGTGCATGTAAGGTAGCCTGGTTTTGAACCTCATTTATCCAAGCAATAACAGTTGCCGAATCCCCTTCCAGCTAGATCTTTGAACACCTTGATTTCAGAATGCAATCTGAATATTTTCCCAAGCAGCCCTGAGCTCAGCTTCCGGCATGGTATTAGCATGGGAACTCCTTGAACCAGCATAGATAACTTGACCTTCTTGGTCTCTAACTAGATCCCTGTCCCAGCCTTACCTTCTTTCCAAGTTGCGTCAAAATTAATCCTCACTATGCCACAGGGTGGGGGTATCCAGTAAACCAATGCTTGTGATGAGTTTGATGAGCTCTCCAAGCTGCTGATACCCCAGTGCCGTGGCTTAATAGTAATGGTATCTGTTGACCAAGTTGCATAGAACTCTTTAGCCAATCTAAGGGCTGTGTAACCAACATCCTTTGGATTTTGTAACGTACCTTGGATTAAACACTCTTTCCTAGAAGACCATAACAACCAACCCATTTAACAAATATTAATTTTGTCATAATCTTCTTTTCTGGAATCTGATATACTGTCAGTAAAAGATTGTTTAATGCAAATATAGGAATAGAACAATGCTTCCTCAGTTCATCCCAGGCTGTAGACGCAAAAGCACAATCAAATAGCATGTGGAGTAGATCCTCGTTCAATTCAGGACATAAATCACAATTAATGCCGCTATGCTGAATAAGGCCAAAGTTTGCAAGCAGATCCTTGCAAGGTAGTTGTCCACAAACTGCCTTCCACCAGGATATTTTAACTCTAGCTGTCATCTTCAATCTCCATAGCCAATTGAATCTATTCAAAGAAGGCAAATCAAGTTGGTGTAGTGTGATGCTATAAACATGCCTTGCCTTTGGTGTTTGGGAACCAGCCATCCTCCATACGAGCCTAACATTGCATTCATTGGTTCTTGGGAATGGGAAGTGCATAAATCTTCTGAGCCACTTCCATGGGAAATCATTTATCAAAGAGTGATTCCAAATCCCATCATTGAGACTTAGGCAAGAGAACTGCCAATTATCTTGAGACAGAGTTGAGCTAGCAGGACTTGGGAGGCAGTTGATTGGCATATCAAAGATCTATGCTTTTTAAATGAAATCTGATACAAGATATTAAACTTGACCTCTAAATAGAGCTAAATGTGTCATTATTACATGACCTCAGTATAAAAGTTTAAGAGCCATAGAATGGACAGGTAGGAATTTCAATTTGTTTTCTCTCTTATCATCTCAATCTAGGCATCCTTGTAAGCACTCAACTACAAACATTAACTGGACTTTTTGTAGATCTATTTATTTTCTCTTTTACATAGATAGGGTCTAAAAGGGTAATACATGGAGGATTTTAGGTGGTCACAACATATCATCATACTCTACAAAAGCTGGTCTCTAACATTGCTGTTCCACTTCAAAATTTTGACAGCCAAGGTTTTCATTAAGTGCATTTTTTTCCAGTATATTTTGTTTGCATTTTAACTAATTGAATCATTCCTAATACTTCCAAGAGATGTGATAAGATGAAATTTTATAACCAGGGACCCCACTCTGATTTCTCTGGACCGACATCTGGAAGCACAGCTTGCGTGGCAATTATAAGAAACAACCAACTTGTTGTAGCAAATGCTGGCGATTCACGCTGTGTAATCTCAAGGAAGGGTCAGGTATGTAGTCAGGTTAATCCTTCTGCAGATGTTTCGAGTTCATGGTGCTTAAACCTCTACTAGCCACCCAATATGAATGTAAGGAAGGATGTACTCTCTTTTTATTCCTTCATTACAGGCATACAATTTGTCAAGGGATCACAAGCCAGAACTTGAAGCTGAGAGAGAAAGGATACTAAGAGCTGGGGGATTTATCCATGCAGGACGAGTCAATGGAAGTTTGAACCTTGCAAGAGCAATTGGTACTTTATAATGCTACCCAAAGAAGATGTAAGGATGTTTTTTTTACTCAAATATTTGCATGTCTTATAAGCTGCTCTGCTTGCAGGAGATATGGAATTTAAGCAGAACAAATGTTTGCCTGCTGAAAAGCAAATTGTGACTGCCAACCCTGATGTAAACATCGTAAGTACTATTTGCATGCTTTATCATCATCAGTGATCTTCAATAGTTGTGTTAATTTAAGACCTGTTTCTTGTTTCACGTCATTTTCTGTTTGTGTGTTCTTGAACTCTTGATTTTGGCTTTGTAATAGGTGGAGCTTTGTGATGATGATGACTTTATTGTGCTAGCCTGCGATGGCATTTGGTATGTCTTCTATTTGATCCCTATTTTACATGTGACTGTAATGTGGATGTTTGCAATGTTTTGTAGTGAACATTCTAAAGAAGTAACTCGTCTAGAAATATTGTACTGCCTCTCTATTGGAAAAAGGGTAACAAAACTGTAGGAATCATGCCACACATAATTCTTTTTTCTGGACCTGATAATGTGGTAGCTCTTTCTAAGGTCTTATAAACTGGAGTTCGAGGGACGCATGTTTCCTGGCCATCTCAACGATTTCATTCTACCTTATGATTGTGTTGGTTTGTTCAAATTTTTATAGCCCGACACTCTGAACCATATAATGTGCTCTTGGTCATTGTGCAGTTTGGGACTAAGCACACAAGTTGCATCTGTCACTCCTAGTAATAAGCACATATCTTAAATGGTTTAAAGGGGCTAGGAGATGTCAGATCATAGTTTATTCCCTCTCTCATAACAGTTGACTGTTCATTCTATTTACCATCCTATTCTCTCCGCTCAACATAAGGAATTTATTCAAGATTCGTTGCCCCGATTTTGGCTGCACAGGAGATTACTTTATGCCAACTGATAAAGATGGCATCGGAATGAATTCCATGGGCTGCTTCTATCTGATGCAAGAAATTTAAGCCCCATTTGGTTGCTAATAGTGCTTTTGATGGTAAAGTATTTGGCTGTAAAACTTTTGTGAAAAAAACTATTTTCTATACTTTTGCCACAAGGCTTTAATATCTATTTGATAACCAAATTAAGAAAATGCTTTGAGAATGAGAAATGATAAAGGGCATTGTATATATCCTTAAAAAAATAAAAGATAAGAACATTGAGTAATATTTTTAATTATCAATTTGTTTGTATTATCAAAATCTATTATTATAAATTATTCTTGATTTGTAAGTTATTATAACAATGTTATAATATAATAATATTCATTATAATAGTATTAAAATATATCATGTTATAATATAACATAGTACAAGAAAACATAATGATATTTTATTATTTAATCATTTTTTATAATATTAATAATAATAATATATCGTATCGTATGATGATATTATTACAAAATTATAGCATAATAAAATAAATATAATTATATTGTATGACTAATCCATATTATGGTATTATGTAATATTAAATTATTATATTACCTTATTTACACTACATAATTATATTATTATAATAATTTTCATACAACATTATTATAATATAAATAATTATTATATTGTAACATAATATATTATAATATTATAATAACATTTTGATATATTATGTTATATTATTGTGAACATATTATATTGTTATTATGTTATACTATTAAATGCTATTGTTTTAGTGGTTTGAATTTATGACCTTCGAGTCCAATGTAAACAGCTTCGGAACATTTCCAAGGGCTTTTTGAGAGAACTTTAAGTTGGAGTATTTCCAAGTAGAGTATTTAATAGCTTTTGCATTACCTTAAAAATACTTTTAAAATTTTTACTAATCATCCTGAAAATGCTGAAAGCTCTTTTATCCTTCCAAGAGTGCTTTTGAGCCATCCAAAACTCTAGCCCATCTTTTTTTTTTTCTTTATAAATTTTCTCAAATTGTCAAGGCATGCATCAGATCAAGTAAAACCCCATAATCATTTGTGCACTTAATCCACCAATGTTTGATTTGATGAAATATTATTTCTATCTCACTGTTATTTTATATAACAGATCCAATATAACTTAAAGGGTAGAATTATGAAATGTCACAAAGTCATCTGTTATGATGTGATCCTCATTTCTGAAAAAAAGAAATCACCTGATACAGTTGCAGTATCACTCTATTTACGAAGTATTGGTTACACTTTTTCGGGATAATAATGAATAACATGAAACTAAATAATTATAACCCAAAAAGCTTCTAATTACAATGTCTTTCACGTCCAGGAAGAATGAGGTTACTACAACATCAGCCAATCATTGACTGTAATCTTTGACTCCCTGTTTGGTCTTCCAGAAAGCATTCTTTACTGTTCCAGTGCTTGATAATATGGAAAATGCAGGATATTTGGAGGATAGAATTCAGGAATAGATGAGATTGTGTAGGTAGAAATGGAACTGCACTGGCTGCCATTATTTGGTATCTGAGAAGATTCTTAACTAAAGCCATGTTGAGATGCATAACTAAAAAGTTGAGATTATTGAGAAGTAGATGCTAAAATATTTAATAAACCAGAGGAAGGTGTATCACATGGCAAAACAAAGGGTTTCCTTCCATTACCCTAACATGATAAATGTGGCAGTTATGGCCTTTTTAAGCATTATTGATTGATTTTGCTTATAATAAATAATGGCTTTTATTTGCTAATTTTTCTGTTTCAAAGAGAAGATGACTGGTTTGTGGCAAGCTGAAACGCAAGAATCCTTCATCTTCCGCAATTCAGGGTTTTCCAGACCCCCTTTTCGAAACACCTGATTCATCTTAAATGAGCCGATTTTGAATTGGACAAAAACTTTTATATTTGATCTATTTATCTTAAGCCTTCATGCCTTGATAATAGAACTTGGAGAATAAACTATGATATAAATAATTCTATGTTTTCTGAGTGGATTCTTGTCTTTTCATATTGAAATTTTGGGATATAGAAATAAGTTGTAAATTCTCTCTAATTTTTGGTTAAATTGTGTTTGGCGACATGGTATCACCTATTGTTCTTTTACTAGGGATTGCATGTCAAGCCAGCAACTGGTGGATTTCATCCATGAGCATATTAACAAGGTAAGTAGAAAATTTTAGCCTTGTATAGGTTTTGAATTTTAGGAGAAAGGAATGACGATATTACTGCTAGCATGAATTTGTGTATCCCTTTCTGCTGCCACATAAGCCATGAGATCAAAATCTTGCGGCATACAGCCTGATTTGCCTTGATGTGAGTCATATTTGTTTAGTACGGTTTTTGTTGCAAATTCTTGCACAATCATCATTGTCCTGGTGTGATATTTGGCTTCTGATTCATCACAGAGGAGGTCAACTAAATGGACTCCATATATACTCTTAGTTGGGCTTTTGCAGTAACATTTACCAAGATCATTTGTTGTGTTCTACAATCAGATAATTTCCCTTTCTGACAAGTATGTAACTGCAGGAGAGCCGTCTCTCTGTGGTGTGCGAGAAAGTACTTGACAGGTGCTTGGCGCCGTCGACGGCTGGCGGAGAGGGATGTGATAACATGACCATGATTTTGGTGCAGTTTAAAAAGCCAATCAGCTCCAACGGTGCCAGCTCTGAGCAATCGACGCCCACCGAGCCAGAGACCTGAGGTCAATTAAGTCAGTTGCCAACCCCGATTGAAAATTTTCTTGCTGGTACACTAATCTACCACTTTCAGACAATAATCAGCTGCTAGTTCCATATCAAGAGGACTATATGTGATCGGGCATCAATAGAAATATAATGCCGGTAAACGTCTTAGAAGCGACACCCGTTGTGCAGAATAGAAGTGTTTGAGCAAGGGGTGATTCTGATATTAATGTACATATATGAAATCATTGGGTTGCTTCTTGGATGCCTCTTAAAGTCTATTCTTTTCGTGATTTTTTTTTTTTTTTTTTTTTTTTTTTTTTTTTTTTTTTT